>JAOUZG010005735.1:8315867-8415065 GCA_026289955.1 Argiope argentata | reverse complement strand
ATATATATATAATTTTAAACTGATTAGGGAAAAACACAAAATTTGTATGAACTGATTCCAAAATATCTAACTGCCATGGAATTATTAATTTTATCTGTTCATATTTTGCTTTACATTTTTTAGAAGATTACATCATTTTGATTCAGATCAAATATCCATTATGGCCATTTCATTATGCATATGTGTTTCTATATTTGAAAGAAACAGATGATGCTTAAAATTACAAAAACGATAATGATAAATACAATGCCAACATATGAAATCAAAGCTTCAAGATAGTAAAATAGAAAAAATTTAAACTATGTATTCTACAATTCACTATGGATAGTTAAATTTTTACTGAGGGCCTTTAAACTTATTTGAAAATTAAGTATTACATCTAATATTGTCTATTAATAATTTCAACGAAATTTTGAATTAAATTCACGTCAAATTAATAAATATTTCATAGCCTAGTATTTATTTTATTGATTAAGTGGGAAAAGATGAATCAATTCCAAAATTATTGAATTGGTTTTGAAAAAAAAATTCATTTCTAGTAGTAGATTTTTGATATAAAATTTAATTCAATTGCTATTCAACTAACTCATGGATTTCATTTATTTCCTTAGCAAATATTTCATAATTTCTTCAGTTTTTTTAAATTCAAACCATTGCCTGATAAAATTAAATGCATTATCAGGATGAAGAATGAATGATCTTGCGAAATGCTGTACGTGTCTTGCTATAATTCAACTGTGTACTCTAACCTTTATATTAACAAGTATTATAAAAAAACAGTTTTCAAATCGATTCCTTATTAGATTAATATAAAAAATATTTTAATTACTCTTTATTAAATAATTACAATTAATATAAATATGTATAGAAATTTGACAGAGTCTCAATATTAAGCGGCAATTAATAAGATTGCGATTTTCCATTTTTCTTTTTATATACGGTGTTCAAACTCGCTGCCCAAGGCATGGGAATCCAACGCCATTACAACCAGACTACAACGGGTTAACAATTACAATTACTGTAAATAACTGATCAAAAAATTATACTAGCATTGAATTTTAAATTCCAGTTGAGGATTTAAAGTCAATTGTGTCAAAGCCAAATGCGTGATTTTTCAACATAGGTTGGGGTACGAAATGTAGAGTAGAAATTTCTTATTTTCTATGTTCTGTTTTTCTATATTTTAATTTGAAAATACTTCAAAATTAATCGGAAAAATCGAATCATTAACAATGTGTGATTTTAAAATCATCAAGCATTATTAAAATAATCCGAATCGTTTAAAATAATCAGTTGAAAACATTTTAAACCTTTCCCCATTAGTATATATATATATAAGAGACAAGAGAAAAAAAGCGAGAGGGTTGCAAAATTTTTAAAAATATTTTGCAGAATCAGTGTTTTACACATGTATTTTTACCGCAGTATTTCTAAACATAAAAGCAAGAATTCCTGTATTCCTTGAAATTAAACGAATAAATTACATTGGGAGGTGACTAAACATTTCCCAAAAAAGAATCTGCCAAGCTATTTTTATGTTTTCGTCTCCAGGCAAAACTCTGATTTTGAATACCTTGATTGGTTTGACATAGACTCTGAAATTCAATTACTGGACTTAATTTGATAAGAGGATGAAAAAATTACCCTGTTTAGTTCACAAAAAAACCCATTCAGGCACGAAACTTTGTTTTTCAATTGTTGCTGAAAATGTTTCCTAGAACTACGAGGCATATTCGGAAAGTAAGTACCGTTTTTTAATAAATAGAACAAAACATTTTTTTTTTTCAAACATATTTTATTATTACATGAAAGACCAAACCTTAAACTATTTTTCTACGTAGTTTCCACCAATGTTCAAACACTTGTCGTAGCGAGTGACGAGTTTTCCTATGCCTTCCTCGTAGAAACTTGCCGCCAACGATGATAAACACAGTTCGTACAACACAGTACGTGAAATTTGTGGAAATTCGTCTGAAAGCATCGTTATTGTGAATCGTCTGTTCTCTTTGATTTTTTCATCAACTTTCCGTATCAGATCGTCATTGACAAGAGAACGCCGACCACTCCGAGCCTCATCGTGAACATTTTTTCGACCTTCATTAAACATTCTAACCCACTTCCGCACCATTCCATCACTCATCGCGTTTTCACCATACACTTCTTTAATTTCACGGTAAATTTCAGCCGGTTTCACATTTTTTGCGTTTAAAAAACGGATAACAGAACGAATCTCACAGTCGGCGGGATCAGTAATTGTCTTAAACATTTTAAACAAGCACAGCGAACTGGAAACACAACCTACAGCGTCCAAAATGGCGTCAGTTGAGAGTCAGTGAACAAGGAAGACTAGTGCGCATGCGCAGAACGCCGATCGCAGTTCTGCAGCGGCAGTATAATGAAACGGTACTTACTTTCCGAATATGCCTCGTATTTTGAAAACAAATGCACAGGTTTAAACATCTAAATGGTTCTGTTTAATCAAACTGTTGGGCTTTTTGTGTATAAAATAGTACATATTTTTAAAGAAATAAACCAAATACTTATACGTGATTAAATTCGAGATATTGTGACACTTTAATTTTTTTAAGGAACAGTATTTCATATAGTCGACATCTTTCTGAATTTATTATTAGTCATCAGAAAAAAAATTACTTGTGTTTCTTAAATAGAAATTTTTTTATTGCCATGTTTTGGGTTATTGAAGATTTAAATTTAAAAACTGGTAGTAAATCCTAATAGTTTTTAAAATCAATGCGTTATTTTAGAGGTATAGCCGGTGTCCTGGCAGAGAGGTAGCGCGTCTTCCTCATGTAGAGGTGTCTCAGGTTTTTGTCCCGGTAAGGATATGGTTGTTCTTCTACGTTCTATCTGTCAGGTGGGAGAATATGCCCCCCCCCCTGTAAAAAGGGGCTTTGCAAGCGAATGTGACAAGTGTATGTCATCTACATAAAGAGTTGGAAATCAGACTTTGGCCCTCCGGGGTTCAGGGGTCCATTACCTCAGAAGCTACTGCACCCACCCACACACACACCCTTTCCGTTGTAAAGCAGACACATGACCATCATCATTATCATCGTTTCAAAGGTATTAATTTTAAAATCAAATTTACCAAAAAATTATTAAAATTAATTAAAAAGTTTAAAAATAATTTTAAAAAGGCCAGTTTTTAAAATGAAATTTTTTTCAATAGCCCGTTTAATGGAGATGCATATACATTTATAGTTAAAAAATATTTTAATCAAATAAAATTCAGAAAATACAGGAATAGACAAAAAAGAGTCAAAGCTAATCCAATAGCAAGTAGTAGAATATTACTTAATGCATTGTTGTTTGAATTTTATTCCTTCTCTCTCATTTATCTCATATTATGATGAATATGAGATCTACCGTCGGGGCATTAATAAAGCTGTCAGGGACTGACTCATTAACATGATATTTGTAATCTGAGAATGCAAGATTATTACGATTGCGCTTACTGGAAATATAATACCTGCACATAAAGCGATGACTCAGGTTGAACCAGTAAACAACTTAAATGTTGAACCACAATGCGTAATTAGTTGCCTGAAATAAATGCTTAGAACGCAAACCAGAAATTCCAAAGTTGGAGTTTCCGTGCATGAATCTAATTAATAAACATTCTTTGAAACAAAAGGGCTTGAAAGAAAGTTGGATGTTTCTTGTTAAAAGATGAACGTGTTCCAGTAAATGCCTTTTGATATTCTGCTCTAATTACATAATTATTTGCTGTTTATATAAAATGAGAAAGAAGCAAGCAAGAGTGAAAAAAGTAGGATTAATTTGAAAATAAAATATTTGCGGACAAATCTGGCATAACAAAAAATTAAATAGAAAATCATCATTAAGCTAAAATTGAATATCGTAATATTTATCTGACAGATTAATATTATGGATAGTTAATTTGTTTATAATTTCTGTTTTGTCAATCTTGTAATACGAATACGATTGATATTTAAGTGTGCAATTCCAAAAAAAACTACCAAACAAATTTATATCTAATTTATGTATAATTTTAAGAACAAAAAACAAATTCATTTCAAAATCCACATCAAGATTGGTTACAAATCAATGAATCAAATTTTATAAGAAAAAAAATTAACCATTTATAAAATAAAGCTTAATTTATATATTTTTTAAATCTTTTTTTCGTATTATAAACCCCTCTACCCCTCCCCCATTGTATAGAATTGCATGAAGATAGGGGAGGAGGATTCAGAAGGTATATTCATGACAACGAAATTAAAATAAGATATTTATTTAAAATTATTAAAAAATGCTGTAAACGAGGAAAAACGAGGAAATGCCTGAAAGTATTTTTTATATTAAAGAAGGAAGAACGCATTTACAAAATCGTCCACTTTTAAGTTAAATAAAAATATTTTGCTCCTTGTGGATCATTGAAAAAAATCAATAGTTACTCTAAAACAAGATCAGAATCTCTGACAGTTACAGTTTCAAATAATTTGAACTAATAGGGAAATTTATTTTGCTGAATATTTATTATAAGCCTGTTGCTGATAGATATTTCATGCAGCAAATCTAAAATTAAGAAATATTTTTTTCTTATTTGCTTTCTTACTCATTTATATTACTCACTTTATTTTCTATTGTACTCATTTTTACTTACTCACTTTATTTACTTACTTTACTCATTTATAATTACTCACTTTATTTACTTTATTTACTCACTTTTACTTACTCATTTTATTTACTTTCTTTATTCACTTTATTTACTTTCTTTATTCATTTTATTTACTTCCAATATTCTTTTTTACTTACTCACTTTATTTGCTTACTCATTTTTACTTACTTCACTTACTCATTTTTACTTACTTCACTTACTCATTTTTACTTACTTCACTTACTCATTTTTACTCACTTTCATATTTTCTTACTTGCTTTATTTACATTTTTTCACAGTAAACTAACAGTTGGCTACCATACTTCATTTCCTTGCGAAATGAACAATTTCGTATTTCTTTTAACCCTTTCGTTATTGGTTCAACCGTTAAAGTTATATATTAAACACCCAGACTTCGATGAATTTCTTTTTTCAAATGGGGAATTCAGGGAATGAAGCAAGGACATCCTTCGACACCACTTGCTTTACATCCTGCACCTGTCTTTTGAAAGAGAAAGCGACTAAAAAATACAGAACGCTCATGGTCAGGTTCGTCCGGATTAATAAAGAAGGGTTAAAGGCAAGGCAGATGCTTTCTTATTAAAAACTTATTCTGTAAAAACTTAGGATCTGGAATTTAGAATCAATAATTCGCTCATTTAATATATATATATGGCTAGGATAGCCTGGTTGGTAGAGCGTTGGACTCGTACTCCTTAGGTTACGGGTTCGAGGCTCACTGGCCAAATGATTCCCCGAGTGTGTGGCGGCTGGCGCTCGTTAAATCTGTTCGTGGTCTCAAAGTCCTCCATGTCGAGAGTAATACCACTGGGGGTACTGGGTCAGAGGTGATCGTTCTCTGTTCCAGGTTTCAATTACGATCTGAGATGAGTGAATGAAGTCCACCCCCTAAAATGTGTTGTGACGTGTAGGTAGCTAAGTCGTACTCTTGGTCCTAGATGGCGTTACTAGTAAAACAAGAGACGTATATCTCCGGCTTAAAATCTGCTGATGTATCAGCAGGGCTTGTCCATGGCAAGTGCCATAAGTAGCAACTACATATATAAATGCATTGATTGATTCATTCTGTGGGTAAATGGATACTTACTTATCATAGCTATGCTAAAATGCGAATCTATTTATGATAAATCACACTAAATTTTATTTATGATAAAAATCACTCGTGTAAATTATTCTTTAAATAATTAATCTAAAACTAGAATTTATCTATATTTTCTTCAAAATTTTCTTTAGAAAATTAACAAACATTTTACATGTTTGACAAAACATTTTAAACATTTTCAAAATTATTCCATTATGAGAAAATAAGACTCAATTCACACATTTTCACTTTTCTTACCATAATGAAAAAGCATTACATTAATTAAAAAAAAGCATTTCTTGAGTCTTTTTTACAATAAAAAACTTCATGTGCGATAGGAGAATATTAAGATATTTATTCCTCAGAACGAAGAAAGTTCTTGAAAAAAGCAAATATTTTTATGAATGTGTAAATTCTTTGAATTCTAAATCCCATAATTCTCAAAGGTTCGAAGAGATTTAAATAATAAGAGCAGATTATGTGCATTCTTGTTTTGACTGGGAAAATCCGTTATTAAGAAGTTGTGATCATTTTTTTTTGAATCTGCATTTTTGAGATAACTAGTTAATATGAGCAATTCAATCGTTTTTGCTCTTTTAAAGATTCTTCAGAACTTTTTCGTAAATTTTTCTTCAAAGTATAATTCGTAGTTCTTTTTTTTAATGTATCCCCAAACGACTTTCTTTAGTTTATATTTTTTCGTGTACGCAAAAGAAGGAATGTAAAGAATTCCCCTAAAAGTGATCAAAGGGGAAAAAAAACAGAATTTTATTTCTAAACATATAAGAAGTTTGTAGCATCCACTCTTGAAGATTACTTAAAGAGCCAAATTGACGTCTGGAAGTTGCACTCTGTCTTTTTGCCCTCTCGTATCAACTTTCAAAGACAAAGTGTTTCGAATTTGGAGCTGATTGAATGTCGAATCGTATTTGAGTCTCCTTTGAACTTAGAAGCAATTTTTAACTCCAAGTAAATTTATGTTTTTAAGAAATACAAAGTGTTAAGATAGAAACAGTTGAAGAAGTTCATGCTTAGTTCAAAATATTTTTGTATTCACGTTTTCTTTATTTTCATGTTAATTGATCAATGATTATTTAGTTCTTGAAATAAATATAATAATCTAATCCTTGAAATAAAATGTATGGAATTGAATTGTCTACTGATACTTTATTAATATTTGGGAATATTTTTGTTAATTTCATAGAAAATGTAAAAGAAAATTGAGCTTGTTTGACCTTCTTATAATTTTAATTATAATTAAATTTCAGCCAGCTTGCTTTCATCAAATTTATCTTTTAACTATATATATATGAATAATTAGTTATATGAAAATAGTAATAACTATTAAAATATAGGAAATATATGAATAATTAGATTTTTCCTATATTTTATTAATTATTACTATTTATATCATCTATCTGTCCTGATTATGAAAACCGTCACAATTTAATATCGTGAAAAAGTTCAACTCATTTTTTTTCTCAAATATATCAAGCTCTAAATATATTATGAACTCTTATGCATTTTATTTCAAATGAGCTTCTACCTCTTATTATAAGATAAAAAATCAAAAACAGAATGCATCGCTTAATAATATGAACAGATGAACATCATATAGTATCTACCTTGTTGAGTTTTCTCTGCAGTTATCTAACATATCTAACAATTAAAATGAAGCCTCTTTGAAATAAAATGTATGGAATTGAATTGAATGAAAAATAATAAATAAATAATATTAATGAATTGAAAATAATAATAACAATAAGGAATTGAAATGTAGGAAGTTTCTACATATATCTTGAGGATGTTTTTATTTTATGAACGCAAATTTAAGATTTTTTTGAAATACAGGATGCTTCTGAATTATTATTCCAACTTTGCAAGGCTATTAAAAGAAAACAAAATAGAGTATAGCCTTGTTCGTCAAACAGTACAAATAGCTATTAAAAATTAAATTAACGCAGTTATAAATGCTCATTATAAGAGTATCTTAAAATAAGAATGATATCAGGTTCATCGGAAGCTTGCTGAAATACATATGTGTTTCATCAGTTTGAATCTGTAGCTGGGGTACAAATACTTTCTAAATAATTTAGCTTTTTCTTCCTTCCAAAAATTCATCGTGGTACACGCATGTCTCAATTTGTTTTCAGTTTCACACCGCGTAAGTAGAAAAAATTATTGGATTAGTTTCCATTTTGCTTATTTATCCTTCGTATTTTTGGAACGAACACACACTGAAGCTTTTTCATGAGCTAAATTTAATATTTCAACCGCTGCTTTTGATTTCCGTTTCTTTCAACAAATATGTAAAGTTGTGATTTTCATTTATTATAATACCCTGTATCATGCATTTTACTGGAAATGATAAAATAAAGTAACAACACTGTTGTTGTTGTTACTAATTTTAATAGCCTAATTTAGTGAGACCAAATCCAAAAATCTGTTGTCGAGAAGAAAGTCGATGATGAGGAAGGGAGAAGAGTCAATTTCTGCCCAAAGAAGTCCTAAACAGTCTAGAATATATTCAGCAGAGGCCTGATGTCGGTGGCATTTCAGGCAAAGAGGGTAAGAATTTTTCACCCTGTGGAAAGAAAGGACATTTAAAATGGACAATGGCAAGGCTCAACAGAGAAGTTTTGGTTTTCTATTACAAGGAAGATTTAAGGATCGGCAGACTTATTTGTGCTATACCAATTTTGAGTAGGGAAAACCATACAAATCTTCTTTTCTAGATATTTCGCCTGAAAAAAGAGCTCTATGTGGTAAAAACACAAATTTACTGCCCGATGTCTATGCATAGGGTTAGCGCATCTTCCCCGTGATATGGGCGTCCCGAGTTGAATTCCGGTTAAGACAGGGCTGTTCTGTGTTTCATCTATAAAGTGTGTGAATGTTCCCCCCTCCCCCTGAAAAAAGGGTGTAAAGAAGTCGTAAAACTTATCTTCCCTTGAAGAGACACAAGTTCGAGCATTGTTACTTCTGGTCAGCGGTGAAAGGATTTTTTCCTTTGTAGCGCATTGTGTTTCTCCCGCTTTGATGTTACCCTTTAGACTTCAATGGATCAGATAAGGGAGCACACATGCGTTTGCGGTTCTTTTAAGAAGGAATCCGTGTCAGAACTCCAGATGTAGCTATTTCTTTTATGGACCACCCGAACTGGAATAAGTTCCGATAATGAACAGCATATGCGTTTTACGGCCCTTTGAAGAAAGAAGTATTGAAACCTCCATATGTGAATATTTTCCCTATTGTGAAGGTTCTGTTAAGTCTGTGGATGGTTCGAAAAAATTCCCAAGGCTGACTGTTGACCATTGGAGATATTTATAAAGAATTATTGGATGATCGGCATCTCCAGCGCACCAATGCGAACCTCAGAGGCAGAATTTGACCGATTTTAAATTGGAAGGTTTTGAAAAGAAGGGTGACGAGTCGAGCTGATGCGACGACGAGACCAGCTGATCCAACTAGAGACTGGACGAGAAGTCGAGCTGATCCCAGACGAGCTGAACTGATGAGCTGATCCGAGCTGAGCGAAAGAGCTGGACAGTTGAAGGGATACCACGTGATCTCGAATTCATTGATTAAAGATCTACCGGTTGTAACCCGTAGATCTCTTGAGCTATTGCAGTAGCAGGATAAGCTAACTGCCTATCAGTGTTCCTTATGATAGTCGTGGAACCATTAACCCAGACGTAAATATTTTCCAGCATATTAACCTAGATGAAATGGTTTTTTTTTTGATATTATATAAAGTTGTGAATAAAACATTTGTGTTTAAACGCTATCCGTTTATTTTATCGATCAGGATCAAGTCATTACAAGGGGCTGTGCAAGTGAATATGAAGAGTGAGTAGCAAAAGTTGTATTCTTGGCCCTAGTTGGTCTACTACAAAACAAGAGACGCTGTTTAGCCTTAAATTGCTGACTACCTCAGCTAGTTTGTCCAGGGCAAGTGCCATAAGAAACAACTACACTGATTTTATTACACGAGCCAAAATTAGTTCACTTATGTTGGATATATTTTTTTGTAATTTTTTAAGCTATTGTTACTAATTTTAAAAGTGATACATCTCTCTATGATAAATAATTCCATTCATTATTATTTTGTAGATAGCATTCGTTACTTGCCTCAAATATACAAAGTTCTTTTAAGTGAAAAAATCTATAGCATATTCAGCTAAATTTAATATCATAGTTACTATTTGAAATGAGTTAAATATGTATAATATAAATCTATTTCTTGTGATATAAAATTATTTTCTCTTTTTTTTCTAAACACAGTTTTCTGATAGTATAAGACCAGCCGAAAGATAATATATTTGCGTTTCTCATTTCAGTTTTCTGTTTTCCCTTTCAAAATTCTGAAATGGAACCATTTTTCATGTTCGTCTTAATAGTTTCGGGAAATTCGCGGAAAGAATTTGCATAGAATAGATGGAAGCGTGAAACGAGTTCGTTTCCCATTATTCACTCAGGTTCAATATTCTTGTTTCCCGTTGGACTTCTGTTATAAATTTTTGTTCGCTTTTTTTGCACATTTGAAACCGGAAATGTAAGTAAGATTTTCTGTATTCGGCTTTCTTGAAACTTTTAACGTAATTTTATTACATCTATTTTTATTTTAACCCTAGAAAGGTAACCTTTAAAAAATTAACAAGAATGATAACCATTCGTCTCCTAGACGAAGTGTATTTAAAATCAATTTTTGAAACTAATTTAAATAAAAGCATACTCCCTGCAGAGGATTTCATAACACTTGTTTGCCAAGTAGGATAGAAATATTTTTTATTTATTTTCGAAGCACTCTTTACACATATATGAGTGATTTTCTCCATACATTGCTCTTGAACATAACAAACAAAAATTGAGCGTCATTCTGCGCAAATTATATAGGCAAAAGGCACAAATTTTTCTTTTTTCTTAAATTTCGGATTGTTCAGGCCGTTCAATGTTTAAATTTAATTTTAGAAGTTTACTTATAATAGTCCTTGTTGATCGGGGCAAAGTTGATATGTTGAGACGCTTCTGCAAGAAGAACTTCAATAAAATCTTCATCTTCTGATTCATTCTCAGAAGTAGAACTATATTCCTCACTTAATTCTTTCAATAATTCACAAATAGCTTCTGGCCGACTCCACAAATTTTCCCCGTGAAAACGCTTCGACATCTCCAAACATGCACTGAAACACCTTCATAATACTAACGGGACAGATAACCATTCGTCTCTGAGACGAGTATTATTCTGGATATACTACAAGCAGAAATATATCGGGGAAAAGGATTGTCCTCATCTGTAGTTCCGAAGGTCAGATAAAGGTACTGAGTAGAACGGTCGATTTACCGTTATAGGAGAAGAATAGTCAAAGTTATTTCGTAAGCGTTAGTCCAGGAGACGAATGGTTAGCATTCTAGGGTTAAAGTTTATTCAAAATTTCCTTGTACAACGAAAGATAATATTTATTTATTCTTTTGATTTTGAGATGCGAAGATATATAATTCATTATCTTAGTATTCTATACTCAGATAAAAAAAGCAATTGCAAATTTTCTTTTAGGCATATAAAGGAATTTAATTTTTCATTAAAGGATGCAGAGATTAAAAGTAAAGTACTGAACTGCTTACTTTTATACTATTAAAAGACCGTTGAAAAAAAAAGGGGATATAGCTTTTTCAATCTCTCAATACTAAATTATTTTTAATTCGTTGTACTATTTTTATTTTACAGGAGAAGTTTTAATAATAACTATATACTAATTGTTACGAAGCTACAAATAATTGCACAATTTTGTTAGCAGTAGATCTGACAAATCATAAATATTGTTAGGCAAATTCCCTCCTCAGGTCCGGTTTTTTGATTAATGGTGTACGTTGTGAAGACGAAAAAAGCAGGCCTAAAAACCCCAACAACAATGACGTTTATTTACATACAATGATATTAACTGAAAAGACAACGAATAGACAGAAGACAAATATATACTGTCGAAAGGAGCGCTGGACAGCACATTACATCAGGCAATAGCCCACAAGTAGTTTTCGGCCATAGTTCTTAAAGCACTGGTAGAATCCATCAGAAAAAGGGTTCCTTGGAGCTTTGCTCTACGGTCTCTCCAGACGGTTGAACTTATCACTGTCTCTTCGCTTTAGTTGTCGAATCACTACCAACACTGTCTACTCTACATACTATACGACACCACAGTATATATGTTTCCACAGTAGACAACAGGCCTTGGCACACAACAAGTTCAGCACTCACTTGAACTACACACAACGCCCACAGATCACCATTGCTTTGCTATCCTCTTGAAGTCTCGTTATCTGTCTTCTACTCCAACTCCACTTTCAACTCAATTCAATACACCGTGTAATTGAATTCACAGAGAGAGAGAGAGAACTTGAAACTTTCACCCTTTTATAGCTCTCGGAAAGCAGGCCGAGAACCTTCTTGGCCAATCTTGCGCATATCGGTATCTATCGAACGTATTGGAAAAATATCTCAATTTTTCAGTATTATACACTTTGTTGCCAAATGATCGCCAAGTTTTCTGCCATTACTAACGCAGCACCCCTTGAGCATACAACAGTGCTGATCGTAATGGATTCCTTCCTTTCTTATCATGTCACTGTTCATGCTGTGAAGCAAAATTACAGCGTTGTAACAGCATGTTTATTTGGATCTATTGTTTTGTGAACATTAGATAAAAATTACTATGTAAGCAATATTTCCATTTGCACTGAAATTCATAATTATTCTATGTAGGAAATTTCTTCTATATTCCAAGATGTACACTCGCAAAATGGTCTCTTATAATAAAGCGCATTTAAACTATTTTTTATCAGTATTTAAAAGAAAGCAATTATTTTTATCTGCATAATTATAATTAAACCAATTATCAGATTTTTAATATTAAGAAAAATTAAAATTAAACGCGTATTTTGTATTAATATTAACAAAATCATATTTAAAAGCTCGTATTTCCAAAAATGGTACAAATGCTGTAAAAATGCCAAATTGGTTATTTTAATGCTAAATAATAAACCCATTTAAAAACCTGTATTTGGGAAAAAATATTAAAAGATGAGCATGTATCATTTTTATAATTATGGGAATATTCATGATAAATCGGATGCAAATTTAGCATTTAATGTCTTTATTGATAAATTACATGTTTTAATGAACAATCGAGCTGAAAGAGGTCGCTCTCTTTTCAATCAGCCTGGTGAAATATAAAAGTAAAAAATTTAGATTTTTCAAAACCTTTTTAATCAAAGTAGCAATTTGAATTAGTTATAATTGGTTTTATAACTTAATTTTAAATGAGTTATTTAATTAAAAAAAATTAAAAAGTCATCTGTCTCATTATAATGTACACTTGTTGCGTATATTTGTACAATTAAGTATTTAATAAATAAAGTTTATGAACAGAGACAAATATTTCGAAGTAAAAAGAGGTAAAATCATAAAAAACTAAAAAAAATATCTATATGAAGATTATATTGTTAATAAATCTGGAATTATGTATTGTGAATATATAAATCTGAAATATATTTACAAAAAGTGTAAAAATTCGGCAGAAAGGAAATGTTCATTTTACCATAATTTTTTATCCAAAATTTGACTAAAATAAAAATTTCTTCTAAAGAAACTTTTTAGTAGATCATGCTTTATAAAATGGAAATAATATAGCCCATTTAAAGCTTAATAAACTTCTAAAATGCTGCTAAATAACATGAAAAAAGGGTTTCCTTTTAATTTAATGATTTCTTTTATCCAAAATTGCATTCTGTTTTCAAAATCATATATAAAAGACATGAATATAGTGTTAGAAAGGATATTTATTTAGGATTTTACGATGCGTTCATTTGATAGTTTTCTGTTGGTCGTCCGAAAACCAAATATTCAGCTTTCAGTAAAAATTTCCATTAATGATACTTCATGAAGGGGAAAAGTCAACTGTGTTTAATGCATATATGTCAGATTTTTTTTTCATTACTCATTTCTTATTTCTTTGTTTGTGAATATTTTTACTGTGACAGTTTTGAAATTGTTTTCTAATTACTTCCCTGTATATTAAATTATATTAATTTATAATTCCGTACACTTCTATGTTTTGAGAGAGGTTTATAATTAATTATTTTTATCTGCACTTATCTTCATATTGCTAAGAAATTCTATTAATACTGCGAAAATATTCTGCATTGTTTCACTTTAATTAAAAGATGGACAGATTAAAACTTTTTTTGGCGAATATAAAAAGATGCAGCAAATCTAAATTCCGATTTTTTTGTGTGTGAAATACTCGGCTACTTTTATATTGTTTCATTAGCAAATCTGTTATTATAAGGTGGTTATAGTTACATTGTATAAGTATTAACTTATGATGAAGAAGCTTGGTATTAGTCAAATTTAAAGCATGAGGACAAAGCTTAGGCATTGAACTAAGGAATTTTTACATAATAAAAAGTCATTAGTTCAATTTTTTTAAGATCATGTCGTCCGTTAGTAATTTTTATTGTCTTTACTATGAAAAAATGCCTATCACTTGAATTTTTTAAAAAGCATTTTTCTGACCAAAATTCTGCGTGAAATGCAACCATGACTTTGTTGAAGATTGACACTGCTATGTTAGTAAAATACTTTTTGCAAAAAATAGAAATAATACCATTACTCTGAATGAAAATCATAGTTTGAATTATTTGAGAAAAAGTACAGGTATTTGTGAATGCCTTCAAGAAAATTCTTTATATATTTGAAGCTACGAAAAGTTACTAGGTTCTTCTTGAAACTACAGAAAATCCCGCAGTGAATCAGAAAATTCTGGAAGTAAGAAACTGATTCAGAGTTAGTGGATCAACGATATGTAAGCTCTTGAAGCTTAGCAAAAGCTCTATCAGTATCAATACCGAATCGCGCAAAAAATCTTGTACTGCATTTTATGAAGCCAACCGTATAAAATAAAAATTGTGTATCACATGCAACAAAGAGTGCGTATATACAGTGAAGTATTGATTTGCCAATTTCATTATATCCATATTTAACACTTAACACCACACCACACCTCCGTTTCTAGGGCTCAAATGTCCCCTTTCCGGTTTGGCATAGATGTAGGTGGACTTTATTAAAAACCAAAAAAAAAAAAAAAAAAAACGTTACACAGTTGTTGTTACATTATTGGAAAGAAACATACAAGGTACAAAATACACAGACATATAACATATTAATAAGTGATAAAAATGAGAGTGAAGAAGGTCTGGTGTACAACAAAATGGATGAATGAATATCATACTTACTGTACAGTATGGATGAAAATATGAGGGAATTAAAAAAAAAATAGTAACATGAAGGGTTAAAAGGATTTATTATAAAAATGCGTGATATTAATTGATACTCAAAAACTGATGAGCTTAATCGAGCCGTAAGAGTTCTCCATGATCAATTAGAAATCTAATCATTTTTTTGGTTCTTTTTTTTTGGAAGATGAATTATTTAGAACTCTTTTGAACCAAAGACTTTCTAGCGAAGACGAGGGTTTTCGAAGGTGCCATGAAACCGTAAAAGGGTAGGATGTTACAAAGTGGATGGGATCGTCGACTTCCCCACAAGAGCAATAGTCGTTTTCTGATAAATGGAACCGGTGAAAAAAAGAAGGGAATGGACCATGTCCTGTTACAAACAAAATTTCTTCACGAGTCCAAGAGAGTGGTTGCAGTTTTACTGTTTTTATAATTTTATATACAGAACGCCCCATGTTTCCGCTATCCCAAAGAATTTACCATTTTCTTACAAAAAAAAATTTGAAGTTGATGTCTAAGATGACACCGGAGTATCGGAGCTTCCGTCAATACACCATCAGTGATTGCTGATTTCGCTAGGATATCAGCTTCTTCATTACCCCTATGACCAACATGGGATTTGATCCATCTTAAGAGAATATTTGGGTTTTGGACGAGTAAGGACTGGATGTCTCGGATGTTGATGAGGGGAATGGGGATCTTGTATTGCCAGCAAACCTGTCTATCCATATTCGATCATGGATTAGAAATATTTTGAGGATGGATGAAGCTGATTTTTTTTATCAGGACAACTCTACACCCGAAATTTTAGTATACGCCGCGCATCCAAAACACATTCTGTTTGTGGAAAACCCTTGCATTCAAATATTTGTGTGATCATATAGTTGTTGTATAGTTTGAGTTAAGATTTGGTGTGGTATAAAAAATTCTAATCCATACTTTACAAGAAAAAAACCTACCTAAATTCAACAATATTTATGGAGCGCCAGTAAATATTAGTTTTTAAGTATTGTTATTAATTTTTTAAACCATTGATTCACCACACTTTTAATGGGGATAGTGAGATCAGCGGATGTTTCTGAAATATTTGACCACCCTGTTCATCTGATTTGAACTGTTTCGATTCATATCAGGTGGATATTTATAGGATTTCATCTATAAAGCTTTAGAAAGCTTTATAGATGTTAAGCATTATTTGCATGTATATTGCAGCTTTAACAAGCAGAATTTCAATATAGGTCCTAGTAATCCACAAGGGAATATTCCGTGCTACTATGGATCGAATCGACTTCCACATAC
Source organism: Argiope argentata (assembly GCA_026289955.1). Classification (NCBI taxonomy): domain Eukaryota; kingdom Metazoa; phylum Arthropoda; class Arachnida; order Araneae; family Araneidae; genus Argiope; species Argiope argentata. The sequence goes on along the minus strand of JAOUZG010005735.1, from coordinate 8,398,728 downwards.
AACATTTGACTAAACTTGTAGGCTCACAAAATAAGCAAAGATTGTCCTACAGCATTTCATATCCTTAACAAAAAAACATTTTCTAAAATTTCCATGAGAAAGGTGTACTAAAATTAAGGGAAAATGTTATTTTTACGTCATTAATAAAATAAAGAGTTGATAACCAAATTAAAAAGTAATTTGACAGCTGGTAATTTCGAGTTAGTAAAAATGGAGCGTGATGTGATAGAACAGCATGTTAACGCAAGATTTGAATAAAATAAAAAGACACAAGATTTGAATCAAATAAAAATACACATGATAGTGTTGTATATAGTTTAATACACAAAGCAGATGGCCTCAACTACTTTCCTGGCACATATGCATTCCTATGCCGAAATTTTCCTAGAGGATTTTGCGTAAATGTGGCTGATTTTCATTAATGCAGTGTTAAACATTCTCCTTCAATCCACGTCAACTTGTGGACATGTTGGCACAAACCTTTGATTTTAAATAATCTCATAAAAAGGAACCCAATAGTGTTAAATCGGACGATCTAGAAGACATATTCTGAAATTTTTGACACAAATTTTCAAATTTTAAGCAAGGTGGTCATTATTTTTGAAATATTGTTCAACGGAGAAGCTGCGTTGTTCTATCCTGTAAAGCTTTAACTCTGTTATACGATTTTTAATAGGTTTTAACAACATTTTACTTCACGAGTGATTTTAAATTCAAATATTGCATTAATTTTGGGACACACTTTATACAATATTATCTATAAAGAAGCACAGCTTATGGAAAGAAGGAAATGTAACGAATAATTCATTTCACCATGTTGTATAACAAATACAAAGTTTATTTAAGGCGACCAGGGACCTTTGAAATGATTTTGTGCAATTTTCACCTCAGCAATTTGAAATTTTACAGGGATTAAGAGTAACACTATAGGTGATGACACACAAAATTGTAAAGCATTATATTTATTTATTTTTGATTTGGGAGGAGGTAATATAATATTTAATAACGATAAATAACAACTATGAAAAATATTCCAGGCGCTCCAAATTTGTTAGAAAGTGCACCACTTTTTATTATTACTTTTTATAACCCATTTGAAACAAAACTTGAGATTTATCTTGAAGTTTGAGTTGAAAATATCAAAATTAACCAATATAATTACTCAAAATTACTTATAATTTAAAAAAATTAGTTGTTTTAAGTTATTATATTGATTAACTTTGATATTTCACATTCAAATTTCAAGATTCATCCCAACTTTTGTTTCAAAAGCGTTAGAGAAGGTAATAATAAAAATTGGAGTTCTTTCGAACAAATGTGGAGCGCCTTGAACAATTTTCATTGATGTTATTTATCGCCAATATTATATTATATTAACCCCCCAACTCATAAATAAATTAATATAATGCTTTTAATTTTTGTGTGTCATCTCCTATAGTGTTACTATTAATGCCAGTAAAATATCAAATTGCTAAGGTGAAAATTGCAAAAAGTCATTGTAAAGGTCCCTGGTCGCCTTAACATGCTCAAAAACTTTTTTCTTTCAGTTTCTTCCAAACCGTTGCACTTCAATTATAACTTCTCTATACATCTTTCTAGTTCTGATAATTCGATTTCTTTTTCTAACACTTCTTCCACAAATAAACTTCATTTTATGATGGAATCAAAAATATTACAAATTGTATTTTTTAACTTGTTTGGAAAAATCAATCCATGACTAATTCTTTAGATTTGGAAAGAAGCATTCTGACAATGTTCTGTTTTTTTCATGGTCGAAAGGGTTTTAGCACCCCTCATAGGCGAAAAAGGCAATTGTTTGATTCCTAAAGACGAATCTAGTGGAAAGGAAAGGAATTGCTTTTCAACTTATATATCCATTGCTGAAGCAGGGTTGAAAAAGTACGTCAATCCTAGAGCTAAATAAAGAATTTCTCAATCTTCACACATTTCCGAAAACGTTTGACAAGATAATTTGCTTTTAAAACATAAACAATTTGAAAGAAAAAATTCTCACCTAGGAGATCAAAAATACTTATTTTTTCTAAATTTCCTTAAAAAGCTTTATTTTTTCCAAATTGTTATATATATATTTACAGGATAATACTACTGACTTTGTTCTTTCTATGCATTAGATTTTGACTAATGCATAGAATTAAACAAGAATTTCAAAATTACATACACTTTTCATGGTTTTAACAAGACATATTTAACATTAAATAGGAAATTAGAAGAATTAAACTTCTGAGGATTTTTTTTAGATTGTCGCCCCATGGTAAACTGAAGGTTTTTCATGAATAAAAATTTCCCTTTTTATATCTCTGATTAAAACATTATTTTAAGAAAATATTTCATTTGTAATTTCATTAATAATTATATTAATAAATTTAAATAAATAAATTTAGCATTACAATATGTATAAATTAAATTTCAACAGATTGATTTATTTTACTTTAAAATGTTTTTTTTCGTGACAGAAAAGATGTTGCTTTGAGGATGAGATTTTTAGCGTCAAAAAAATCCTTAGGCGAAAAATAAAAATTTTATTATCTGCACAAGCATCTCAAAAAATCAGTTTTTATTAACGCGTCACCATAGCATTTATAAAAACTCTGATTAAAAAAACTAATTTAATGACTACAGCAAATAAAACCTAGAAAAATGTCATTTTGAGCACGTGATGATATGAAATGAAATGAACAGGAAATGTGATATTTTTTAAAACAATCAATGCGAGATAAATTTTTTTGGATCGTTTGCGATACTAGAGTGATTCATTCAACGAAACGATTAAAATGAATAAAATGTAATTTAACTAGCATAAGCACGTGGTGCGTGGCCGTTCAAGAAATGATGTTCTCACATGAAACATTGCAGTATGCAGAGCAGATTCCATTTTAATTTTTTTATCATTATTTTTATCTTAAACGTGATTATAATAACAAGTTGAAAAAGGCTCTTCGAAACATTTTCTATTAATCTCCAATAAAGATCTTATCGCCTCGACATAAAATTTTGGATTTTGGGAAAGCACATGAATAATAGTCTTTTCGACACTGATGAACAGTAGTTGCAATATATTGACATTTGGCTTTAAATTAAAATTTTTATTGGATCATTTTGTTGATTTTTTTCTGACCTATAAATATCAAAACTCGGTATTAAAAAATGCTGTCAATCAAATCACAAGACACATATCGAATTCCATTGATATCATTGAATGCTTTTATGAGTAATTCGAAAGTACGAACCAAATGTCGGTCAACAGATTACTGGAATTGGTTTAAAATTTACTAATTAAATATTTTAGGGAACTAATGTGCAAAATGTTGTATTTACGTATTAGACCGTCGACGCCAGCGGTCACCAAATGTTTAGTTAACTCATTGGCGATTGGATTTAAATTTGGCGATAAACCGTCGACGCCTACGAAACCAACAAATTGGCTGACGATAGCTAAAGTTAGAATAATTTTTCAAATAATGGCAGTTTTTTGCCATTATTGACGGTTTAGCAACTCATTGGCGATGTTTTCTAATTTGGCGATAAAGATCGATGGTCTTATGTGTAAGTACCCAAAATTTTATATACTTGGCTTTTTTTTACAGTTATCGAGCAAACTTGCACTTGAACAGCCAGACTGAGGAATTTCATAAGAAGTAAATTCTTTGAAATTTGATTGATATCCACCAATTTAGTCTTAATTCCAAATGACACATTTTATCTTATTTAAGTTTTTAGTTATATTTTTCATACACAAACAGATATAAATAATGCTTAAAAAATTTTGACGATTTCTATACACAAAAAAGTAACAGTTGTTATATACAAGAATATTAGAACTAACGTCATCTAATAAAAGCAACGAAGTGGTTTTTTAAAGCATAATTATTAGTACTCTAAAATGTCTTAGAATAAAATGTATATCAGTCACACAGAGCTCGATATTTTCCATTAATAAGAAAACTTTAATCAATTGTTCGATTTTCACAATTATCGGGAGTGCGCTTCAAACAAAGTGATTGGTGAACATTAAATCTTTGTGGTCACAAAGTTCTCCATGTCTAGAGTAATACCATTGGAGTACTGATTCAGAGATAATCGTTTTCTACTTCAGATCTGAATTGCAATCCATGGATAAATGAATGGAATGAATGAAGTCCGGTCTAGTATGAAGAGGTATATTACAAAGCATGTATGCTCTATTCGCAATACTTTATGATATCTTTAATAAAATTTAAAGCTTTATACAAACTTTCTATTTTATATATTAAAGGCGTAAAAAGTAACATTTCCAAAATGCGATAATAATTTGTTTTTAAAATACTTTTAATGTATTTTATTTATAAGTTTGTTGAATAATCGCAATCACCTACTTGTCTCATACTGAGGCATGGTGAAATAATGTTTCCGTGTTCTCATTGCCTCAAGGCGCACGGAAGGCTTTAGAATAATGATTTTCAGAGAATAAATTTATTCATGGAAGGTATTTGAATAATGTCTAAAACTAATGGTACGAAACATGACTAGCGGAATATGAGTCAAAATCATTTATACTTATTTAACTCAAAGTTTCAAAAGTTTTATAAATTTGCATTCCACTTGCTAGAAAAGAATATAAATTAGATGAAATATTTACAATTTCTGTGAAAAATAGAGCAACTATAATATTAATTACAAAACTTTATAACTCATCTGAAATCATTGGCATGAAATGAAGCAGGTGTATACTTCCCTTTCCAATTTATCATTATTTAATTATTAAAATATTACTATTATTTAAACATTTGTTTTAATTTTAAATTGATATAGATTATTATTATGAATATAAATACATTGAAATGTAGCTATATTTCTAAACTAATTAAAATGTACTGTACAACCCTTTAAAGAGTATTTACAGTTTGAAAATAATATGAAACGATTTAAAAGCATTTTGAGAAATTAAGACATAACTCATATATGAAACAATATACTGAATAACAGAAAAGGACTATGCTATATTTTTTTCAATATGAATTATGTCTTAATTTATAAAAACGCAATTAAAACTTTTATATATTTAGATATTCCAAAATTTAAATTTAATTTTATGAAAGGCTTTTCTTTCAATTCTTTCAATGATTTTCTAAGAGTAATTTTTAATTAAATGAAAATTTATTTAAAATTATGCCAGTTTAAGAATGGGGCTTTTCAATGTTTTCATATGTATTATTACCAAAAATTCAACATTTAACTGTTTTTTAGCTTTAATTATATATATATATATATATATATATATATATATATATATATAATCAGATCGGAATTACCTGTACAATTTGAGGAAGAATTTCAAGAATTCCGTTGTATTTTATAATTGAATTACGCCTGCAAATTGGATTTAAAAAATGTAATTTAAATTTAAATGCTACAATATAAAATTTTGAACAACTTTTAATGTTTATCTAAAATGAGAAACCTCGTCACTGCGGCATAGTTGAAAATCCAGCTACTTCTTCTGTCAAAATTTTTGAAAAATATAGAATTTTTTCTAAATTGAAAGTATTGACTGGAATAGATTTAAGAAAATGCTTAAAAAATTTAAGAAAAACAAAAGTCGAAATGTTTCAAACAGTAAATATGTTGAAATGCGAAGTGCAGCATTGTTTAATAAGTTTCAAAAGCAATATAAATGCAGTGCATTCCCTAGTATCATGCCTGATGTGGCTGAATAAGAAAAACGCCTCATAGGCCGGAGTGATGTGAATTTCTTTCTTTGTCCACCAATACCAGAAGACAAAGTCTTTATACAAAATCACACGGTTACAATGCGCATTTTCTCACTTCTTCTGGGTTTCATTTATCTCAAGTCATGTTGAATGTGACTGCTGGTGAATCATAGAAGCAGTTGCCAGTAATGTGTCAAGTTGGAATAGAAGGCTCTTTACTAGTATATCACTTTCGTTTGCAAAGACATTTTTACATGGGGGCATAATAACACTCCTTACAGTTAGAAAACAGAAAAACAATCATACCCGAATCGGAACTGAATTCAGGGAGAACATTCGCTACCCTTATGACAGGACGCCCGCGCTAATTATCTTGATTAAGAAAAGAACAAAATTCAAATTATTTAGAATTTAAACAATTTATTCTTTTTCTTTTTATATTGTCTTTTTCATAAGATTTATTTGGTAAACAACATTTTTTTTCTTCCTACAGTTTGTCGATTTTCAATAAGAATTATTTGTGGTTGCTTTTATTAAGCAAAATTATGTTATTACTTGTATTTTTATAGTTCTTGTTTCTTTCCCAGATGTTTATTTTAAAACAAATTACTTCATAATTTTGGCATGTTCAAGAAAATTTAATCTAATCTATTACTGTTATTAGTTGTTGTTTTTTGTAATTTATGTGAATCAGTTTAATAGCAGGATTAGAAATCGTGTGGATACTGACAGTTTACTTCTCCAGTAGGCTTGGTTTTTCACTTTATGTTTTACTGCAATGGATATTTCAAAAATTATTAGAGAAAACGTTAAATGATATAAATTGTTCTCACTTTAACATGAATCATGTAATGACCTACTGAAATGCAAGAAACATAAACAAAACATTGACTTAAATCATAGTCTAATTCTTTAGAAAATTGTCTCAAACTGATTTTATTTTTTACTGAAAAACGACTATACATATTTGAAAAGGAAACCCTAAGTTAAGGAAAGGAAACTTTAATTACAGTTAGCTTATCTTACAACTTACTTATTACCCTAATTTACAGTTTTTAATTTTTTGAAAAGTCCCCAAGAGAGGACCATTCCGCATTTTAGCTTTCTTCCACAACACACTGTCCCTCCATTTACGATGATATCAGCTATCTTCCTCATTTAATTATAATAAAAGAAAACTAGTTCGGATAGTGTCGAACCGGATACTCGAGAATTTATCGTACGAATACTACAAAAATTCTGAGATAAGCACTGTTTTTCCCTTCTCTTGATGTGATAACAATGTAGTGGTTTGTATCAAATTCGGTTATTACTATTAATCAAGTAGCGTTAGCAAAAGGAAAATACTTAAGTTTAAGAATGATTATTTTAAGTTGCGACTTGTAAAAATAATATTAACCTTTTACCGCATATGGGTCCATATATGGTATCACAGTTTTGATCAATTTTATCTCCTAAATAAATATTATAAAATGATTATAACTATGTTAAATTCATCAAATATATATTTAGTAAAAATAAAACGTAATTTTTTTATGATTTGATGAAATTTCGAAATAACCTCACTTTTGTGCAAGTGGGTGAAAAGCAGAATTGAAGAGCGAGTGATTCACTTTCGAAAAATGATACCAGAGTAAAGCGCACCTACTTTTTGGCGAAAATAAATATTTACATGGAGTCGACAAACTCATCTTTCTTGAAAGATAATAATTTTTCCGCTTTTCAAATGTTTTCTATATTATATACCAGCCCATATATGGTTCCGTAAAAAAGACTAAAATATAAAACTTTTTCAGTATTTTTCTTTTAATATGCCTTATTGATAATTAAATAAACCCATTTCTACCGATAAACTTTTTTTCAAAGCTTTATTAATGCATGCAGTAAAGGGTTAAGAATTCTGCTGAATTAAACAAGACATTATTTTCTAGTGCTAAATTTATAAACAATTGACTGAAGTATTTTTTATCAACCGTAAGGAATGTATCGTAGTTTTCATGATTTATCTCTAAATAATAAAGTATTTTTTTGTATATCCTTCGTTGTAAGAACATAGCTTGATTTACCAAGTAAGTGTTATTGAGAAAATTATACTTCAGTATTGTATATCTGCGATTCCTTGTAATTCTAATCCTTGATCAAAAGGCAGTACAACACTCCTAATTTCCATCCACTCACCACAGATGAATGATATTTAGCCCCGAGGAATTAAACACACACTACACCCGCTTATTGTGGATATTTGAAGGAAACGGTATTGAATGAACTTGCAACAAATAAACCTTTTCGGCCTTTTGGAATCAACGAAGAAGAGATTAAAATATATATGCAATGCTGTAGCTTATAAAATGAAATGTAAAAAATAAATTTCTTCTAAGACTTTTACTGAAATCTACTTTCTCTTCAAAAAAAGAAAAGCTTCATTTCTTTTTTTCCTAGAAGAAATGAAATTATTCCTCATTCTCCGTTGCATCATAAATAATACATCAATTCAGCGCTGAAACAAATCCGAGTCCTATTGGTGAATAACCTGTGAATTAGTGAATACCGGATCTGTAAGGGTCTACTGAATAATGCAGCCGCACTTACCCATCTATAGTGAATCTCTCTGTATCCCGCAAAATTCAATGATTAGCCATCCATATCCATAATATAGAGGAAACACCGAGGACCATTGAAAGACATTCACTACCTAATTTTATTTAGGTACTGCAGTGATTCACGGATAAAGGTTCTTCCGTGCTTTCTCTGGTTTGATGTAAACTGAGTTTTAGCGAAATTCGGTGTAGTAAATTCTATTTAAAATGTTGCTAATTATGGTTTGCTAAGCCTTTATAGATCAATATATTCAAAAAGAACTGATTTATTATTATTAAATACAAAAGAATCGAATTGTTTGAATATTGATAAATACGATTCATATCATTAATAAACACTTTAAGGATCTGAAATGCTATTGATTAACTAGGTTGTAGATAAATGGATCTATATATTCAAAAAAGCTCGTATATTTTTATTAAATCTAAAATAATGGAATGCTTCGAATTGTTTGAATATTGCTGAAAAGAATTTTATAAATACTTTAGTGATTTTAAATGCTATTGATTAACTATGCTGTAGATAAATAGATCAATATATTCAAAAACAGCTTACTTATTATTATTAAATCCTAAAGAATTGAATATTGCTAAATACAATTCAGATAATTAATAAATACTTTAGTGATTTTAAATGTAATTGGTTAACTATGTTGCAGGCAAATTATTCTGAATTATTTTCGCTTTTATCAATATCAATGAAGCAATATTAGCTTTGAATACATATTGTATTTGCATTTATAAAATCAATTCAGCGGAATAGCGACAGATGTTTTTAAGAGAAATTCTATCCTTTGTGTTTTGGAATAGTTTATCCTGTTTGAATGATCAAAAAATATATTCAATTGCTCTAATCTAATAATAGAAAATAAAATTTAAAAAAATTATTCAAATTGAATTTGTTAATAAAATTTGATTGCAATAATATTAATCTGATTGTAACAGCTTTACACAAAACAACTGGAAAAATACTGTACAACAATCAACATAGTAAAAAAATTCTAAAAATATTAAAATATAATGTATATTTGTATTTGTAAAGATATAGAAGTATTTTAAAATTATTTTAAACAAGTAAAATTTCCTCACTTATTATCTGTACCTAATGAAGACTCATTAGCAGTAAATTGAAGAAATTGCAATCAAATTAATTTTGAGCATTAATAGCCCAATATGTTAGCCAAATTTATTAATTTGATTAATAAATAAAACATTTAATGATTTAATTATTAGCTTGGTGATATGAAGAACGCAAATTGAAAATTTAATATCATTTTTTTAAAAAAATTCATATTTTAAATCTTTTGTAAGAATATTTTTTTCTTTATCAGTAAATTAAGAGTAAATTCGTATAAATAATTAAAGCTGATTTTATCAACATTACTGCATTTGGATTGCAAATGTTGATGTTTAAAAGAAACAGCATTATAAAAGTATAAGAAAAATATAAATTTTAAAGACTTATTATTGAAGTTTTCCAGAAGCAAATTTATTACTAAAAATTTTATTTAGTAAAATTTCTTACAAACTGCTAAAAAAGTTCCAATCAACTAAAGTCAAATTATAAAATTAAAAACACTATAGACAAATTCTCAATTTAATGGCAGTTATTCTTAATTTCCTTTTCAATCTAAGATTCTGCTATTCTGATTTCGAAAACAAGGCTTTCTTTCTTTGAAATATATTTATATTTAAATATTTCTAAACCATTAATAAAATACTAATGTTCCTAATCGATTCAAATTAAGTAAAAAATTACCTAATTTACCAAAATTACATAATTACTTTGTAAAAATTAATAACCAATGTTTAAAAAAGATTAAGATTTACAGAATAAAAAGAAATATGGCTTAACTAGCTATGTATATATATATATATATATATATATATATATATACAACCTAAGTTAGTTGAGAGTATAGACAAATATTTAGCATTATCTATGGGATCTATGACATGGTTCTTAGACTCTAAAAAAAATGTGATCTTTTATTTCCGTACTTGGTTTATTTCTTTTCAACTTCGATAGTTTGCCGAAAAAATACTAATGCTCAGAAAAGGCGTCAAAATTTCAGGTAGAAAAATTCTTTTTGCTAATCATCTCCCATTCTTAATAGCGCACACTCCTCTTCTTCCAACAATGAGAAAAATTAGAACATCTCTTTCCTCAAAAGCTCAACTTGCATTATTAACACTTCGCCGATCCATCATATTCTTCCCCTCGAGATGGTCGAAATTAATAAAAGATTTGTTTTCCTTACAGGACTATATTTCAAGAAGAAATGTATTTCATTTTAATTAAATAGAGCATTTTTCACTTGAGATTTCATCAAAAACTATATTTGTAAGATTTTCATCACACTGTCGCTTTTACTTGATTTTGAAGTTTGAATGCGCTTGGTTCACATAATAATGATAAAAGATAGCAGATATTTTTTTCAAACAAAAACTGAACTGTATCATTGTGCACGATGCTATAACTAAAACTATCTTGTTGTTTCTTAAGGTACTTTCCACAGACAAACTCGTTGAGGTAGTCAGCTATTTAAGCCTACTCGCCTTCTCTTGTTTGTAGTATCACCAACTGGGGCTATGCGTACGACTTTTGCTACTCTCTCATCACCTTCACTTGCACAGCCCTTTTTTACATGGGAGTACAGTCACACTCCTAGCAGTTATAACATAGAAGACGACCATCATGCCCGAACCGGGACTGAGACCAGGGAGAAGATTTGCTACCCATATGCCCGGATGCAATAACTAATTATCTTAAATATTAAAAGAAAAAATTCATATTATTTAGAATTTAAGCAATTTATTCTTTTTCTATATATGTAGTCTTTTTCATAAGCTTTATTTCGTAAATAACAGCTTTTTTTCTTCCTACAGTTTGTCGATTTTCAATAAGAATTATTTGTGATTGCTTTTAACAAGTAAAATTATATAATTGCTTGTAGTTTTATAGTTCTTGTTTCTTCCCTAGATGTTTATTTAAAAAATTACTTCTTAATGTTGGCATATTTAAGAAAATTTAATCTAAGGTACTTGCTATTATTAGTTTTTTTTTTAATTCTTATGTGAAGCAGTTTAATGGCAGGATTAGAAATCGTGTAAATCCTGACAATTTACTCCTGAAGTGTGCTTGGCTTTTCACTTCATGTTCAAGACGTTATTTACATAATCTACAATATTAAAATTGCAATGGCATCAGCATGTGCTTTGTTACAAGGGTTTTTATTTCATTTTTTCTCTTTGCTCATACATTAAATAATAAGCAATAATTTATATATTCGTCAGATATTTCGATTTAATCTCAATATTATTAACTATGTTTTATTCTCTACATGATTATAAAAGAAAATGTGTCTTTGTAGTATTTTTAATTCTTCTTCATGATCCTAACATTCCTGGGTTGAGTCCCGGTTCGAACATGGTTATCCTTCTTCTTTATTCTATCTGTAAGGTGTATGAATGTGCCCCCAAATATCTTTTGTAAAAAAGGGATTGTGGTAGCAAATGTGACGCATGAAGTTGTACCTTTTGAAGGTCGCGATACAAAACCGCGATGCTAGGACCAGTAGCCGAGTAACATATCTACTATACCAAAAAGTCAACTTTGGTATCGTAGGTTTTAATTGGCTTATAAGGCTGCCGCTACAGAACTCCCCTACCAATGAATCGGAAGAGAAGCTATCTGTATTGCTCCAAGCGTTATGGCGAATTGCTGCTTGCTTACGTCAAGTGAGTCTGACGATTTTGTTTGTTTTACTTGCTTAAGTCAAGTGAGTCTGGCGATTTTGTTTGTTTTGCTTTCTTACTTTAATTGAGTCTGACGATTTAGCTGCGGGTTGATGGCACCACGACTGTTGAGGGAGGTTGCATTGCCAAGATCACCAGTGTTTGAAGGTCTCGATACGAACTCTCGATGCTAGGACCAGTAACCGAGTAACATAACTTCTAAACCAAAAAATTGACTTCTGTATCGTAGATGTTATCTGGCTTATATGGCTAGCGCTACAAAGTACCTATTTCATATTCTTCCCTAGTTAGCGTTACTGGAAGATGAAGAGAGGCTCATTTGACTTAAATCGCTAACAGATTTGTCAGCGGGCTTGTAAAGTGCCTTCTAAAAACAGTAGATATTTTTAATTACTACAGTATTAAATATAATCACTTAAAATATTAATAACATTAAAATGTATGCCAAAATAGTTAGTTAATTTGCAATATAACACTTATTATTAGAAACCGGATAATCAGTCAATCAGTTTAAGATCAATATAGCCTATAAAGAAAGCTTTTAGTTTGGTATATGGCACAATAAACCTCATTATATCTGAATGAAAAAAATTATTCGCAACTATTCGCTAATTCTGTGGGTTTGACTCTCGCTCTTATTTTTTTAATTAAAAAAATATTTTTAATGCAATGTAAAAAATATTACTAATTATTTCTCTCTGCTTGCAAATGATTGAACTTGTGTTAACTTTCCTTGATCCAGTATTAATTACAATGCTAATATGCCGCTTTATGGTGAAGAAAACATTTAACATAATAAAAATAGATGAGTCAATCCTTAAATGTAAGTATTTTTAGAAGTTTGGATTCGTTGCGCGAAACTATTTTTACAACTTTAAAAAAATCCAATATAGTCAATAAGAGCAATGGTGGAATTATTTCTATAAATGCAGTGAAAACGAAATGCATCACAAAATTACATAATTTTTTCAATATGAATTTCATAGTTTTGTGTAAATGGAAAAAAGAATTATATAGTAGTAAAAAGTACTGGTAAAAAAACGCAAATTTGTTCCTTATTATGAACAGTTAGTTTTTTGTAGTACTCTTAGTTCTACTCAAAAAAAAACAACGTTGGGTAATAAAATACTTTTCTCCATTGGAAAATAAAGCATGGGCAATATTTAATATATGTTGACTAAGTTAAATCAAAGTATGTCCAAAATCAAAGAGTATAATACGGTGAATGAAGTCACAATTGAGAGGTTATTTGAAATAAACTTAAAGTCAACAATTATGTCAAAGTTAAAAAAAATAGATTTTCAAATAAAATTATATTATCAATATTTTATTTCAATAAACAAAGACGAGTCTATTGTTAATGTAAAAATGCTTATTTTGCTCTTAAGTCTTTGAAGAAATATTTTACTCCATTTAACTCTTTTTAAGATACATTTTGCATACATAAACTAAATTGAAAGTTTTAAATAAACATTTGATGTAAAGAGAACTAAAATAGTAACATGAAAAACAAACTCGAGTAAATATCTGCATCAACATGTTTATCATTTTAAAAGGCAACATATTTTTCAAAAACTGCTTGGCTTTAGAAATATTCATTTTGCTGTTATACAAAAAAAAACAGTAAATGGTTTATCATCAAAATTAATAGTTAAATATTGATCATGCTTTTGATCTTATGAATACGAAAAGAAACTTCTGAATAATTCAGCTTTCAAAATTGTGGTTCATATTCATAAGAATTATATTCTTATTGTTAAAGATTTATTAGTATTTAAATAAATATTTATTCGTTCTTAAGTGGAATTTCATTTCTTGTCAAAAAATAAATGCAATTAATTAATTAATTAATATAAAAGCTATAGAATATTAAGTAGAATATTTCATTATCAAAAAATATAATTTGGTTTAAATGAGAGTTTTGAAACACCATTTATATTTTATTGCATTTTAATCTTTGCATCGATTTAATCACCAAGTAGAATTTCTCATTAGATAAAAAAAATCTTAACACTTTTTTGGAACTGAAACTCTTATCACTTTATTTTTGCCTTTAATCTTTGCACCGATTTTACTAAGAATGTCCAGTAGTGCAAATAATTCAAATTTTATCTTTTAATCATGGGAAAGAATTAATTATTATTGTTTAGCTGTGCAATATCTTTAATAATCTTTTAATAAAATTCAAAAATATCCTTTATTTTAAATAGTTTAGATAAAAATTCGTATTGAAAATTACGTTTTAATTGCAAAATAAAAAAAAACGTTTACGTTTTAAACTTTTCAAATGTAAATGTTTTAATATCTTTATCCTGTGCTTTGAAGTATGGCAAGTTATTTTAGAATCACCCGAAAATAAATATTAAAGTGAATTGAATTAAATGTAGAATTTTACTCTCACCAAACTTATCAATGAAACTCAATGCAGTAAATGAAATAATTCATGATATCTTTCCGTTTTTCTCTGGAAAAGCTGAAGCAGACGTTAAGCTATCTCTCCGTCTTATGGAAATGCAATTATCGCATTAAAAGCGCAGACATACTTATATTTAGTATTAAGCAGATGCTGAGTTAAAACTTAATGTAAATGTTTACTCTCCACAAAGGTGAAATTTCAATATGACTCTACGCATTAAGATTATGAATTAGATTTTAAGTAAACATTTACCGATGCCTGCTTTTAGAAGTTTCAAAAACGTTTCGCTGAGGATTTTGTAAGTTTATGGAAGTATTTCAAGGAAACATCAATTTAGTTAATGCTTAATATTTTTTTAACTTACAGGAAGATGGTTAAATTGCCATTCCTATTTCATTTCAAGATCTAAATTTAGGATCTAGTTACAAATGCATTTTGATATTAGTACACAAGGAGGATTTTCTCTCTTCACAGAACAATGAACGGTTCCAAAAGTCATTAATATCAATATGTTAATGTTAATTAATTAGATGTTGCGTATAGCTTTTAATAAAGGATTATGGATAGTACATTAAAAAGGATTTGTTTTGATAGCATGTTTAAATATTCTTTATTGGATTTACACTCATTCGTATTGAAAACAATTACACTGCTGTTCATAAATGAAAGATAATGCAAATTCAGGAAAAGAAATAGTCAGATGCAATGCAAATGTGACTTATTTGTAAAACCTAATTATTAACCCTTTCAAGACTAACGGGACATTTAAAGCAATGAGAATTTTATTAAATTTGTACCAAAAGTAAAGAGCAAAAAATATTCTATATGATTGATAAAATTAATAAAAAAATGCGATTTTTTGCTTCCTGGAACAAATTTTTTTAAAAATTACAAAAATCAATATTACATGGTTGGTATGATTGTTAATACGTAGCATGTCTCCCAAACAATGCAATACAATTTGTACCACATACAGGTATGCTACGCCTTTCTGGGGCTCTCCATATGAAAGTTTGGTGAGAATCAGAGGGCAAACTAAACTTGAACTCGTCGGAAAACATCACACGAGTCCATTGTTGCGGTGTACACAACGTATGGTCTCCACTCCTGGCTAAACTCAAGTGACAGTGAGTTGCAGTAAAGGGATTTCATCTGACAGGCCCACGATCTTATGGACCAATTTGCCCTAGACGTATGTACATGGTCTGCCTTGAAACCATCGTACCAGTGACTGAACAGAGCTGATGAGACAGGTATGGTACTATGCTTCGTATGTTTCCTTTGGCGGTAACTACCAAAGACAGGTCCTCCTTTGGCATTTTAACTTATGAGCGTACTGTGCTGTAACGTCTACTCATGTTATGACATTCTTGAATTCATTGCCTAAGCCTGGCAATTATACTATGAGTGATTACAAGTTACCCAGATACTTCCAGCTGGGTACGCTCACATTCCAAGCGGCCGAGAATTCTATCAAGTAAAAAAATTATTCAAATGCATCCTTTGAATCATAACTATACGATTATTGCGCTGAAAGGCTTATGAAGCGCATGCGAACAGTTTTACTTCTTTGCCTGTATTCTTTATACATCACACTCTTATACTCATGCCATTGTGAATTACTTTCGGTGTCATTTGGTGCATTCCTACATATTTCATATGATTTTTTAGGATGTGTGTGATCTTTTTACAGCTGATCTATGTATTTTAGAGCTCGATTTCAGTGTAATTCTGAAATATCCTTAATTTATGGACATGAGTGTAAATTACACCTGCAACTGATTAAATATGCAGAGAAATAAATTTCCATTTGTTCTTTCTTAAATCAGCCGATTGTTTAAGCATGAAGGGCATCTTTCAATTTTTATCTTAAGTCAAAAACATATTCCATTACAACTTTTGAAAAAATATTTATAATAAATACATTAACCTACGGACTCAAAGAAAGCATATATTTAAAAGCTTACGGAATGGTGCTTTATGTTTATAGCCCTGGAGATTAAAAAATGAGGAGAGATTACCTCATATCTTGTTTCCTTTGGGAGGGGTTGAACAATGAACGCTGATAATCATTAAAACTCATTTACCCTCTTAATCCTAGAATGCTAACCATTCGTCTCCTGGGCGAACGCTTACGAAATAATTTTGATTATTCTTCCCCTATAACGGTAAATGGATCGTTCTACTCTGTACCTTAATCCGACCTTGGGAACTACTGATGAGGACATTCCTTTTCCCCGAAATATATCTTCTTTTAGTATATCCAGAACAATAGCCGTCTCAGAGACGAATGGTTATTTGTCCCTTTTGTATTAAGAAAGCATTTTTGTGTATGTTTGGAGATGTCGAAGCGTTTTCACGGAGAAAATTTGTGGGGTAGGCCAGAAGCTCTCCGTTATATATAGGCACAATATGGTTCGAAAATCCGAAAAAAATATTATCCAGAAAAAAGTTTGCTGTTAAGCTTAGCGAAGTTCTTCTTGCTCCATTTATGCAGTCTCAACATATCAACTTTGTCCCGATCAACAAGGACTATTCTAAGTGAACTTCAAAAATTGAATTTAAACATTCAACGACCTGAATAATTCGAAATTTTTAAAAGCAGAGAATTTTGTGCCTTTGGCCCATATAATTTGCGCAGAATGACATGCAATTATTGTTTGTTATGTTCAAGACCAATGTGCGCAGAATATCACGCATATATATGTAAATATTGCTTCAAAAATAAATAAATAATATTTTTTATGCTACTTGATAATCAAGAGTTATGAAATCATCTACAGGTAGTATGTTTTCATTCAAATTATCTTTAAAATTTGATTTTAAATACAATTCGTCTGGAAGATGAATGGTTATCATTCTTGTTAGTTTTTTAAAGGTTACCTTTCTAGGGTTAAGACCTGTTAGTGGCCTCAACGTGCCAAGGGAGTGTCACTTGGAGGAGTAGGTGAAGTACGTCGGGAGTGTATACTCCTGGTAGAGCCACCAAAGACGCGAAGGTTACTCCATTATTCCCAGAAAACATTAACAGGCACGGACTTAGATAGTCTTCCACCCTAGGGTGATCCAATTCTCACAATAACGAAAGCTGCACTTTCCCTTCCATGAACCTGCCTTGAAGTGAACTGGGTAGTCTACTTCTATATCGGACATATCTATGACAACCCACATCTGATATTGGACGGAAGATTTGAAACAACAACAGAACCTATGTATCACCAATGTTATCATATGTCTCAGGATGTGTCACAGTATTTGGGTATGATTGCATTGGCCCATAAAGGCATAATTTCTAACTTTTCGTTTCGAAAACATTACTTAAATCTAGCTTTAAAATCAATTTCACTACACAATTTAGAATTATTAAAGGGTAAATCCTTATTTTCACCGATCCTCATCATAAGTTCAATTCTGTCAAAATCACTGAAACTGAATTCTAATTGATGAATCAGAAGTTCAGAGTTAGTAGTTAGTTTAAATTCTTTTTAAAACTTGAAACATTGCTCTTTACGATAATTAGCTAGATATAAATACTTTTACCTATGAGAATAAACAATAGCGTAAAAAGAGAAAGCTTCAAGAGATATGATTCATATTGATATAACTTTTGCTCTGGGGATAAATAATACTTAAATCTCTAGTTTACGATGCTGCGCTTCTTTATAAAACGATATATTTTACTATAGTTAATCAGTTAAAAGAACAAATGAACAATAACATATATTTCTATGTCATAATTTCTCTTTTAAGCCACTTCCCTGTTTATCATCAATTTTGTTGGACTTATAGAAATGAATTTATTTATTTAATAATTCAATTCTGTATATATAAATGATATGTATCATACTTCTACCTTGTTAATGGAATCAATTACTTTCTTTTGAAATTTATTGAAAACAAAAAATAACGCTTCTAAAATTCAAATTTCCAAAAAATGTAGCAAACGTCAAAATTTATGTAACTTTCATCTCCCTCAAACTATTTGATAGTTTTTTTTTATAATGACTTGCCCAATTTACTACGAAAAGAGGGGTGCAGTAGCTTCTGAGGCTATGTACCTCTAAATAACCGAGGACAGAAACCTGACTTGTAGCTCATATGAGGAAGATACACACTCAAGCAGTCGCTTGCACAGCCCCTTTTTACTGTTGCGTGCTCACGCCTTATTCTTATATTAAATATGAAACACTTAAAGCAAAAACCTCGTAAGATATTCCGAGCAGTAGAAAAGAAAACATGCATCAAATGTCAAACGCCAACTTTATTCCAACGATAAACAAAACAAATCGAGTTCTGTAAGCTTAATAACAATGTTGCCATATTTGAAAACTAAATATTACAAATATCACAATAAAAAAGATAATATGACAAAATAGAGAGTTAATAGAACGGAACATCCTCCCACCTTGAGCTGTCGAAGGACAGCTCAATAAAATCTTCATAAAATTTAGTATTTCACATATTACAAATTCATTCTTTTAGGTAATTTTATAATACGGCCACTTCTTGCCACAAGTGGGGCATTTTCTTGCTCCAATAAGAGCTGCTATCAACTCCAAACGAGGTATAGTGAGAACTTTAGGAGGAGCAACTCTCGACTTGGCGGCTAAAAGATTAACCTCCATTCTCTGAGCCACTTCCACTCTGATAAAAACGACTGCTGCATATGCATTTTGGCTCGCATCGCAAAAAGTATGGATACTAATCCACTGCTGTTCAGTAGACGAAACACAAAGCCAACGCGGTATGCTTACATTTTTCAATAAATGCAGATCATTGAACCAGTTTGAAAATTCTTTCTGACTTTCAGTTTCAATCTCTGAATCCCAAGAAATATTTTTCTTCCAAAGTCTCTGCAGTAGTAACTTGGGAAAAAGTAAAGCAGGGCAAACAAATCCTATCGGGTCGAAAATTTTATGAGATATTGACAAGATCTTCCTTTTAGTAATACCATTTAGTTCAAACTTATCTAGCCAATCTAAATTCAAATGTAATTGGTCTTGATATCGCTTCCAAGATACACCCAATATTAAGGAAGTACCCTTTTCTCCCGTACTTTGCCAGTCTCTCAAATTAAACTTTCCTGTTTCCATAATATCTTTGGCTTCTTCTTTAAATCGTAATAGTTCCTTTTTTGTTTCAACACTTGTAACAACATTGTCCACATAGAAACTATCCTTCAATTTCTTTAACAAATCTGAATCATATCTAGAATCTTCACAATATCTGTGTAAATGAAAATCTATGACAGCACCGAGCAAGTACGGACTGCTTTTCACACCGAAAACCACTCGCTTATGACGAAAATTTTTCAATTTTTGATCATCGGTCCACCATAAGAATCGCAGATAATCTCTGTCCTCTTCTCTCACGCCAATCTGCAAAAATGCCTTTTCAATGCCCACTGACACGCCATATTTTTTCTCTCGAAACCTCAGAATTAGAGATGGGATTAGTTCAATTAAGTTTGGTCCACAATTTAAACATTGGTTTAATGATGGGTTGCACTTTTCCCTTGCTGATGCATCAAAGACTGGTCTTATTCTTGTGGTTCCATTATGTTTTATAATTGGTCTGTGCGGGAGATAATGCACGCCTGATTCTTTATCTGTAGACGGTACTTCTTCAATAAAACCTAATTTCAGCCATTCTGACAACGTACTGTCATATGCATTGAAAAGCTTTTCGGAATGAAGCCTCATTGTCATTTTTTCTAATCTCTTCAAAGCTAATTCTTTATAAGGGGGCAAAGGCAGATGCTCTTTTTTCCAAGGTAGTGCGACCTCATAGCGACCATCTGTAGTTACTGCAATAGAATTTAAGAAGTTTATTTTCGTTTCCAAATCTTCTTCTTTCTTAGATTTTACCATAGCAGAATCTTTAATTCCAATAACATCAAGGTTCCATAGGTCTGTGATAGAAGCCTCCTGTATAAATAATGAAGTCACAGTCATGGCCAGGTTCTCGGTTTCATCACTAGAAGTAACTTTACCCATTAATGTCCAACCTAAACGAGTTTCGATCGCAAGAAGTCCACAAGACAAATTTATTTGCCTTCCAGTGAACAATTTGGATGCAAGATCAGCTCCAATCAAAACCTCAATAGGCCCTGGTGGATCATCAGTATCAGTAATATGAACATTAAGACATCTAGCCTCTTCCATCCAGGGACCTCTTTTTATAGAATTGACATTTCCGCAAATTATGGGTTGATCCAAAATCTCGAAATTTTCAATATAACTGCCTTCAAGACTTCCCAGTTCAACATTAAAACAGGAATGATTTTTCTGTGAAGTCCTAAGTCCACCGAAAAGGGAATGGATTATAACTTCCTGTCTGAATGATTCGCATCCCAATTCCGAGGCTGTTTCCTTCAGAATATATGACCTTTGGGATCCTGTGTCAACTAGAGCTCGAACAGCTCTTTTTTGGCGTAGTCCCCTAGCTGTTATCTTTAAAGTTTGTAAAAACACCTTGGGTTCCTTGGCAAAAGTAGACAACGCAGAAAGATTTTGCTCAGGTTTTATCTCATCAAAACTAAGGTTTTTAGTTTCTTCTTTCTTCTCAGGACACATAAGCGGCACATGGTGCTTGCTACATATTATACATTTAAGCTTTATTCGACACCTTTTTGCGTTATGTCCGACCTTTAAACATGAGAAACAAGCCTGCTTAGCTCTTAATGTCTTCCTTTTATCATCGAGTGACATTTTTTGAGCAATAAAACAATCGGAACTAGAATGTGCTTTTGAACAAAAAAGGCAGAATAACCTTGTTTCATTGTGAACCAAGAGTTCCGAAGCAGTAGCCACATCTTCATTTTTTGATAATCTATTGGTTCGAACCCTTAAGTCCTTTTTGGCAAGTCCAAAGCCATCCATTGCCATTGAAATTCTCTGTTCGGCTTCAACTTCAGTCTTAATGAATTTCATAAGTTTTTCTAAGCGACCAGTAGGAGTTGGATCCGCATCAACATTTCTTCTGTAAGTGCGCAAAATATCTTCAGATAAACTGCTCTCAACAAGTGGATACAATAATGGAGCACATTTTTCCGCTGTTATACCGAGCGATTCAAGCGCTCGCATAGCTGATTCCAATTTATCATATACATCATGAATTGGCAAAGGTTTTGCAACGTTCTTGATAACTAATTTCAAAAGTTCTCTTATATAGACTTCCACCAACATATCCTCTTGGCCGAAACGTTCTTTCAAACTCTGAATCACTTTTGGATAATTTTGTGCCGTAGGTGGGAAACTTTGCACTACTTCCCTTGCCTTCGAACCATCTTGAGTCGATTGAATCAGATACTGAAATTTGTCTTCTGGTGCCAAGCTAGCATCTTCGTGTATTTTTGAAAATTGGCTCCAGAATCCAAGCCATTCCGTTAATTCCCCGTTATACTTCTTCAGTTCAATTTTAGGTAATTTGTATCTTGGGGTTTCATTGACAGCATTCGACACTTTATCAGCTTTACCGCGATTATTCTCTTCAATAGACAATTTCAACTTTAAAAATCTTTCCTCATATCCATCGCGTACTGAAATTTCTTTTTCCAACTCTGCTTCATCACTATCTTCCAACATTATATAGAAAATACTTTTATCTAATTCTTTTAATTTCTCAATTTTAGACTGAATAATTAAAAATTTAGCATTTACCTCTGAATCACCATATCCTTTTTCACCTATTAAAGATTCCAACAGATTGCATTGTTTTGTAAACGCAGATCTAACGACAGTTCGCTCAGCCTTTTCAACTTTCGTTTTATCCATAATTAAAAGTCCTGTCGCAGACGCCAAATGTTGCGTGCTCACGCCTTATTCTTATATTAAATATGAAACACTTAAAGCAAAAACCTCGTAAGATATTCCGAGCAGTAGAAAAGAAAACATGCATCAAATGTCGAACGCCAACTTTATTCCAACGATAAACAAAACACACCGAATTCCATAAGCTTAATAACAATGTTGCCATATTTGAAAACTAAATATTACAAATATCACAATAAAAAAGATAATATGACAAAATAGAGAGTTAATAGAACGGAACATTTACAGGGGGGAGGCACATTCACATGCCTCATAGATAGTACACAGAAGAATAACCATGACCTGACTGGGACTCGAACTCGGGACACCCAGATCACGAAGAAGACTTTCTATCTCTGTACCAGAATGCAGGCTAACTTTTATCTCTCTCTTAAACTATCTGATAAGTTTTTTTTTCCTTAGTAAATTTTCAAGTATTTTTTGCTTTAATGTATTCAGCCATATATGTCATCATACTAAGGAATTTGAAAGTATCTAACCTTTTTATTTCCTATCAATAAATATTACCAGAGCTAATAAGTATCATATTTCATTTTGCATCTCAGTGGTGAAAATGATACAATTGTTACCAATTAATTTTTCAGAGAAATATAAACTTTAAGATTGATATTTGTTAAAGAATTGTTGTGAATTTTACGTGGTTTTTTATTATTTATATCATCTATCAATCAAACTTCGTTATGTAGGATTTGAAATAAAAATGTTTAATCTTAAATTACTTCCTTCTTCTTATTATTAATATTATTATTATTATTATTATTGCCTACAAAATTGAAGATAAACTTTCCTTTAATACAATTAAATTGTTTCTTCCTCGGTATAGTTTTACTAAGCCTTTGGTATTAATAAAAATTACAAAACAAGGACTCCATTGCATTGTGTCAAACAGACGACTTATGTTCCAGATCATGTATCTGAGTTCTATTCTTTTGCTACGTCTGAGACAACAGCTAAGCAATTCTAAATTTATCACTTGTTTGCCTGCAGCCATTCTCAACGAATATATATATTTGGTGTCATCTGTTTTCATAGGTAGACACGTTTTTTAAACTGTCGATGTGAAAGCTTTGAATGATATATCAAACATAATGGATCTGATTCGTATTCAAATATGCTATTTCGCCAAAAAACTTTAGCTATCTGGTTAATAATAGTTTGCTTATAAATTAAATTTTATAATTGAAAGTAGTATTTATATTATTTGTGAATATTTTTTATTTAAAAATGAGAAAAAATATTAGTATAGTTTTAAAGGCAAATGCGAGTTTTTTTAAATATATTTTTGATTGATTTAATGAATTTGCGCATCATTATTCTGACTCAAACAAAAGAAAATAAAGATTGTAGTTAAAGAAAAAAAATAAGAGTAAAAAGAATATGAATGAAAACGAAACAAATGATGACAAATACAATTAAGGAAAAAAAATTTAAAATCCAGAAGAAAATTTTGGAATAGAAAAATAATATGAAATATCAATATATATAACTGATTATATAAAATTATCCTTTCAAACTTATAACCTTTAATATTAAAATTGCCTGTATAAAAACCAGTAAATGTAAAAAAAGGAATAAAATTTTCTTTATTTAAAGAAGTAACGGAGCAATCTGAAAATACTAAAAGGTCTTTCGTGTTCATAAATTAGTTTAAATTGGTTTTTACCAATTTCAACTACAAGAAGTAAGCCACTTAGATTAATAGATGTTAAAATTCAAATAGAACATGATTTTGATTGAAAAAGATTACTAAAAACAGGCACAATATTAAATTTAAATTACTAACGCCTATTAATATCGAAAAACTACAACTAAAATGCTAAATCTCTGATTTTTATTAATTATTCATTTTGAATTTGCAAACTCTAAAATTTTATTTAATATAGCAAGGAATACAAACTAGATGATTCACATAATTAATATTAAAAAAGTTCTAGTTTATTTAAGCCTGGCTTCTAAAAATAAAATTCGTATAAGCAAACTGAAATCATATTATTTGTCATTAATGATAGTTTAATCAGTATTTAGGGTATTATTTATTCATTTTGAATCTTACACTGCTTCTTCAAATTCTAGAATATATTCTATAGCAAGTAACTTTCAGTAATAAATCACAAAATAAGTTTCACAAAAAAAATCAGTAATAAATCCCAAAAAGAACTACTACATCTCCCGAAGGTTCAAGAATAAAACTGAATGACTGAACCACCAAGACAGTAAGACTGGCAGGAACTGTGGTTGAGGGCTTAGGGCCATCACTTCTCACGGTACATCTCTTTCCTAAGGAAGTACGTCCCGTCATAAATGAGAAATAGACAACCCTAAATTTTTTCCCCACCAGGAGGTGAGAACCAACTACCATGCTCCAAAAGTAAAAGAAAATCATGCAATACAATATTTGACGAAAAATATTTTTTTTAAATATTTATTGTAACAATAAATGTTAGTGTTAAAAATTAAACTCAAAAATGTTCATAACCTAAGATGAAGTTGTTGTCGTCGTGTTCTGCTTTACAGCGGAAGGAGGGATGCTGTAGCTTCTGAGCTACAGTTCAGTATTCTAAGCTACAGCTACGGTATGGACCCCTGAGCACCCGAGGGCAGAAGTCTGACTTCTAACACGCGTCACAAACCCTTTTTGAAGGGGCAAACTTCATTCATGTATTTCATTCATTCATCCACAGATCGTAATTTAGATGTGGAACAGAGAACGATCACCTCTGCCCCCTGGAGGATTTTGTCATAAAAACAGATTTAACGTACAGCAGCCACCACACATAAACAAAAAGGTTTTCGGCAGGCGAAGCTCAAGCTCGCATCCTAAGGAATATGAGTTCAACTATATGAGTACCAATCAGGTTATTTCGGCCCTAAGTGAAGACAGTATTTGATTGAAACAATAAAATCTCATTCAAACTTTATTAAACTATCTTAAAATGGGTTTAATTTTTATTTCTAATATAATATTAGTAAATAAAATAGGAAAATGATGAATAGTAGAGAATTATAACTGAAACATATCAACATATTGCTCAAATTTTAATTAATAAAAAACTTTCAAAAGAATTACCCCAAATTGTCTGCTCTCAACTTCTAAGAATTATGCAAAAAATGCTGAAGCAAGCAGAGTGCAAAAGACACACTATATATGCATCATCCTTTATTATTAGTAGGAAAATAATACTGGTCTTTTTTCTGAAATATGTCGTAGTATTTTAAATTAAATGGACGTTAAATTTATTGCGACTGATTTATGATATAAATTTAAGGAAAAGATATTTAAAATGCATTATCAAATGATAATTGAAATAGCGTCATTTGTTCCACAGGTTAACCTAATTTCCTCCGGGCCATTAGATTGGAAACAGAACATTCTATTTCCCGAAGCATTAATCAAAATTAGATGCATTTAACACAGCTCCGAATGACAATTAATGACTCATCTAATAGTTTGTTAGAATAGTTTCATTATGGTGGTAAATCAAATATTGTACCTCCACAAAGAAAGATAACTAGATTTATTTTTAAATTATCAAATTAAAGAAGCATTATCAGTTAAAATATTATATTAAATTCGTATCTCAAATATAAATAAATTTTCAAAATTTGGCGTTTTTTAAGTGCAATTTTTGAAAAATCTGAGAGGAAAGATAACTTAATAGAAAAAAGTATTTATATGTATTCTTTATTTATGGGAAAAAATTATATTCCGATATCAAATTTTTTCATTCCAACTAAGATTCCTTCTAAATTTTACAAAAGTATTTCATACTGAAAACTGTCTTTCAATGATAAATAGATTAATTTGAAAACGGAGACACTTTGTAAATTATTATTAATTAGCTAAGTATGATAATTCTTCCAATATTAGTTTAATATATAATTATATTATCAAACTAATATTGGGCAATTTGATTAAAAAGCCCAAAATTAGTATGAAGTATTTTGAAAATAAATTGATTGGGAGAAACTAAAAATAACTTGACGAAATGAAGATATTTTAAAGAATATTTTCCTCAGATATTGCAGGAAATGTAATCAAATAAAATAGTTTGATATATTTTGCGTAGTTTAAGTTAAAAGCAATTAAAAAATTGAATATTGTTTTTAAATTCCTTTATATGAAATAATGATTTGAATCTATTCAGAAGATAATTACTAGAGTTATGATGCTAATGACGTGTCCATTTTACAACTGAAGAGGGGGTGCAGTAGCTTCTGAGGGTATAGATCTCTGAGCACTCGATGGCAGAAATCTGACTTCTGGCTCATACGATTACACACAATTATCCCATTTTCTTGCGCCGCCCCTATTTACAGGTGGAAGCATATTCACGTATCTCAAAAATAGAACACAGAAGAACAACCATGCCCTGACCGGGACAAGAACCCGGGACGACCCAGATGACGAGAAAAATGAGCTACCTCTGTGCCAGGACTCCAGAAATTACTAGATTCAGTTTCGAATTTTATTTTAAGAAATTCGAAAACACATTATTATTTACTTTAAATTTCCAAATATTTTCAAAAATGTATTTCTTACATGATAGAACAAAAGACATAAGCCAGATTACTGGCATTATTCATTTTCGTTCTTGTAATATATTTTTTGAATGATTTTTTACAATAATTTTTTAACAATATATTTTTTATATTAGACATAAATGCATTTTGTGTAAATAAGTTTCTTTTATTTATTTTTAGAGTATTATTGAATTCTTTGAAATTAATTTACTTATCCGTGTTAGCAAAGAATATTTTGTAACAATTACTGAGTTAAAATTATGTATATCATTTGCTGTTCCATCTTCTGCTTTCTAATTTCTTTGATAAAATATTTTTATGTAAATTTAAAAACGAATTCACAATTTAATTCCTCATTTAATACATTAATAAGTAAAATACAGCGTTATATTATACTGAAATATAGACTACCACAGTTTTTCGTTTATTAATCATTATGAAATTTATTAAACTGTTGTTGTTGTTACTAATGGCACTTGCTATGGACAAGTACACTAACGGCCGTCAGCTAATTTAAGCTGAATGAGCGTCTCTTGTTTTAAAGTATTGCCAAGAGTACTACTTAACTACACACTCATAACATTTGCTGCACAGCTCCTTTTTACAGGGGGCCACATTCATAAACCTCACAGAGAGCGATGTTCAAACAGGTACGCGAACCCAGGACGCCCAGATCACTACGCGCCACCTCCGTGGCAGTACACTGTCATTCTTTAAACTAAATCGCTTTATTATAGTTCAATAAATTATTTATGTAATTCTTATTTTCGAAAATAACTACAGCTCTACCATTAATAGTGCAATTATAACTAAAATTGAATAAGGATTCTTAATTTAAGGATTTTTTAAACTTACTCTTATCCATGATATATACAAAATTATCACAAAGGCTGCTGATTGAAGAAAGAACACAGAGGATAAACTTTTGACTTTTATAACTCAGTGAAACGCCGGCAGTACCTTCAAAATATAAAGACTTCTAAGTAGAATTTAACCTTGCATGTTTATTTATCCCTTAATTTTAAAGCATAATGGCCACATCTGCTGTGAAGCGGCAACTTCAAAACCAAATGTTTTGTGTGTAACGATTGAGATTACTGTTTTTTTGTTTACTTACACAACAGTTGCATTTTGTAATTGTTACACGTGTCATAGTTAACTTCTCAGTTATCTCCGAAAAGAAAAAGTAACACTTATTTTTCTTAATTTTTTTTCTTCATGCAAGTGTGAAAGGGAGTTGTTATTCTATTTACAGTGTGTCAATGTCTCACTTGTAATGTGTGAAGGTCATAATATAAAACAATGAACTGAAATTACCCGTGGATTCATGCCATCACTAAAGTCTGGAAGGAGTGGTAAAAATAGAAGAAAATATTCTAACTTCGGCACGATGGACCCAGATACATGCGTCTACGGTTTTCAAATATTTTGTGACGGTTTTTTCTTCTTCTTCTAAATACCTCTAATTTTTTCAAATTAGATCAAAAACTGTATACTTTATTCCTAAATACCTCCGACGATCAAAGTTTACTTGTTTCTTGGATCACATGTCAATGAAAATTATAGAAATAACAAATGTCTATAGAAATAAACAAAATGCTGGCTGGAAAGCTTGTTGGGAAACTATTGTTGGGAAATCATTTTCAACTGCATATAAATCTTTGAACGGATATTGAAAATGTATTACAGAGAGATTTATGTATCTTGTGAAAGATTGGTTCACGTAATTGACAGGTGTTTTATATGTTCAATTCAAAGCAAGTATGGACGTTTTAACTTTTGTGAATTTAATTACTTTTATAATTAATTAAGTATTTGAGTTATTTTTTCATAAAATTATCAGAAAAAAACTATTGATCCGAAATAATATTTAATTAAAACCTCTTCGCGATTATTAAAAAAATCAAAAATTTTCCTTCTAAATAATGCAATCATTTTCATTGATTTAAAAATTATCTCACAAAGTAAAACAACCTAAAATAACATTTTATAATTATAAAAAAAGGTAGGAATGGTCTATTAGTATTCTACAAAATATCTTTATTGCAGGATAATTTATTAAGCATATTAAATTCATTATTAAACGATTACTGAAGTGATAATTGAAGTAATTTATTAAAAACTCATCCTCACATAAATTTTATTTTAATTTTCTTACCTATCTTCAAGTACGATAAAAACATTTCAGACGCTGTTTCATGTAATTATTTTGTTATTGTTTGAAATTATTATGTTTAAAGGTTATCGAACCGAAAGATAAAGATTTCTTCAAGAAGCACAAAAGTCCAAAATATTAATAGAAATCTAAAATTTGGTTTATACATAACCATGTATTTAATATCAACCTTATGTGATTTTGCTTTTAAGTTAGGATTTTCACAAAAAGAAATATAAACAAATGCTTAAATTTATTAAATGATAGTTTATTGACTGAAAAATTTGTAAATTTATTAAATTCTCATGAATGAATGTATCGATATTTATCTTCCATATTCTTATATCTAATACGATATAATCTAGTATTTAATTTAGATGTTTTAATTTGTAATATCAATTATTAAAACAGTTCTAAGTTAATAATTTAAACTAAAAGTTATAATCATTTATAGGCGGTTAAAGGAAAAATTTTCTTTCAATTGATTTATAGGAATAATATTTTTTATTTAAGATATAGCTTGATATAAGATTTTCGTGATCAATTTCCATATAAATTAACCATTTTATGCTTTGGTATCTCATTTTCATGTAAGTTGATATAAAGTAGTATTAATAGTGAAAAAAAATTGTAGAATTCTTAGATGCTAAAATAGTAAACAAAGATTAACATAAACCAAAAAAATACCAATTTATTAATCAAACTCAAATGGCTATTCATTGTTATTCTTAAGGTGTAAATGCATTATTAAGGCAGATTATTTTATTATTTCGATTTTTTGTAGGGTTTTTTTATTTTCTCAATGAAAATATTTCTCTTCAAACTAAATTATTTTAAACATGCTCATGCATCAAATTTATTAGATATATTTTATATTTAAAAAAAGCAATTGATATTATTATAATAATACTTTGAACTTTTAATAATAAAAGATTGAAGTGTTCAAAAGATATAATTTGGTGAATATCAAAATATGCTTTAGGATATCAAAATTTTTATTTTAATTTATGTTATTTAGCTGTATTAGTAAATAAAAAAAATTTATACAGCTAAATAACATAAATTTTCATTATATTATGTATATCTTCAAAGAAATATTCACAAAATTAATAATCTTTACTAAGAATTTCTCTATTGTGCGATTCAAAATTTAGATTTCTTAGCATGAACTTACTCAAAGAGAAATCTGTTGTTATTCTTCTTCTTCAACTACTACCGGCATATAAAATGTTCCACCGTACTTCAAGTCTTTAAGGAATTAGTACGGATAAGATTTTGGGTCCACATAACTTTTACTTCCTGATATGGAACATAGCAAGAGGCATGCTCATATCAAAATATTTTTTTTATGAAAATTACCTCTTAATCCGAAAGATGAATGATAAATTTAAACTAATCTAAATATCTAAAATATGTAAGTCCGAATTTATCAATGAGAAAAAAGGGACTTTTCATAATGACCTCAGTAATGAATGATTTAATTAAAAATCTGGCAACTATTTTATGTTCGAATGTGATAATCCTTCCAAAATATTTAGATTTAAAATATACTTATCTCAGATTCAACGTATCAATACTTTTTAAATAAATAATAAAAAACTCGCAATTTCTATCATGCAACATTATTAAAAATGACAAATTATACTAGCAATATAAAATTTTAAAATTGCATAAAAGAAGTTTGAAAAATCGATGAATCTATAAAACAATGATTTATCATACAACTACTGAAAGCGTTCAAATGGTCGTATTGTATTGATTCGTACTATGTTACATTGATCAACCGACACGATAAACTCTCAACCTCTATCATTTTGAATCTAATCTGCCACTCAGCTCAATCCTACTTGCTCACTCTCAGCACTTAATATCATTCTCAGCCGGGAATGAAGCAAAGGTCAATATTCAAGGTCAAAGGTCAATAAGAAAGCGAGGGTCAATATTCCTAAAGTGAACTTAAGGATTCAGTCACGTTTGCATGGAATAGTACGATTAAAATCGTTAGATCATATACAATCCTGCATAAGAAAAAAAGCGTTTTCTTCAAATTTCAAAAAGTATTTAACATTTTTCTTGTAATAAATAATAAAGATTTTATTTTTTGTTCATTACAATTACCCGATTTCAATATTAATAGTCGATGGAAGAATGAAAACAAACAACTTAAAGAGAAAGATTTAATTCATATTTTAGATTAGATCGAATTCGACAGTTCATATATCAGAATCCGTAATCTCCACATTTTTTTTTCTAAAATCCTAATTTTTTTGTTTTATACAATTTAAATTTATAAATGTTGAAGGATAATTATTAGAATTAGTAGTTTCGATAATATTATTGAATAATAGTATTCAATTCTTACCGTATCAAGCAGAAAAAAGAATTGTTTTTTCAACATTTACTAAACTTATTTGTTAAATAAAATCATTTGATATTTTAATGTACACATTTAAAATTGGGCAATAATAAAACATTTATGAAATAGTTTAAAATATATATTTGATAATTATAAATGAACAGAAAATAAAATGGACGAAAGAAACCCAGTAAATATATATTTCTAATAAACATACTTCGTCTGGGATAGCCTGGTTCGTAGAGCGTTTGACTCGTATTTCTTAGGCTGCGGGCACAAATCTCGCCAGACGAAGACTCTCCTTGTATGTGGTGGCTGGAGCACATTAATGTTGCCTTGGTCATAAGGTCCCCCACGTCGATAGTCATACCACTGGGAGTACTGGGACACAGGTGATCGTTCATTGTTCCAGATCTAAATTACGATCTGTGGATGAATGAATGAAATACATGAATGAAGTTTACCCCTGTAAAAAGGGTTTGTGAAGTGTGTGAGCCAGAAGTCGGACTTCTGCCCTCGGGTATTCAAGGTTACATAACCTCAGAAGCTACTGCACCCCTCTTTCCGTTGTAAAATGGAACATAACAACAATAGACATACTTAATTTTAAACACTTTTTAGAAGCTATAGATTTTAGAAAAATGTATATTATGCATAAAAAATTGTATATAAAACTTTACAAATTTTATATAAATATATTTTTATATCATTTTTTTAGATTTTATTCGGCAGCAATTGCAGCAGGAAAACTATTCTCGTTTGCCCTCAATGATTATAACTCACACCTTTTCCGGTAAAAGACATTAGGGAGTAAATGCGCGAAGAAAAAACTTCGGTGGGCTTCGTTAAGCGGGTAAGGTAAAGCTCAAATCCTTTCGAGAGATAGATTCACTAGGAAAAATAATTGCCTTTTATCACATCGGTTCCTCCCCCAGAGACAATTGTTTATTGGCAGTATTAGAAACAAAGACCCTGTACTGTGTATTTTATTGATTGCCAGGTACAATTCCTTTCCTGTTTAGTAATAGAGGGACAATTGCCCTAGACAATCAATAAAATATATAATATTTTTTATTTACTAAATGTAGCTTTATAAAAAGAAGATTAATAAATCTTTAAACCATTATTAATTAATTTTTGATTTATTGTGTTTTAAAGCTTAAAAGGGTTGAAGAAACTTTCTTAAAATGCTATTTTTACCACCGTTTTTTTAAAAAAGATAGTTTTTCTTTTATGTATAACACCATATTTAAAATTAAAGTAAGTAAGTTTTATTTTATTTGTTAATAAAGAAATTGACGTATTAAATGAATATATTGTTAAAGTAAATAAAAAATACACTTTTTATCATG
Organism: Argiope argentata; assembly: GCA_026289955.1. Lineage (NCBI taxonomy): Eukaryota > Metazoa > Arthropoda > Arachnida > Araneae > Araneidae > Argiope > Argiope argentata. Next base: position 8,366,032 of record JAOUZG010005735.1, on the reverse strand, counting down.
TAGAACAAATATTATACTTACGATTGACCAGGACTGTGGATGCGGAGCATATATGATGAAAATTATGCAACTACTTTTACCCTTTATATTTTTTGTTTGTTTATAGTGGTATCCTTTGTAAAAATTATTTCAAATTGAGATATTTATTCATCTATCGATGATGGTGTCGTGTCCGCTTTTTACCACTGAAAGAGGGGTGCAGTAGCTTCTGAGGGTATGGACCCTTGAACACCCGAGGGAAGAAGTCTGACTTCAAGCTTGTATAAGGATGAAACACATACCCACACTCTTGCACAGCCCATTTTTACAGGGGGGACAATCACACATCTCACAGATAAAACACAGAAGACCTACCATGCCCGAACAGGGACTCGATCTCGGGACTCACAGAACACGAGGAAGACGCACTACCTCTGTGCCAGCAAGCCGGCAGGCATCCATTCAAATCAGTATATCAACCAGATATAGTGGGGTTGATACAGATTGATCAGATATACAACTGATGGATATGCTGATGAAGGAAGTATACAGAATCATTGATAGATATATAGATAGCCAATATTTTCTATAATATTCAATTCAGATTAATATAATATCGAGTTATAACGTCTAGTTCAAAAAGATATTCTAATGGCAATCCATAACAGGAAAATTTGGTTCAAGAAAAGGCTGTGGGGACCTGAATTGAGGAAAATAAATACATTCATTTGAACGATTTAAAATAACCGAAACAAAACCTTCACAATTTCCATATGTGTGATGATATGTAATGAATGTGTTTTACGCATTTCCATCAATACCCCATGAAAAATTAAGTTTCAATAGATATTTATTATATTTATGAGGTTTATTTGAGTGCAGATAATAGAATTGCTGTGTTGATAGAAAAGACAATGCATTACTCTGTCTCTGAAACATTGCCTGGAATTAAAAAAAAGATTCGAATTAATAAAAATAATTTAATAGAAAATAAAATAATTTAAACTCAAAATAATCAGCATGACAAAAATTCTAATAAAAAACGATCAACACAATCCATGCCTCCCTTTTTATAATAATCATCAACTTTACAGATTTACACAGGGGAAGAAATTCAATGAAGATTGTTACATAGACCACCCTGGAATCATAATTCAACTTTATTTTTGGTATAATTTATCAATTGCTGATGCTTTATATAAAAAATACTTCTGAGAGCCACTACTTTTCCTTTAACATACGAAGAAAAGATAGTTGAAGTTACATGGACAGGGCAGACATATGTTTGACTTTCACTCAAAACTCAATGTATATGACAGTCCTTTAGATTATTCTTAACTTTAAGGAGTCAATGTTTGACTGTCTAGAACTACTCTTAAAATATATTGGTATCCTGGAATGTATTTTTATCTACAGAGTTTGTCCTTAATTCTTACTTTATAGACGAATTCGACTAACCTGACGTAATTTATATTACAAGTAAAATCAATCATTTCTTCATGCAAATACAACTTAACATACTATTCGATGTCTATCATTGAGAAACACTCAAGAATTATAAAGCTATTTGCTTATTGAAAGTGTTAATATCTAACTCAAAAACGTTTATCGTCTTGTTTGAATTATTCCTGTTTAATTATCCAGAAAGAATAAACAAACAATATATCCACTTTAATTCTTATCCTTGAGTTAATGAAGTTTATTAAGATACTTTGTTTTCTCACTATAATTTTTCCTCATGTTAATTTTTCTATCAGATAACTAATTCTTTATTCACACCAAATTTAATCAATATGTGATCATTGTCAAAAAAAGAAAAATGATATATTTTCCTCATTTTGAGCTCAGGAAGCTTTAAAAGGTTCATGTTGTTAGAATTTTGGATTTTAAGTTCAGATTTTATAAAACTTATGATAAGATTTTATTAATAGATAAAAACTTCTATGAAACGTAATTCTATTTAGAAAGAACCAAAAACTGCTATCCATAATAATCTAAATATTGCCTCTGTAAAACTTTGAAAGTGAAATACAAAAACCTTAAAAGCAGATTAAAAGCTCAAAAGATTTCAAAAAATGAAAAATAAAGTAAAATTTATATTAAAAAAAATTCGGAACTGAGATTTTTATTTAGTTATAAGAACAATTTATTTTTCAAAATCATTTTTAAATAAAATTGGTTATCCTTTTTGGCATTATTTCACTTATTTTAACAATTTTACTTCCTTAGCGATAACATTAAAAAAGTTTATTTTATTTCCAATAATCTCGTACTGACACTTCGATTATTACTTAGAAAAAGTATTAACAGAAATAGGTAGGATAGCGAAAGGAAAAAGAAAAATATATTGGGTTTTTTTTTAATCCTTAAAAACACGTTTGGTGTAGAATCAAAAGAGTTAACAATAGAAAATAAAGCTACTTTCTTTATTTTTAACTTCAAGAAAAGAAAAAAGGAGTTAAAATTTATTTCGTTATTTTATTTATTTTCATTTTTCTTACAATAAAAAGAATTTCTTTTATTCAGAGAAAATCTATTTTTATTGTATGCAAACTGAAAATATCAACGATTTATTAAATCCGTTGAAGCAAATACATTTTTTGTTGAATTGAAAGTTTATTAGGTTTATTATTGAATAAAAATGTATCTCTGTGACATTTAAATTGTTCTCTAATTTTAAAATAAAATATACTTTCTTATTTTAAAACATTTATGAGCGATAATAGTTCTTATAAAAAAACCTTTAAAATTTTTGTAACGCTCTTGGGATCTTCTAATTTTATTAATTTAGAAAACATGGCATCAATTTGAAAGTTATAATAGTAACAGAATTAAGAATCTTGATATAAGCATTAAACAAAATGCCATTAAACAATCTAAAAAGTAATAACTATTCAACTAATGAAATATATTTGTCTTGTAAACAAAAAATATATTATTTATCAAAGGATATAAATAATTTTTAAATATCGTTTTTGTTAGTAGAATAACTCCTTGTTAAATTAAACTGATCGGGTGTATTACAGTTACGATTAATTTCTAATTAGTTTAAATATTGTTTTTTTTTCTTTTAAAATTTGTTATAGTTGAACGCAGAAGTAATATTTTTAACAAATAATTACAGAATTTACAAGGAAAAGTTTGTTAATTTTGAAATAAGTTGTTTCTAAATATGTAAATTTTTTAAAGATTTCCTCTTGTTACTATTTTATTTTTATTTAAACATAATTTAGAACTATTAATTTGGTTTGTATAATTATTAATATTTAGAGCAAAAAAAGTACACGCAAAATCATGTAACAAATACTAAAGTTTATTAAGAAAACTAGTTTTATGAGAATCTTTGTGCATTTTATGAAGACAGTGTGAATAAAAGGAGCGTATGGATAAATGAACTAAAGCTGTGTCTCATAACCGAATAAGAATTTCCAATTAATTTATTTATTTTGTCAAATTGTTTACTAAATATTATTATTTCTTAAATATTTAGGCTTATTTATAGCAGTTAAATGTTAATCAAAATAGTTTCGATTGTTAATATTTTATTTTGAAATTTAAATCAAATAATTTTCATTCCTCATTTTGATACCCTTTTACTTAAAATACGTTACAAGGAATTATAAATGCATAATTTTCGAATGGAATTCCGATTCTACATACAACATTTTTGAAAATGTATCTCTACTACTTTTGCTTGCATAATTCAAACCGGAAAGTCTAAGTATTCAGAATTTTCTAAAATAGAACAATATACTGCACTGTGAAATTCAAATGTTTGATAAGAACAGTAAGCCCCTCTAAACCAATAACTTTTTGGAGAAAGTATCGAACAGAAGTAAAGAAATGCAAAATCGTATGCTTTCATTTAAACATTTGTAAACTGCGGGGGACGAATATTCTTTTTTTTTCTAAATTCCTCTTACTCTATTTGCTTCTTATTGAAATTCCATTTTCCTTCTGCTTCAATTCGTAGAATTAAAGTTTGCCTTTCCTATAACGGATTCGCGAATAGTGGAATTTGAATGAGACGATTTTTAAAATCTATAAATTCTTTGAATGATGGCATTTCTTAAAGCTTACCGCTGAGAAAAATTTAAGGAATAAAGAAATAGTATAGAAATATTTTAAAAAAATAATATAACAGTTTTTCACTTTTTATTCCTAAGATTTAAGATACTTACAAAAATACCTTTATTTTTATGAATCTATGATTAAAGTAAGTCTATCATTTGAGATGGTATTTTCTGCATTACAATAACCACAAAATAAAGCCACGAAATTCGATCAATGTAAATCACAAATTCTGAACAATAATTCAGCTTTATTTCTTTTAAATGGGATATTGTAGAAAAACGGATTTTAGTTAAAACTAAGAAAAATATTACTTAGGTAGCTATTAACCCTTAAAATTAAATACTTTTCAGTATGTTTTCTATGATAGTTTAATCATTAAAGAATCATCGCTCTTTCTTATGAATTATGGATGCTTAAGTAAACTTCCTAAATTACAATTAAACGGCATAAAGAAATAATCTGATTTTAACTAAAGTTTGTTTAAAGAATTTTTAATTTGTATTCAATTATGAGGCAATAGATTATATTTCATGAAGCTCTGTTCAGTGTTATATATTTAGAATTTTTCAATTGTCATATTATTATTATTGTTTTTATATTTTGCCACCAATTCATACAGAATGAAACAATCTAGAAATTTGGACAATTTTTATTATTATTATAGGTAACTGATTTCTTAATAAATTGAGAAAATTGTCTTTCCTCTTAGAATCTTAGAATTTATTATTTTGTATCCAACCTCAAATTATCTTTTTTATAGTAATAAACAAGCAGTATTTATTTTATAAATAATTTGTATTTAATTTTACGAAGCAATAGATTATATTTCATGAGAATCTGTTTCGTGTTATATATTTAGAGTTTTTCAATAATTATATTATTATTACTTATATGTTTTGCCACTAATTGATACACAATGGAAATATCTAGAAATTAGAACTAGAAATATGAAAAACAGAGAAATTATTTTTTCTTCGAAATTAAAAGTAAAATATATAGAAAGGAAATGTGAATGCAGTTTTTTATTTTTTATTTTAAAACAATTTTCTTCGACAAGAGTGTCTTGATAAATATTTTAAACTGACAGTTATTAAATCCTTTTTCTGAACTTGATCAAATATCTATCCATTATTAATTTGTCCAATATATACATTAAATCCAATATATACATAAATATTAATCCAGTAAATATGGGGAAAAAACCTTTGTTGCCAAAAAAATAATTTTAAGTTTTCATAGAGTAGCATAATTGGGTTCTGCTTGTGCATTTGCGCACTATTATATATTTCAAGATTCAAAATATCAAAAACATACTTTTATACGTTTTTAATGGCAAAATATAATCATTTGTAACTTCGATTGCTCTAATTAAGACTCAGCAATTTAATTATTTTTTGGTATTCGATAAAAAACAAGTAATATTTACTTGACAAATAAATTATTATCTTAAGGATTCATTTTAATTTCCTTGGCGCTTTTTATAGATAACTATTAATAGCAAATTTAAAGGAAAATTAAGAATAAATTTAAGTTACTAAAATGCTTGAATTAATTACAATATTAGAAAGAAAATGTTTAGTAATTTTTTATAGATAATTGTAAAACTCAGGAGGATTTATAATCATAGTATTATTCAAGTATTTATAATTCTAGAACATTTCCAATATCTCTAGAAAGAATGGTTCAATATTACTCTTAACACTAATCAACACTTGTATGAATCGATTCCTAAGCGAATCCAAGCTTAATATATGACAAAAGGGGCCTACATCAGGGATTATTTATAGATCTAAATTATTTTTTCCATTATTTCGATAACCACTAGTATATAAAGTGTGTGGATGGGTGTGCGTGCGTGCTTGCGCGGTTGTGTTTAATAAGGTTTTTCTTAACTTCTGATTTCACTTGTCATTCAACCAAAATATACGACTTTTCATCAAAGTTAGAATTAGGTTAGTCTATCTTTTCTTGCTGTTTGAAAAACAAAACACACACGTAAATAACTGCTAGTAAAAACGGTAAATTAAAATAATTAATTTTAAAAACTCCATGTTGCTGTGGCATCTTTTCCAATTACTTTTGCTCTTGTAAAATTAAGACGAATTGATATTACGTAATATTATTGTAAAATTTTCTATCATTGAAAATCTATTTTTTCAACAAATCCAAAGTATGTATAGCATATTGCGCATTACTCGTTAAAAACACTATGCCATATATGAAAAGTCATCTTTTTTTTGTATTTTTCCCTTATAGAATAATCAACTAGGAAGAGAGAAAAAGAGCCATATATATACATATTTTTGAAAAGAAAGTTACAAAAAATGCAAATATTTCCATAAATATGTATGTTATTTGAATTTTCACCTTTTTTTCAAAAGTTCTGACTAAGTTCGATAAATAATTCTAAAAACTACGAATCCCCTTTTTTAAAAAAAAAAATAATAATACAATCATTGATAAGTTAACCCTATTTCATTCTATTTATTCAGGCTGAGAGCCTAATAAACAGGATAAAGGAATTTTTTATCCTTCTAAATCCTTTATTAGATTCTTCAATCCCGTTTTCAAATATTTTTCCACAAAGAAGCGTCTATTTTTTTTTCTAAAATTGAACGTTGAAGATATTTTTTATAGAAAAAATCAGGAGGATTTTACAAAAGAATTCTTATTGAAGTAAAAAGGGTTTTATTTTGAAACGTAGGAAAAGTTAGTGTCATAAACTTTTTCTGTCAACTTTGCTAACAGAAAAAAAAAAATCCAAACTAACGTTTGTCAGTTTAAGTTTTATCCTTTTGTTTCAACTTATCATTGATTTAGTTTCAGATGACTCAAAAACCAAATACATCTTTCAAAAATGTTTTCATTATGGAACATTTAAATTTTAGATTAATTATGCTATATAGACTAAAAATTTCAATTTTTGTCAAAAATGTTAATAATACAAATTAAAATAATTTCATAATTTAATATAAGTTTGAATAGTTGCGATAATTTATTTCATTTGATGTCCTAATTACATCTAAATGAACCAGAAACAATTCCATAATTTTTTAAAAATATTCTCCATAATATATCGCTGCTTTCAAATTCAAATTTTAAATTCGTGTAGGACTCCTTTTGTTTTATTTACTCATTTAAGCGTTAATTTTAAAAAAATACTATATCAAAAAAAAGGCTTCTATTAAGTTTTGGATTTGAAATATTTTTATAATTTAAATTCTGGACAGTTTCTATTGGAGTCATATAATTTTTTATATTCTTTTTTTAAAGCCAAAGTTAATGATTCATGTTTTAGAGTAATATTTATTTGAAACAGCCAATTATATGTTCAGCTGCAAGATCTTTTATTTCTTTGATTGACACCTTTATTAGATAGGTAAATTTCCTATATTTAAATAAGATTGTATCTACTTTGAATCATCATTTCAAGAAAATTATTTCATTCTTTTAAATTCCAAATAATAGGATTTACCAAAAAATTATTCTAACAATTTTGACGATTAATACAGGTTCTTTATTTTTTTTCTCTTAAAAGTACCTTTTTAGATTATTGGGAAAATATTCGTAAACTAAAAAAAAATGAAGCTTTCTAATTTTTATTTTATTTCCTTTTCTCAAATTTATATTTTTGAAATTTTTATTTTATACTTTTTAAAATTATTTTTATTCAAATATGCATAAGTCAGAACAAAACATAAATAATTAAAGGAACCTCATGATTTGAAAATCACTTCTTAATAATCAAATTAACAATATATTTTTACTGCTTATAAATATTAAGAATTATAAAATCTATAGAGATTTAGTAATTATGCTTAAAATAATAGTATGAAAGTGAAGTTAATTTAAACAGTTTCTTTGCCAAAAATGGAATTTTAAATTAAAAATCTGAAAGTTTTGCAATAAGGTTATTAAAAATATTTTTAATATTTGGGGTAAATCTCTTGAATATTTTACATAAAAACTAAACAAAATTGAGCAAAAAATAGAATATTTTGTAAATTAAATAAAAACATTTAAAATGAACATTTTTTTTAAATTTTATTTTTTATAAGAAAGTTTTTCTGGTTGCATTAACTGAAGCGTTTGAAAATTCTTGAAAATTATGAATAAAAGCCATTTTCTCTTTAATTTTCAATATTGAGTTTCAAGGATAAAAGATTTTAATTTAAATTCATACTAATTCTTCAAATATTTCTAAAATTCTGGATTTTTCGATGCATGTTCGGTTATTGTTTAACGGAAATATCACCGAATTAAACTAATACCTAAACAGATATGATTTCGATTATTGTTATGATATTCGAAAGAATCACATGCTTATATTTTCGCCAGCTATGGAATTTCTGAATACGGAAGTTGGTGTGTTTTTGTCCCTTGAAACCAGCAAATGGCGAATTACCTCAAAATTTATTTTCAATCATAAAAATAAGAAAAACCTATTTTATATCCAACAGCATTTTTGAAAATTAATTCTTCTAGGGCAAATTGTTGAAAGTTCTTATTTTGAAAACAGCGTCATTTAAATTCTTTTCCAGTTTTATTTTCAATTAATAATTATTATTAAATTATTTATAATAACAAAATAATTCGCTTAAAATTATAGATAAATTAAAATTCATATTTTTATAATGTAAATTACAATAACAATAACGATTTACTGACAACCAACTAAGCGATAATTTAACTTTTTAATAATTTCATGCATATTATAACTTTCATGATTAATTCCATGCCTATGGTCTCAAAACTGAAATTATAAGGGAAAATTATTTAAACTATACATATATAAATTTTATTATGCTAGGAAATTGGAAATCATTGTTTAATATTTTATATTGGGGTGTTATTCCCATGTTCATCCTAACTGATATCTTGACGCTTAAGAAGTCAGTGTTGCTTTAGTTTCAGTGAAACAAAAGCAACACTGACTTCTTTCTTTAGCTTGTGAAATCCCAAAAAATCCCAGCTTCAGTTTTTTATAAACTTAAAAATTATTATTAGGCATTTTGTGCTATATTACTAACAATAAAAAATTATGTTTCGAAAACATTTTCGATTTTCAATTTCCATAAGTTATAATGACTGATATCATAGTGTTTGATTCTGAAGGCAATGGTAATTTCTTTACTTACTTTTTCTACAAGTGTACATAAAATGTATTGAATTTTTTCCCTTATTCTTTATTTCTTCAACATTATTCCCCAAATAAACGACAGAAAGATTATGTTCTACTTTTTTCTTAATTAATTGCACATTTAAATGTAATATTTCTGATGAGTTTAGAAATGGAAACTCTAATATAGAACAAAGAAACTGGTTGATTTTGAGTATGCAAATCGAAACGAATTACTTTGCCTTTTTTTGGATGCATATTTGTCCCACAAAAATTTTGTAAAATTTTTTTAATGTTTTAAAGACTTACATTTGACATTATATCTCATTTTAATTACATAAATGAAATGTTTCAGATTATTTCCACAAGTATTTTAATTTTATTTGCATATCTAAATTTGAAAATTTTTAAATACACTCTGAATATCTTAAACGCTTTTTAAGCATACATTTTAAAAGTACTTTTGATACTTTTCCGTTAATCGTGTATCAGCTAAAATTCGCCGAAGAAATTTGGTGGAATTCTCCATTATTTGGAAATTTTTAAATTTTAAATCATTGTAAAAAATGTTGTGGAATTCTACAATATTTGGCAATATTTCTCTGACGCCCGGCTAATGGAAAAGCACCGCAACTTTTTATTAAAATCTGCTAGAAGGAAAAATTAGATCTCTTACATACAAATAGCGAATATTCTGATGACGCATTTTCATACATTATTTAAATTCTAAAAATGTGCGAAGGAAAATAAAGTAAGAAAAAAATTGATGAGATCTTTCCGAATCTTTAGAGCTTTCTATATACAACACAATACTCCACAAATGAAATTTCATATTATAAAGAAGCTAATAACATGGTTCAAAAGTATCAAATTTGAATTCTGATTTTTCACATTTCCCTTTACTTTGAGGCCACAACACTATGATAGAGATATAAAAGTTTTTCTCAATCGAGATGTATTCAAAACAAGAAATTGCTTTTGAAGAAAATTGACAGTTTGGAAGGATCTAAATCCATCTTTTATATTCCAAAAAATTTATTCTTTGAAAGGAATTTCAAGCCTCGACCAGATTCTTACCAACAACAGACAAGCGTAAAAGCAACACACGCCCATTGTATTACCCGCCGTTAGAATATGCATCATCCCACGTTTCTGCAAAACTGTTTTTGCACTCTTCTTTCGGTAGAAAAAAATGTTCTTTTGTCAAATAGACTCTCTCCCTCCCATTTCTTGTGCATTGTTCCGTTCATTTATGCTGGCAAATATTTTTAAATTTATGCTGCGTCAATAAAACAAAATATGAACTGCTTTCCATCAAAACTGGATTTTTTTTCTCTAAAAAAATATCAAACATGAAAATGAATATTTAATCACAGATATTTTTTCTATTTTTAGTTTAATATACATGTTCTAAGGAATGTACAGTTTTAATTTCACGAATGCAATTGCATTCATTTTTGTTTCTTCCTTTATTTCTTTATTATGATTTTAGTTTCAAAATTGCCACAACAAATGCCAAATTTCTGTGCATCTTCTTATGTTAACAAATGGATAAGAAACGATACTGAAGTTTTATGAAATTTATTACAAATAAATACCGCATAGAAGTAATAAAGGGTTATTTTTGTACATTTAAAAAAATTATTAAATTATTTTTTTTTATATTTATCTAAATAAAATAGTAAAAAAATTACAGGTAGCAAATGTATTGAAATTTATAATATATTCAAACCGCATTAATTCCATATTTTTAATTTTTTATTGTAATTTTTTGGCGGATTTTTCTCAACATCTAGTCTATAATCGCAGGCAGTTCCGGTACTAGATTTACCAATGTCAATTCAAATTTGCTGAAGTTCCACGATTAACATTAACAATTAACAATGTGAATTGATATTGTAATTGACAATTATATTGTCAATTGCCAATATCAACTCACATTTGTTACATTTTTGAAGATCAACAAATATTTTCATTAACCTCTAGGGGAATATATAAATTATCTTTCAGACATATATACTACATCTATGCAAAGGATAATCATTTCTTATGTAGGGCATTCAATGCATTTAAATTATTGAATTTATATAGGAAGAAATCTGTTATCCGAAGTTGTTTTATATCCTTTAGAGTGCTCCATATGGCCGGGATGGCCTGGTTGGTAGAGCGTTGGACTCGTTCTCCTTAGGTTACGAGTCTGAAGCTCACTGGACAAAAGAATCCCCCAGTGTATGGCGACTGGCCCTCGTTAAATCTGTCGCGGTCGCAAAGTCCACCATATCGAGAGTAATATCACTGGGGGTACTGGGTCAGAGGTGATCGTTCTCTATTCCAGGTCTAAATTACGATCTGAGATGAAGGAATGAAGTCCGCCCCCTAAAAAGGGTTGTGGCGTGTGTAGCTAAGTCGTACTCTTAGCCGTAGATGGCACTGCTTGTAAAACAAAGAGACGCTTAGGCTTAAAATCATCTGCTGATTGTATCGGCTAGTGCTTTTCCAAGGCAATTGCCATTAGTCACAACACACACACAACCCTTCTTATATAAAAGTGTAAATCTCAAATATATATACAAAAAAATTATACAATTTTCTATTACTATTTCCTAAATTTATGGTTTCTGATCGAAGACAGTTTCAGTACAAGATTTACCAATGTCAATTCAAATTTGTTGAAGTTTCACAATTCACATTTTAATTACCAATGTGAATTGTTATTATCAATTCACATTTGCAAATTTTCAAAGATCCACAAATATTTTCATTGACCTTTTGGGAAGTATATAAATTATCTTTCAGCCAGATATATTACATCTATGTTCAGGATAATCACAATTTATTTAGAAGAGCAAAATTAAAATGTATATACAAAAATATTTCAAAAAATGATGTCTTTAAAATAATTGTAAATATTGGATGAATGTATGATTCATTACTTTCTGTGTTGACAGATAGTTTGGTAACTCGTCTAGATAAAAATTTTAATTATAAAATGCATATAATGACATTTTCTTTAAAAATATAATTTATTTAAAAAGTATCAATTCTACTTTTGACTTCTATCAGCAAATTCAAATAATGATAATTACACAATGAAAGTAAATATAATTTAAACTTAAGCTCAGCACCTGAAGGATACATGAAAAGCATTCGTTTCCAGCATCAGATTCTTCCTGGGACTTAAACCGGAAATGCAACCATAAAGTTCTAGATAATTCGTTGGGGGAATGGACGTCTCATGAAAGCTTTAATATCCGCAATAAGATTAATTTGACACTTTTATAGCTTTTGAGAAAATGTGTCGTCTTAACTGTTTCTTAAATCCCATGCTGTTTAGAAAATAGATAAAATCATTAAGAGATATTTACACTTTGTGTCAGAATTTAGTGACTTTGACTGCAAACTAAAAAACAAAGACGTTTTGCATATATCATAGTTTTAACATTTATTTTGTAACCCAAATTACAGCAGTATGAATATTTCTACATCTTAAACGTCTTAAGAATCCTTTTTAACCAAATATATTATTTTCAATACAAATGTTGCAATAATAAAGCAATGGTATTTTATTATGAAAGTTATCGTATAGGCATTTGATTTATTAGTGCTCTAGCATTTATTTATCATCCTGTCAGAACATGAGGCTTTTGGCTTCAACAAAAATTCGAAGGCGAAAAATAAAAATTTTATTAACTACACGTGCATCTCAAAAAATTAGCTTTTAATAACGTATTGATATTGCAATTACAAAAGCTCTGATTTAAAAAAATAAGTGAATGTCTGCAGGAATTAAAACCTACAAAAATGTTATTTTGAGAACGTGATTACAGGATTATTTTGAGCACGTGATTATATAAAATGAAATAGATAGGAAATGTGCTATTTTTTTAAACAATAAAAGCGAGACAAATTTTTTTGACTCTTTTGCAATGCTAAAGTGACTCATTCAATGAAGCAACTAAATTGAATAAAAATATAATTTAACTTGCACGAGCACGTGGTGCTTGGCCATTCAAGAAATAATGTTCTGACATGATACATTGAAATAAACATAGCAGATTTCATCTTAATTTTTATTTTAGTTTCATAGTTTTAATTTTTTTAATCTTAATATCCCCATCTGCAGAGAATGTTTATAGCATATTTTTTAATCATCCTTCGTGGCAAATAAAAATAAAATAAAACAATGTCTTTTTTTATACTTTGGTCCTTATTAAGAGTAATTCAATATGCTCAGATATACTCTCATTTTAGATAAATTCATTTTCCATTGTATGAGTGCGAAAATTTGTATTTTTTGTATAATTTATAATATTGATACGATACGAAGATTTGATTAGAATTTATGTACATACGAGTTTTAGAATTAAACCAGGCCAAAATTTTAAAAAGGTGTTGTTGCTTCTAATCGTGATCATTTGCATTCCCATGCAGCTTTAACCCTGCATGTCCCCTCATAGCAACTTAAGAATATTCCTGTTCACGTCACTATCAATGTACAGTAAAAAAGGAAAATAAAATGAAAGTTAATAAAAAATATAGAAAGAAAAATAAAGAAGAGTTTGTTTAAAAATTAGATGAATCATTTTTTTTTCTGCTTCGAAATCCCAAAATTAATTTATTGCTTAATCCAGTAAAATGTTTGATAATATAAATGCAGCAATCTCTCTCTATACAAATATTTATACTATTATTAAGCAGCAAATTAAATTTATCATCTGCTAATAGCATTATAAGACAAGTGTGATACAAGTATGTATATAGTATGTTTGCTGCATTTTGAATGGAATGTTACTAATTAATGCGACACAAAAAAAGAAAGATTGATAAAATTATATGAAATAGAGAGCATGAATATAAAATCTTCCGTAAGGGATGCAACTTTAAATTTAAATAAATCATTTTATTATTTTCAATCAATAAAAAAAACAGTGATTCATGTGTCATTTCCAGAATAGCGGTAAAAATGCTGTTCCTTTTTCACGTATTCTTAAAAATAAATAATTAACTTGCGTATTATTCAATAATTCTCAAAGTTATTTAAGTACATTGCTATATGCATTTGAAATGATTCGGTTCTTTCATGTATTATTTTAAAACTCTTTTATTTAATCAATACACAAGACAATCATAAAACTGTTGATGATACGGCTCAAGAATAACTTCTGAGATAAATGAAAACTTATATAGTTTTCCTAAGTAATGAGTGTGCATTAAACGTAATTCTGGTCTTTAATTTTTCTTTTAACGTTTATTTAAGGCTACTTTAAAGAGAACTTCGAAGAGTTTGCTGTTTCTAAAAACAAAATAGGATTAGAAATCCCAAAATTGGGAGTCCGTTCAACGAGAAAAGTATTCTAATGAATACAGTATTCGAAAAGTATGCCTAGGGTGAAAATGAAAGCTCATGGGAATAATCAAAACATTCCTTTCAATACAATGGCTAAAAGGAAAGAAGCAAATCCTCCTCTCTTTGTTTAATCGATAAGATCTGAGATTAAGTTTGACTAGCACTCCACAGAACTCCACCGTATAGAATATCATACTAAAAAATCGATATCGAAAACTGAAGAAAAATCAGGGACACATATAATAAATACTGCGTACCTTTCTCTGTATAATACTAATCTGATTTGAGTAGCATCGGCAAATATGGCCTTTGTGCCAATAAACGTCACACTCATACAACGACTGTAAAAATATAGGTTGTGTTTTATTTTTGCATCATAATGCATTGCATAACAATTAAAATATCAAAAAGTAATCGTCATAATTAATAATTAAAAATATAATAAAACATTTAATGTTATTTCAGTATCTTTTAAATTTTAATAAATGTCAATATTTTTTTTTATTTATTTATTTTGCGAAATAATTCACAATAAAAATATTTTTTCATAAAGTCACAGTTTTTCTTCACTCTGCAAATCGTACAATTTTGCCAAGGTATTATAGAAGTAAAGATATTTTTGTTCTTTATAAAAAAAACACATATTCTATTTTTTTTAAATAAAATGATGAAAATCATTATTTCTCTATCTTTAATCACTGAATATATTTCACGCAGCTAAATATATTCGAAATATTTATTAAAACTGAAATATTAAAGACATATTATATAATTAATGCATAATGTTTCATACTGACATATTTAATGAAAAAATCAATGTAACTGTTATTTTTCTAAATTTTAGATATAAAAAAGTTACTTTAGTAAAGTTTAGCATTTGTATAATCAGTAATTTTGCCTTTTTCTGAATGAATTACTCAAGAATTTAAGTTTTATTCTTTTATTTCTCATAATGATATTCAATAATCAAATATTTTATATCTTTTATTGAAATGTGTTTTGATGTTGACAATACAAATATTAGAATCATTAGTATTCTTAAATTTTTAGTATACTTCTATTTTCATGGATTTTTTTTTCATTTTAATATCTTTGAACAATTAGAAGGGTGATTGATAACATTAAGGTACTTTTTAAATATTAGCTAGCGTTTTTATGAAGATAACAGTTCTTACTAATAACAAACAAGTATTATCAATAAACTTGATAAACCAATAAAATGCTCATTTTTTTCATGAATTAATTTGTTTGGAAGAGATTAAATACTAGCTAGCTAGCTAGCTAGATAGCTAGATAGCTAGATAGATAGATAGATAGATAGATAGATAGATACTCAACACCTTTCAGTTTTATTAGAATGATAGCGCCTATATTGGCGTTGTAAATAACTTTATCTAGTCAATAAAATTGAAAAGTGTCGTTTATTGTATATACTAAATTTCAGTTTAATTATTATTATAAATCTTGTTCGAAATAATAATTAATATCGAGTTGCTTTATAAAATATAGCATGCAATTTCAATACCAATATTTTGAGTCTCTCCATTTCATCATAATATATGTAAAGCTATTAGGCTACATGGTACTAACATTCAATTCCATAAAACTAATTTATAATAATGTTAACGGCTACATAGAGCAAGTAATAAGTGAGCCCGAATTTTATCAAAATTTCTGTTCGAAAAAGTAATTAATTCCAGGTTACATTTCTGAATATAGCAAGCACTGCGAGCTACAATATATTCAATGAATTTTCAATGTGATATGTCTCATTCTATTAGGCTATATAGTGATAACATTTCCTTCTATAACATTAATTTAAGACAAGAAGATGATACTATGGAACGTAACTAGATCATTTTCGAAAAGTGTGCTTCAATTTAGTTTATTCAAAATGAATAACTCAATCGATCATGAAATTGCCTGAAACTAAATTGGATTTTAAACTTTAATACTGTTGCCATATCACATTCAAAGGAAGTGAATTATTTTCCGTCTGTGATAATGATATTTTGGAGAGAATGAAATCATCATTTTACAGGAGACTAGACGATAATAATTATATTATGGATGTATTCACTCAGTAATTTTTCCTGTAAATTTGCAGAATTGGGACTGACGAAATTTGAATTAGAAGCGTCAAACTAGTTTTTAGAAATAATGATGACAGAAGGCATTCATTTAGTCGATTCAAATTGCTAGTCTGTTACTTTATTTAAATTTTGTACTTAAGAGTAATAACATTGGACATATAAAAGTTCATGGGACTTTTATTTTAAGAGCACATGCTATATGTTATCATTATATGTTATTTTCTATGTGAATAAAATGAAAGTTAGGCATACAATGTTTCAGTACTAGGTTCAACTTTAGTTTTAGGTGTTAATATTTAACTTTAAATTTTCTTTGATATGTGAGATTTTACATTATGAAATAAATTAACAAGCCAAAGCCTATTAAGCAAAAATGTAAACAAAGTTATTTTAAATTTGAAGATACTTTAATGCAATCTTTTTATATTTATAAAATGAAAAGAAATTAAATAACCATGGTTCAATTTTGCTTTAGTTTTACATATCAATTAAAAATTACAAACTTGGATATTCTTCAAAAATTTATAATTTTTGTATAATTAAACTTCTTTTGATTGTGAATCAAATTGATAACCAATTGGACAGAATTGATTTATTGATTGATGCAAAAACCATTGATGGAGCTGGAGTGGATTGAATAAATAGTTCTTACGGATTTGATTTCAATTTCTTGCAAGATACAATTTTTATTAACAATTAAATTATTTATTAACTTTGAGAAAAAAGTCTTTGGAATTTAGATTAAAACTGAATCTTCATTCATTAAATTTCCTCTTTTTGTCTATTTCAGGATTTTGTCTATTCAGATAGTCTATGTCAGGTCACCGTGAAATAGACTGCCGAGTTTCAAAAATGCATAACAGGAAAATGTTTAATAGTAAAAAAAATCTGCAAATTCATTTGACAGTACAAAGTTTCCATCTTACATTATTTGGTTTTAGTTTTCAAAAATACCGATAGATGGCAAGGCAAGCCCATTTTATTTCCGCATGCAAATTATCAAAATAAGCAGGCTAAGATGGGATTATTGTTTAGAGCTTAAAAGGAGTTTTCTGCAACTAGACGAGCAAAGAGATTTGAGCAACCGACCGTGTAGGAAAGTTTTGAAAATTACGTATTCATTAGAGAAAAGAATTGTTGTTGTATTTCAATTTCATTAATTGGGGAAGATAATTATAGCGTAAGGAAGCTCTCTGTGCAGATTCCAAGTTGTCAAAAGCTCGCTGTGGACGAGAAAGATAGAACTATTGGATGACACCATTCGGATATTACAGACGAAAATGCACAGGCTTTCCAGAAAATCCAATTATCGTCCTTGAATTACGGCATGTGATTCCAGCTGATAGTGGAGTTTTTTAAAATATTGTTAAGTAATTTTAAATTATTAACACTAGGTTTACCAAGGAGTCATTCTGGTACTCCGAAAAAACTTTTCATTAAGTATCTTCAAGGACACCATTAAATTATTTTATGAGAATATTGTAATTAATTTCTACTTACGTTTATAAAATATATAATCGCAAATCTTATCTTTTGCTCTTTTTTTTAGTTTCGGAGGAATGCATATAGAATACCTACTTATATCGAACGGATCATTTTGACCATTCGAGTAAATAGTGTTGCATACGAACATTTACATTTAAATATGTTACTTTTTGGTAAGAGCGCACATAGATTTATGTATAAATCTATGTGTGTAGATTTATACTTAAAAGATTAGGTATAAATCTAAGTGGTCTTGAGGATCTAGTTTAAAAAGTAGACCCGTTTTTTAATTAAATAAACACAGAGAAACTGTTTAACTTCATAATATATTCATTTAAATTGTTTTCTAATTAATTAGCGAAAGGGGACATTTTTACCAATTTGATAGTAGTAGGTATAGGCCAATTCATAATAAACCTAGTGTTAAAAAAAACTCAAAAAATTGTGATGCGATTTTCAATTATTTCTTCATTTACATGTTTATTTATGGGCCGCTATGCGTTGACCACTATTTAAATTTTTAAAAAACTATATGAGGGATAAATTTATACACTTTCATATCAATTTGCAGCAAGAATTGTTTTTAGTAACCTTAATTGTTTTTTTTTCTCTGCAGTTTTGAAAATCGCAAGACTATTTAAGCATGCATGGTAAAATTAAGAGGATAGAAAATTATTTAGTTTTACTCTCCAAAACTCAAAATCTAATGGGTATAATTTTACTCTTTATTATCTTGATTCCATAAATGTAATTAATAAGGGAAATGCTTGGGCATATATAATAGTTATTTTAGTTCTACAACTTAAATATCGAATTTCTTTCATAAAACAATATCAATTCAAAAATATTTTAATTATAACTTCAACTATTAAAGTATGATTTTTTTAACTTATCAAACGTAATATACATTTTTATTCTATTCTTTTAATTTTGTTATTTCTTTTTTGTGTGTGTTTCATTAGTTACATTTCATGAATAAAATTTCGAAGCACTTAATTTCTAAGATTTATAAAGATTAAAATAAAATTTAACGTAATTAATATAATGATCGTCTTTTATATTAACATTGCATCGTGCCAATAATGGATTTCATTTAAATAAACTAGCAACCAACTTAAAAAGAATGCCTTTTGTAAGAAAGATTATCGCTCTTATTATTGAAATATTCTGCAGCTGCATTATCTAATTATGAAGTTCACAAAGAAATTTTTATTTTGTTTATACACAATATTATGGAAACTTCTTCTTACGATGAAGTTTTAATTTCCCATCAAGACTAAATTGAACAAGCCAGAGGAAAAATTAAATTTCTTGTTTTTTTAATTATCAACCCAAAACGTTTGGAAATACTTAAAAAATTTATACTGTATAAGCGATCAAATGTTGGAAATTTGATGCTGTTAATTCTGAAATTGATTTGTTAAATTTCAGTTTGGGAGCTATAATTTAACAGTTTTAAAACATTATTTCCTGTATCTATTTAATGACAAACAGTAATAAGAAATATTTATTTTATTCCCTGAAAAATATGGCAAAAAAATTTTTTTTTATATATGAAGTCAAAAAAATCACATTCGAGATCTTAACATGTATCCATGTTTTAGACTTCGTTGAGTTTGAAAAATAAATTTTTCTTTTATGCGGAAAGTGTCTTAAACTTGACAAATGAAATTTGGTATTTGAACGACGTTAGATCAAATTTCTAGATTCCTATCGAATTTTTGAACGAAATGCATTCTATAAAACTGTGTCTATTTGTCTTTTCAAATAAAAAAATAATGAATTAAAATTATGTAAGTATACAAACTTTAACACGCATGTTGAGTATCTAAAATATAGGATCTAAAATTATTTGAATAATATCAAATGTTTGACCCTCTGTCAGATTACTATTTACGAATACTTGTAATCTCAATAAATCATGTTTTGTTGTTACTAATGACACTTGCTATGGACAAGAGCGCCGATGGATGTCAGGGATTTTAAGCCGAATGAGCGTCTCTTTTTTTGAAGTAGCGCCAAATATGGCCAAAAGTACGTCTTAACTGCTCTTTCATCACAGAAATTTACCTCACAAATAGTGTGTGGAAGAATAACCATGACATAACCGGGACTCGAACACAGGACACCCACATTACGAGGAAGATAAGATGACTGAATAAAAGGAAGGCGAATGTAGTGCACATCCAAAATAATTGACAGATTGAATTATTTTTTGTCCAGAATTAAGGATAATACCATAAACCTTTCAGTTTCTGATGAAACTCTTCTTAGTGAAATGTAAATTTAAATGTGATTAATTTCGCTTGTCTGGTCGGATTATGATCTACATAATCTTACCAAGTTCTTCAATGATATAATAAAGTTTTTCCTTCATTTTTCATTGAAAATATTCCATGTTTTCTATTTATAAAATGTAATTTTTAATCAGATATAATAAATATAAGATTGTTGTTCAGAAACAAAAATAATAGTTATTTAATAAATCATTTTTATGACTCTTTTCACAATTTTATATCAATCGTGAGCTTTGGAATAATCAGTATCAGTTACTGTAAAATGTTTTGAAATACTCCAGATACTAAAGCAACTTTTTCTAAGTTATATAATCCGCAGTGGTCATTATTTAATGTTATGTCTTTTAACTTTATCATCAGCCATATATACTTTTCTAAGATTATGTAATATTGAATAATAATGCTGATTTTTAAAAAAAACTTGACTAATTCATCTAAAGGATCATTTTTTTTCATTGACTAGAATGGGCTTAGTAGTTTTTCCTCTTTTGGGAATAGTATTAATTTTAAATCAAATAAAAATTTTAAATTTATTATTTCTTTTATGATTGAAAAAGCAATTTTTGCAACTTCTGAAATTGTATTAATGGTTTAAAGGTAGATTGCTCAATAATAGGAAATTTTCTAAGTTTCTTATGAATAATTTAAACATAAATTGAGATCACATTCAAAGACATAAGTATAAAATAATTTCTTTGGATTTTAAATGCATTAATCCTTTTTTGCAACGCATTAATCCTGTTTTCCCATTTTCTGTAATTAAGTTTTACTAAATTTGTAATTATCTTCATAGAAGCTAATCAGTAGGGATTACAAATCAGGAATTCTTTTTACTTTACTTTTTATATCACTGAATTTTTATCTAAAATAATAAGCATCTTTATTTTTGTACTTCAAATTCATTTTCAAAAGATCAAACAATAATCTAATACGCAATGAGTTTAATTTGTTGCAAGTAAAGATCTTGAATTAATAATTATGAGGCACTCCAAGAATAGTCTCATAATTTTCTTGGTAACTGATGATTAAATTTCACAAACGAGGTAAATAGAGCAGGCAGAAATTCAACACTATAAAGAAAAACTAATGATAAGAAAGACACCCAACGCGGAATACTACACATTTTCTAACATCGCAAGACCTCGAAATAGTAGACTCAGATATAACAGAGCAGCCAATTAATAAAAGAGGGGTAAACCAATGAAGTAGTGATGGGAAACTCCGGTAATAGGTGAAATGAAATGAATTGAAGAGGGATTCTTGCAGTATCGACGTTTGGTCCTTACCTAACATTTAAGTGCATTCCCATCATCTAATCTATATAATAAAAAATATTATCTCTTTTTCTTTATACTATTACTTTGGAGTTACTTCGTCATTTGTGTGGCATTGCGAATATTTTAAAACCAATTCAAACTAACTTTTCATTGCCTTTTGTAAACTTCTAAAAAAAAATTGCATTAGAAAAATTTTAAATAAATTTTTAAAAAAAAAACTATATGGTTCAACTTTTTGTACTATGACTTCTCAGAAAATTGAGAGAATAAATTAAAAAAAATATTGAAAAAGAGTGAAAACATCTTTTTTTTTATTTCAAACTTCTAGAGGGATTGGAAGATACTATCATATTTAAATAATTTTTATTTTGTAATTTAAATGCGTAACAGTCGCGACTTTCTTTCTCAATAGGGATTCGAACCCCCCCCCCCCCATCCAAAACCCAACTTTTTCCACTCTAAACTCTGCTTCTTATTTCTTAGGAAGGTTTTGTTTTGATCTTACCCTCTACATAAAATCCATATGTGTTTTCGTTGATTTTTATAATATATTTTGAGTAAGAATATTTGGTGTCAAAAATTTTCTGACAGAGACAATTAAATATTGATGAAAGCTTTAAAAATTGTGTCCTAAATAGCAACCATCTCATATTTTAAATATAATTATTGATAGAATAAAATTCCAAGCAGATTTATAAGGTAATTTTATATCTATAATAAATTTATTTCGGCTCAAAACAAACTCAAAAGCTGGTTTAATAGAACGAGGTATTTTCGGTATCTCCCGATTGTTACTTTTGTGTACGATAAAAATTCCAGTGAATTTAGATTTTCGATTTGTGTAAAAATATATTACCTGAGGTATGAGAGCTATATATATATATATATATAATCCCTTTTTTAATGTTTTGATTTTTATAGTTAGGGATAGCATGATTGCTCATAAGAGTAATAAAATGCCAAAAAAAAAAGAAACTGAAAATAAAAAATGATAATTTTTTTTCATCATAAGTTCGCATTAATATTTTTTGGTTTTCATTGTTTTCCTTTTTATATTATGATGCAATTTGTATTTAATTGCTAACAGTACACATAACTTGTACAAACTTGTACTTTTTGCCCTTAAAAATTTAGAAACTAGTAATGACTACTATTGTAATGTCTAATTTTTCCTGCAGTAAACGATTGCATTTCTTTGTTTAATTGAATATAACATTAATTTGGGGTATTATAAAAGGATACCATATTGGAAAGATATTTCAGGGTAGAAAAATCTGTATCTTGGAGGAAAACTATGATAAGAATAATGCATTTCAGTAAAAACTTCACCAAGTATTTCATTGTGTTGCTTTGTATGGAAATTATCATTGATCGTTTGTTTGCAATAATATTTTTCTGCAGCGAAGTAGCTTTGCAATGAAAAACAGAATTTGGATTAAAAAAACTGTGACAAAAAACAAAACAAGCTATTTTTTTATTTTTGCGAGATTAGGGCTAATTTATAACTACAATGATATATTTAACATATTTTTATGAAGACATTTCTATGGTGTATAAAAATATGTTAGGGATCCAAAATGTAGATTACTTTCTAAAAAGTCTAAAAGTTTATTATAAGGACATTCTGTGAGATAGACTCCTTCGTAATATCTCAAAGTAGTAGCTCTCATTTATTTTTTGCAAAAAAAAAAATCATTTAGAGCATTGGATGAACGCGCTGTTCCTCTAATGAGAAGGAAAGTCATGTTGCAATTTATATGAGTAAACAGGAAGACTATAACGTTTTGTTAAAGGCAAAGCGTAGACTTTCAAAGGAAAATAAACTTGTACTTTACATTAAGAAGAAACGCTGAAATGGAAACTTGAAAAATATATTATGAAAAAAAAGTAAATTTTAATTTCAACATATCTATAGAAACACATATCTAAGCAATGAATTTTCAGCTTTACTTAGGAATGAACTCAAATTTTAAATTCAATATCAAATATTTTATTTTATTCAGCTTTAGATTAAAATTATCATCATTTTTATTTTTAAACGTAGAGTTTTCTTAGAAGGAAAAAATTATTATGTTTTAAATTAAAATTCTGCAGTTTTTATTTATATTATCGTCAAGTTAAGTTTAAAAAAGAAATATATACCATTTGGTGCTACATCTACACTAAAAATAATGGATCATGAAAACCACTATACATTAACTTATGGCTTATTGTAAATCATATATATCAATGTAAGTTATTATAAAATTTATATCTAATTTATTAAAATAAAATAAATTCATAATCATATATGGAAATGATTTCAATTTTCAGATGTTGGAAGACATATTTAAAATATTGTAAGCTTCAATATCATTGAAACAAATCAGTATTTATCTGAAAGACTATTTTTAGTTTTTTAGATTAATGTAATACAATATAATCTCTATATCAGTAATGAAAAGATTAAAATTTTATATTATATTAAACAAAATTTTCCTTATAATTCCTGATTTTAAAAGAATTTAAAAGGTTTTCAATGAATAAAAACATGTTTCATCTCATATAAAGATATTAATAACAATAAAACATTATATATAAGTTTATGATTCTTTGTTTTCCATTTCCTTATATACTATAGCAGTAAGGCCTAAAAAGAATATTTTCAAAAAAATCAATAATAGAAATTAAATATATATATATATATATTGTATCAGTTAAGAAAAGTGGATTTCTTATACTTAGTTTTTATACTTCATGTGTATAGCATAAACCCATTTTTTATTTTTTCAAAATATAAAATGATTTTAAAATTTGTTAGAAGAATAGAAAATTGTTTAAAAAAATTCAATATTAAAATCTGCATTTTCAGAAAATTTTGAGTTTTAATTTATTAATAAAATAAGTGTCAAATTTTGCATCGTACATATGAATAATAAATAAGTAAAATTATTAATAACTTTTTGGAAGACAAATAGTGACTAAAAACAAAAAAATCCATATATAAAATAATATTATATATTATTATTATATATCAGAATATTCGCCGGCTTGCTGGCACAGAGGTAGCGCGTCTGCCTCGTGTTCTGGAGGTACCGGGTTCGAGTCCCGGTTTGGACATGGTTGTTCCTTTGTGTGCTATCTGTGAGATGGGTGAATGTGCCCCCCTGTGAAAAGGGGCTGTGCAAGCGTATGTGTGTGTGTTTCATCTTCATATGAGCTAGAAGTCAGACTTCTGTCCTCGGGTGCTCAGGGGTTCATACCCTCAGAAGCTACTGCGCCCCTCTTTCCGCGGTAAAAAGCGGACACGACATCATCATCATCAGAATATTTAAAAAATTAATAAGAATTAATTGTTAAATTTAAGTAATCATACATTAAAAAATAATTAAAACGTAAAAAGTAATATAACTGTTCTATTAAATAATAACTAAAGATTAATTTGCCCAATGTATATAAGTTGTTATGTGCTTTTTTTAATACCGAAATTCTTTACCCAACATGTATAATTTTTTTTACTTAATGATGTAACCAGAGATAATTCCTAATTTGTTTAATCTTTGTTTAAATGGAACAATTTAAAAGAACAGATTAAGTCAATTTAAGAAACATAAAAAAGAATTGTAATACTGTATCTTAATTAATTAGTTTTTCATTGCGTATGCAAATTCTGGCGCATTTTACCATCAAATTCAGCCACAGTTTAAAATTAAAAATCCCTAGAAGTAGAATTTGTATTGCTTTTAAAACAAATATATATTTGTTGAACTAATCTTATTTAAAGAACTTTCTTCACTAATTCTTGATATTTGATATTTCAGCGCTTTCCCCCCAAAATTAGTTTATTGTGAATTTTTATGGCAAATTTATATTATGAAAAAAATATTTCTGATATTTATCAAGTAAACATTCCACTGTAAAAAAATACCAGGGTATTAATAGTGTTTAATATTTTATATCCCTATCGGATGACAAATGTATGATTGAATAAATAGTATGGATGCTGTCTCTTCCATTTAGTATATTAGAAAAAGCTTTTAGGATTACTTGGAAAAGAGTAGACAGCATCTTATATTTCCATCATCGAGACAGTACATCACTTCGATTATTTATCCGCTTTTGTAACCAGTTTTTTTCATAAGAATTATTGATTGAAATAAGTTTCATTTAAATCATTTATAAGAGGCTTAATGGATTTCCCAATACAGTAAATTTAAACTTCAAATTTTGATAAACATGCGACTCGTATTGATTTAGAAATTTTATACGATTTTACCCATACCTGTATGTTTCTCTTCAATTCACAAATATTTCAATTAAAATCTCGGTTTTTCTTTTACCCCCTTAACTGGTTTATTTTCCTTACAATCTAAAAAGGTGACACTTTCTATTTTTGGAATATTTTCTTATTATGATTCAAATGGAAATCCATGGAATACGTGGCTTATCTACGCATTCGAAGTCATTTTACTATTGAATCATAATTTTTATGAATGATTTTTTTTTTGTTTACAACTATCAAAATTCGATAAATCGATGCACGTACGGTGTAAGGCTAAGGGGTTAATGAGAAATAATGAAATATTACCTAAACTAATAACATTCTTGCTACTGTTATTCTTATTTATATAAAATATAAAAGGAGAATGTAGAATAGTTTTTCTTTTATATTTTATATAAAATACAGAATACATTTCAAGATTTCTATATTTTTTTTTCAAATTTAATGCCTTGGTTTAATAAAAATAAAACGTATGATAATAAGAACAAAATACTTAAGAAAGACCAATTATTTTTTTTTAATTAATGAATCCACATCTGGTGTAAAAGCTTAAAAGTACTAGAATAATTTTATAAAATGCATGCTTTAAATATAATAGTAAAATATACCTAATATATATATACACTAGCCCATTAAAATAAAAGAAAAATGCAGAATAAAATTTTGTAACAATAAAGAAAGAAATTTGTGTTTTATTGTGAAAATGAGAACATTATGGTAAAATATACTTAAACATTTTTTAATTAAATGTGGACAAGTATCACAAGGCTATAATTCTTTTTTTTTAATTTAAAACTGCGTAAAAATCAATTTTTGCTTTAATATTTTTGTATGTTACTGAGAAGACGTTGAGAAATTGTGCTTACTTATTTAGCCATTCAGCACTAACATCATCATTTGAGCTTAAAAGTACTACAATAATTTTATAAAAACCATGTTTTAAACATAAAATAGTAAAATATACCTAATGGATAAGTAAAATATAACACTATACCTTAAACATAAGTAAAATATAACACTATGGTAAAATATACTTAAACTTTTTTTTAAATTAAATTTAGACAAATATCACAAGGCTATTAACTTGGTTATCCGTAAAAAATAATTTTTTCCTTTTTTAAATTTAAGACTTCGTAAAAACTAATTTTTACTTTCTTATTTTTGGATGTTATTGCGAAAATGTTAAAAGATTGGGCTTACTTATTTACCCATTTAGTACTAACGTGGCTATACTGAACAGCATCATTTGAGTTGATTTCTACGGCAAATAAAGGTTGGTGAGTATGTTTTTATTAAAGCCATCTTTGAGGGAGAATTGCCGACTATACAGATTTAACAATGGTGAATTACTTTTGCTCATAAAATACTTTCAAAAGATTACCGAAAGAATAAGGAGATAATTTTACAAAGTATACTATTATCAAATAAACTTACTTTTCAGAATAAGAAATGTTATTATAAAACAACTTTTATTTTAATAAGTTATTGATTAGTTAACTTTTCTTTAGATTAGAATGAAAGAAAAAAAACAATAAAGAGTAAGAAATGCTGCAAATCATTTTCAACTTTAGATTAATTTATTTATTAAAATTTATTTTGTTGGAAATTTCATATTCAAGACAAATATTATTTATAGAGTTATTTATATAGCTTATTAACGTAATATTGATACAGTTAATGGATATGGATAAACTTTGTAAGATGTGCAAATATTTACTTTACGAAATAAAATAAAAGATTTTTACGTAGGAATTTATATGTAATTTTTTATGGGATTGGGCTATTTCAAGAAATGAATCATGTTGAATGTATTAATGAACTTAACAGAGAGGTGAAATTCATGAGGGATTTTTTAACTTCTCAATTCCAAGTAAAGTTTTAGTATATTTGTAACTTGATTATCAATTGAAAATTAACTGAATGAAATAACAATTTTGTATATGAGCTTTCCAAGGTTGTATATTGATAATGCATTTGATATCAAAATACCATGATAAGATATTTTAAATAACGATTGAACAGTAAGAATTAATTAAAATCAAATTATTTTAGTTCGCTGATAAAATTACGTTTAAAAATATGTTTGATGAAATTTATTTTTTCTTAAAATTAGTAATCCATACAGCTTAAAACCAAATAAGTAAAATACAAGATTTTAAATTTTAATTTCAAGGAATATCATATTCATAAAGAGCATACCAGGGATAAAACTTCACTCTTTAAAACAAAGTAATTACGTAGAGATTTGAATGTAACAATTGAGAAACCTATAATTAAAACCTTTATATGGCAAAATATTTTCTAATTTTTTTCCAGAAATTAAAAAATTTGAAATTTTTAAAAATATTGTTTAATAATTTAATGATTTGGTTAGACAAAAAAATTAATACTATTGGAAAGATCAATAAAATTTCTTATTTTTCCTAGAATCTTTGCTTTTTTTAACAAAAAGGTTTTAAAAAAGGCTTTAATTAAATTATTTTACCTTAGTATTTTTGAATATATATCTAGAGATATCTGAAAATCCTTACCGATACTCTCTTGATAAAATATACCAAAGCATTATTCTGTTTCCGAAAGTAATATAATATTAAAAAAACACCAAATTGAATTTTCGTTTTTTATATATATTTTGTCGAATTCATTTAATTTAACAAAAATTTATTTTATATTTCTTTAATAATGTAATATTCATATATATTAGACAGTTAAATTTTTTCTACCTATAAATATTAAAGATGAGTTTTTTTGGTATTAAAAATTATGCAGGAAAGATATAATTACAATTTGAAATGTTTAAGAATACCTAATGAAGGGCTTATAAATATTTCTGGGAAAGGATCTCTCATGAGTAAAAACTGCCTGCATATATTTTTTTATAAAAATTGCCTGGAGATAATTATAAATCCTTACAACCATGTAAGAACTGAAAAATGTTTATATCCTTATAGCATAATTTTTAAAATCTGAGAATATCATCAAATGATTTTTTTCTATTCACAATTATATCAGCCAATCAGCAGCATCTATGATTTTTTTCAATAAATTGTACAGTTAATCAGAATTTAACTGCTATTAGTTATAGTCACATCAAATTATCAAAATAATTTTATGTCTCTTATAGGTCTAAATTCAATTACGAATATATTCTGTTTCTAATATATGAATAATGGCAATTACAAAATGAATGTATGCATTCTTTTAAAATTGTTATAAATAATTGTCATAGAAATAAATCATTGAATTAAATTTTATTTTACAGAAGTAGAATCAAGCCTCAATGATTGCAACTGTATTTTAAGCAAACAATAAAAAATAATTTTAATAAACCTTTACTATTTGACCACTGAAAACACATTGATTTATTATTAATTAATTAATTATTTCTTAAACTTGTAATTCTATTTCCTTTATAAAGATGTATATAAGCATTTAAAAATATCTAGCTAATAATATCTAGCTGTGAGAAAAATGGTTAGAAAAACTTACTAACTGTATATAACATAGGAAGATGATAAGTTATTAGCATGATATATAATGACTCTTACGTAAGGATATCCTGCAGATTCTTGAAGAAAATATCTATCAAAGATATATGAGGTTTAATATTTAGATGTCTGATATTTGATACATTATCAGATAGCATGCGAGTTATAATATGCGAGTTTTTTTAATTAACCTGCAGTGAAGTCATTCTATATTTACTAAATTTAAAAAAAAATCCTTTAAGATAGTAATTTTTCCTAAAATTATATCTGATTTTGAGAATCAATAAAAAAGTTTTAAAGAAATTAAAATATTTAAAATTATCATAAATAAGCTTTTTATCCTATTTTAATTTTATTAATTTCTAAAAAAAAACTTCAATCGATTTTTCAGAAGAAGCAAATGTATGCTGACCAAGACTTAGCAAAATATCGGTATGGAAATAAATTAGCATTAATTTCATTCTCACAAACATTATGTAATTCAATATGGTCCTCCCATCTTACTTTTCCGAGTTTTTCTAGTTTTTATTTTATATTTTGAGCCATTCTAAATATAGCATGAATAAGTCAGCAGTGATATTTCATGTAAAAGAAAACGATTTTCTCATAGGCGAATACAATGTTTAAACGTGAAATAAATCCTCTCTATCTTTGCGTAATCATGATGAAATTATTTTGTTGTTACATTATAGTGTACCTTACGTTAAATTTTCCTATCAATATAGACGCTGGTCATATTTTTTTTAAAAAAATGTTATAACAAGCTCTTAAGGGAATTTCAGAATGTTGAATAGTCTGTGAATAATTAGAATAACACAGATATTGATTTAAATTGAGGGGTTTTATCACGAATAATCTTAATATTCTTTCTTTCTCAAATGCAATTTTTAATAAGTTTCAAATTTTAGTTCCCAATTATTGTTTATCTATTTATACATACCCTTTTTCTTATAAATTATGTTACTTATATTTATAAGAATAACAGCATTTTCAGTAAAAAAGCACATTCTCTTCGATTATATTCTATTAGGTATATATGCATATAAAATATGTTCAAAATTCTAAACACTTTAAAAAATAATTTCTCTTAATTATATTCAGAAGTTATCACAATATTTTAATTTTATATTTCATTCAATTATAGCGATTATTTTCAAATATTTTTTTTCTTTGATAATAAGTGAAAAGAATAATTTGCTACCATTTTTATCACTAGAAAGCAGAAGAATCAAATGTTTCCAAGAATAGTTTTATTCTTTGCTCTCGTCATATTCGAGTCAAGAAAATCTAAATTCGCTCCAGGTCCTTTCAAACAGAAACAATATATTACAGAGTCAACCTCAAATGTTTGATGTCAAGAATAAGCTTCTCAAAACCAATAACTTTTTGAAGAAACTATCTAGTAGAAGTAAAGGGAGCAAAAGCGTATACTTTGGGTTTAAACATTTGTAAACTTTGGCGAGGTGAATCTTCTTTTTTTTCTTGAAAAATTCTTTTACTGTGTTTGCTTTTTATTGAAATTCAATTTTTCTTTTCCTTCAACTCGTAGGATTAAAGTTTGCCCTTTCTATAACAGATTCGGAAACTGTGGAATATCAATGAGACGAGTTTTCACATCTATAAACTCCAGGTTCCAGAACACTCCCAGCAGTCTTATCGCACCAGAAAAGCATAAAATAAAAGTAGAAATCAAATTCTTTAGAATATTTTAAAGTAAAAAAAAAACCCTTTTAACTTTTTTTTTTGCTCGTTCTAAAGTTCTAAGAAACTTTCTAACAACTTTATTTGGAAATATTTATGATTAAATATACATAATAGCTTGATATGGAATTTTGCTCATCTGAATAATATATTGGAATTTATTAAAAACACTAAACTCTATTTGCAATAACCTATTTTATAATTCAATTTAAAGCCTGTTGAGCGCAAAAAATGTTCAATGAACACCAAATTTAGCAAAATCAATTATTTTTTGAATTTATATTTTAAGCAAACAGAGTTCATTCCATTTATTCTGTAAATGGAAAATTACTGTAAAATACAGTAATTAAAGTAAATACAGAGCTCTTAAAATCTATATTGCAAAAGTAACATAGTCTTTGCAGAAACTATAAATAATATTCGGCATGTCATAGCATGTTTTCGTAGATTTTATGAATAAATTTCAGAAAGTGTTATTAATAAACAAACCTCTGATTTTCTTACCTTTATGATTATTATGTATGAAAATTTCTGTCTAATTGAAAAAGTATTAAATTAGAATATTGACGTGCATTAAACTAATTAATGATAATCATAATTTACTGATAATTCATTACCTATTCTTTAATTACTATTATTATTCACCAAAAAAATAAAAGATATTCATAAATACGGATATTTTACGAATGAAATACAAAGAAAAATAATCTTTATATATATTTCGAATTCCATTGCAGTATTTTTTTAAAAATTGGTTTTAAAATAAAGAATGAATGCCCTTCTACTTTAATTTAGGTTGTGTAGCAAAAAACTAAATAAGCATTTTATGAAAGAAATGGGTAATGTTTTTCTGCTAACAATTATATGTAGACTTAGTTAAGATATTTGAAAATAATAGAAGATATCCGTAAAAATTGATTTACTAGGAATGGAATTAAAAGAAAAATAATCTTTGCATTTAATGTGTCTTTCGTTACAATATTTTTAAATGTTACGTTAAAAATAATCAATACATTTCTACATTAAAATTAGGCTGCATAAGAAACAATTAAAAAGTATTATATAAAAGAAATAACTAAATTTTGCTAACAATTAAATGTCATCTTATTCTGTTAAGATATTTGAAATGTTCCTTTATATTTTTCTATGAGCCAGATTTAAATTTTTCCTTTTCTATTTTGAACTAGCTATTAGTACAGAACACAACTGCACTAATATATAGGTACAGAATATATTCTGTTACTCTTACCATTTTCTGAGAAAAAATATGTATATTAGTTATATATAATATTCTAAGAAATGTTTAATAAATATAATATGGTTCATAACAAGAATATTTCAGGTGAGGTAAATATTTTAATAAGTATCAAAAAAATATTTTTAAAGGAAAAATTCAATTATTTATTATTTATTATCAATTATTTATTAAAAGTATTTTTAAATGAAAAGTTATTAAATTGTTTATTAATAGTATTTTTAAAGGACAAATTATTTATTAACAGTATTTATAAAAATTGAAATAAAAGATTATAAATATATATATCAATTAATTCTTCCCGCTTTAGTATATTGAATATATATATATATATATATATATATATATTCATGAAAAAAAATGCGGTTACATTTAACATATAGAAGTTATTTAATATTCAACTAATTTTATATTTAGAAAGGTTTAAAAAAACAATTTTTTTAAAAAAGAGTTTGTAACTCTAAACGCAGATATTCTAGCGTTAAAATCTATGAAAATATTGTAAAATAAGCAGAAAAATTTCTTGTATATCATTCTGAAACATATTTATAATTTAATTTTCTTTTACTTTTATTTTATAAATTGGCACTGTATCCAAACTTCTTAATACTATAATATCGCGCAAAATAATGAATAATTAATTTTGGTAAATCTGCCTCTTAATCTTAAGACGAATAAGATATACACTTCCATGCATTTTAAGTGGATCAGCGAATAAGTTGCCCCACCCAATTACGCCTTGTTTATATATAATTAAATGATGATGAATTGTGGGATTCCCTTCTGAGTATAAAGAGCGGGTGTTCGTTTTAACACAATTGCCTTTCCTTTGACAAATGTGAATTTACTAAATCTACTGTATAGAGTCCTTTAATAATTTAAACTGAAATTCATATTATTTTCATTTAAATACACAATCTTTATTCCTTGTAATAAAAGAAAATGAATATCATCATATCAGAACATGATGTTGTTTTGGGGATGAGGTTTTTGGCGTCTACAAAAATCAGTTGGCGAAAAATAAAAACTTTATTATCTGCAGGAGCATCCAAAAAAAATCAGCTTTTATGAGCTTTGAGTCATCTCATTTACAAAAACTCTGATTTAAAAAAAATAAGTTATTCACGACAGCATATAAAAGCTAGAAAAATATCATTCTGATCACTTGATTTTATGAAGGGAAATAAATAGAAAATGTGATATTTTTTTAAACAAATAATGCGAGATAAAAAAAAATTCGGATCGTTTGCAATACTAAAGTGACTCATTTAATGAAACAATTAAAATAAAAAATATAATCATAATGTATATATAAAGGAATTAAGGTATGTTAAAATGTCGAAAATGGGAGGGATTTAATATCATTACATTAATTAACTGAGCATCTTGATAATGAGGTAAATAACTATTTTAAAGTAAAATCAAATAAATATGTCTAAGTTTTTATTATTTAAATTAAAAATGTTTAAAATAAATGCGAAAATATATTTTCATAGCGCTGTTCAAATATTTTTACTCAAAATAGCACAGTGCTTATTCTTCATGATGTTTACAATTCGAATAATCATTTTCATTTTAAAGTATTGTGACATTATCTTTGCAATTTTTTTCTGGTACATAATGCAGTCATAAATTTAAGAGCTATTCTTTTCAGATTGACTTATTAACAAATAATTATTCCTTATATTTAATAAACAATAGATTTTATCCAAATGAGTTTATAACTTAAATAAAATTATTTGTCTAAAAATATGCATTTTTATATACCTCCTGAAATATTAGTTCAAATTATCGAGTTAAAAAGTAATCAACACATAATATCCATTATCATCCATTATAAACATAAAAAGAAATTATTTAACCTCACGTTGCTTATAAATAAGTGATATTTGTATAAATGATTACATACAAACTTAAACTATTTAAAGATAAGTCTATAAATTGAATATCAAACTTATTTACTTGGTTTGAAGGAAAGAATTCTTAATTATTTACATTTTGTTTCCCACAAGCATTAAAAATCTATCAAACTGATGTAATGGTGTTTTGAATGTCTTTTTTTTTGTTAACATTAGAAATCTTAAATTTTCAATGAAAAGGTTGGTCCTCCATAATGAGGATAAATTTACCAAAAAATCATCAATAAATTAGTTCATTTTATTCTCATACTGTAATTGAGATTAGAATTAAATCGTAGAAAACTGAAATAGATAATTCTCTCAATCAAATGCACATTGATTAAGAACAAATATTATATATATATCAGATGAAGCAAATAAACCAATTATGAATAGAAAATTTTTCAAATTTTTTAAACTTATAATGTCGCAGTAATGAAAATAAAATCCGGTTGTTGTTAAATATGGGTTCCTTTTTTTCTTTTAATATATTAAATATATAATTAACTATAAGTAAACATTCATATACCTTTTTGTTCTGCAAATAAATTTCCATGAAACGCTAATATTTTCATGCATATTTAAAAACCCTCAATTCATACCATTTTTTCAAAAGTTTATTTAACTTAATAAAGCAAGAAACCATGGCTAGACAACTTCTACTAACATTTAATCCCAATTATACAACTTATTCAGAAATAGAATTTTTACAGTAACAGAATATTAAATCAAATAATAAAGTTCTTTGTTCCTGAATCCAGAGTTCTTTACAAGATATATAAATTCTCAAAATATTTTCTCTAAAAATGAGTCACCAATGTTTGTTCTTTCTATTTTTAAAATTTTATTCTAAAATGATTTTTTCCTTTCATATATTTTCGGAAAGTAGAGAACTAAAATAAGGGATCAGAAAAGGAAAGGAAACATGTTTTGAATCACATGAAATGTTTGTGTCAGCGATATTTACAAACTTAATAAAAGTCACAATCTGACATTCCCCTTTTATGCTTTTTTTTATCAATCAACTGTCAAAGGAAAAACGTTTCATATCTTGGACTGATCGGATGTTGCCCTATAATATGGAAGCATTTCTTTTTAAGAAAATATCATACATGAAATATTGGTTTTGTTAGTAGTAAAAATGCATAACTTTTAAAAATAAAAATTTTTTAAATGTTATTTCTGTTTATGTTTCCATTATATCAATTTTAAAAGATATCATAGGTCAAAATATATAACTAATTAAAAATTCCGAAAGTAAAATTAACAAAAATGAAAATTTTTTCCTTCTTTAATACCGTATATATATATATATACTTTGTTCAAATTGTCAGTTGTTAGTAAAATACTTTTTATTCATCCAATCAAATTCAAGTAAATTTTTTAAACGTCTAGGGGATGAAGTTTGATGTTAGTAGTTTTCTTTTTCAAATATTAATTCATTCATTTTTTATTAATTAATTAAAAACTACTTTTCTCAATAAAACTCTTCGTTTCCCAGCCGCCAAATAAGTAAAGAATTTAGTTCTTTTTCCACACTAATGAGGTTAGACTTAACATGTTTTCAGATGATTAATTTGACCGATTCTGCTTGTTTTCTCAATGTTTGATGTATTTAAAACTCAACATTGTTAATTAACTGATTTTTTTCCCGATTCATTTTGAAATACTTTTGAATTAAAATAATACAAAATAAAGAAAATAAGAAATTTCTATTCTAATTGCGTTACCCTACTGATGTAGAAAGTTTACTCTTTTTGTGTTGCCATAATTCACGCTCAATCCTGATTGACTTTGAAAATCCAATGCTAGTTTAATTTCTTGATCAATTATTTATATCAATTGTACTTGTTAAGCCAGGATAGCCATGTTGGTAGGGCGTTGGATTCGCATCCCTTGTGCTGCGTGTTCGAACCTGCCGACCAAAGACTCTCCACGTGTGGTGTATGTTAAATCTGTCGTGTGTCACAAAGTTCTCTATGTGGAAAGTAATACCACTGGTGTTATTGGGTCAGAGGTGATAGTTCTCTGTGTCAGATCTAAATTACGATCTGTGAAGGAATGAAGCAAATTTATGAATTGAAGTCGGCCCCATAAAAATTTATTTGTGTCGTGTGTGAGCTGGAAATCAAACTTCTGCTTTTGGGTGCTCAGGATTCATACCCTCAGAAACTACAGCAGCCCTTCTTCCTTTGTAAAGCGGAACAGGAAAGCAACAACCACATTTTTAATTATTTAATAAAAAGTAACTAAAATGAAATTTCTCCTAACTCCCTAAATTTTTCCTAATAATCTAAGTAGTGTAATTGATTTTAAAACCTTACTTTTTATATTATTTGTTATTCTGGTGCTTATTTAAATCAATCACACTTTACATTCAAAAACGTTTAAATTTCTTTGAAAACGCATTTGCACTTTAAACTCAATTTATCGAATTAGCCCATCTCATGAAGTAGTTATTTTTTTTCAGTAAACTTATAACTAAAACCTGTTATCATAAGGAGCTTAGGATAATTCCATTTTATTATCCCTTTCTAGAATTAAATTCCATAAGTATTAAATATTTATTTGATATACATTTATAGACATGAATAAATTCAATTTTTTTGTTTCTACATTTAATTAATTTAAAAATTTAATTAAATTTGTTGTAACTTTTAACATCATTGGTTGCTGGCTTTTTAATACATCTAAGGTCTAGGTTCTGTATTTCTATCAATCCATTATGTTAAGGTATCGTGTGAATACCATTTGTCTTAAATAAATTCTCTAATCAGCTAAATATAATAAAACCTTTTTCTGCAGTTTTTTAAGCCGCAAATACTTTCCAGTGTTTGGTTTTACACTTTTATTAGCATACTTGGCACAGAGATAGAGCGTCTTCCTCTTGATCTAGGCGTTATGGTTAAAAAACATTTTCTTAATCTATTTTATATTCTTTTAAACAGTTTTTATTCGCATTCGTCAAAAGAAATATTTTATATCTTATTTTTGAATTCAATATTTATAAAATTTTAAAATATTTATAAAATAATATTTAATAAAAATATTTTTTCTAAATGAGTTTTATTTAAATAATTCAAAATCTCACTACGAAAAAAATTTAATATGTGACATTTCAAACAAATTATTGGAAGATTTACTGTATTTATTTTTTTAAAAAAATACAGAACCCGAATTTAACTAGGGGAATTTTACTTTGTTTCTTAATGTCTCAAATTGAAATAGAGCAACAATAAAGTAAACAAGTGGAATTTAGAAAATGTCTACATTTTATTTCAAGTATGATTTCAAAAGATGTAATTAAAAAATACATGCGATTTGAGGTAGATTATTCTCTTTTTAAAGTGAATATAATTTTCAAAAACGATTCTGATGAATTCTTGGTTAAGCTTTATTTCAATTTTGCATCATATTTCAGAAACAATTGGGAAAGATTAGAATATATGGATTGTGAAATCTATAAATGTCACTAATAGTATATTTTATCTGTAAATATAATGTAAAAATAGTTTCAACCATTTTAAAGGGAAAGGTTTGACATGTTTGAAAGGCTATTTTGTTTTCGTGTTCCTCAATACAACGGAAGGAGGGGTGTAGTACCGTCTGAGAGTGAGGATCCCTGAGCACCCGAGGGCAGAAGTCTGTGTTCTAACTCACACACGCCACAAACTGTTTTTACGGAACTGATTTTATTCATTCATCTACAGGTCGTAATTTAGATCTGAAGCAGAGAACGATCACCTCTGACCCAGTACCTCCAGTGTTGTTATTGTTGATTTGAAGGACTTTGTGACCACAATAGATTTAACGTGCGCCAGTCACCACACACATGGGGAGTCATCGGCTGGTGGGTTCGAAATATGGTTCAGAAATTCTTTAATCATCATATTTAGAAATCATTCCCTTTATTCTTTATCCCAAAAGACATTAAGCAAGTGGTTCTACTTCGCGTTGTTCTAATTAATAAATATGTTTTACACAATGAGTTGCTATTTAACTTTTTTGTGTTTATTTCTATTTTATATGAACCCTATAGTTTAGTTGCATTGAGCTCAACTCACTTCTGAATTAAATTCTTCAATAAAGTTCGGGGATCATCCAAAACAGTCAAATATTCATATGAAGTTCCATGTTATTCGTTAAGTGTGATTGATAGAATATTTGAGCCATGCGTTTTTTTAATGTCACTCAATCTGAAGGAAAAAAGAACCGAACTATTTGCTGCCCTCTGTTAAGAGATATCATTAAGAATACGAATTAAATTAGTTGCTTCTAAAAGAGATAGAAAAGAATTTCTTTAATTTTTGAAATAGGATATCGGGTATTTAAGTATTCAAAAGTTCTAGGACTGCAAGTTTCTTAGAATCAAGAGGATTAAAAAAATACAGGATTTTTTTTGTGCTATATTTGCAACTATAATTAATTATTCTTATGCATATGGTCAAAATTCTTGTTTTGGGTTTTACTATCCAATTACGTAGATGAATAATAATAAAATTAGATATATTAGATGCATTACAATAATAAAATTAGATGCAAAGATAGATTTTAGATGCTCAACTTTTTATTCAACTTTCAATTATTACATATTATCTGTAACCATTATGGAATTCCTTTCTTGAAACTTATCTGTTGTTAATTATAAGGGAAGATGTTAATTTTAGATGAAAAACTGATTTCAACTCTTTTGTGAATCATTTAATTCTTTGGAAACGTGCCATGTTAGTGTTATTCAGTGATTGACTCTTCAATGCTCTTTTAGAACATAATTATTGCTGCATATGAACACATGCGAAGTTTACAAAAAGAAATATTGAAAGAGTGAACCTGGCAGAATCTAAGATATCTTGAAGAAGGGGTATGTGGTAAATTTCCTATATTTGTACCTTTCGAAGTTCAGATTTACATTTCTTTCTTTCTCGTATATGAAGTATATATGTGTTGCCATCTTCTAAAAATTTGAACTCGAGATTTTGACGACTTCCTTACCACCTAGGTTCAGAGATGCTGAGATCGAAAAACAATTTTTCAGCATCACGTCTGTCTGTCTTTATGTCAGTCTCTAAACACGATTACTCAGAAACGCTTTAGGCTAGACGACGAAAATTTAGGATATTGAACTGATACCAAATATTTTGAAGTTTCATTCAAATCTTCTCATAGAAAGTCTTTTCTCTGACTGTTCGAATACATTGAAACTCAATAGCTACAAAATACAAACAGCTAATAAAATTTAAATTTCGTGCACAGGTATAACATTTAGAATATAAATATTAAATTTTGAATCAAATTTTGCAAACAATTGACTAGCTGTAAGTCTATATTTTCATTATGCATGTAAACTATAGACTATAGACTCTAAATATATTTAAAAAAACCGTTTTTGAATAGCTAAATTCCTAAAAAGAACCACAATAAATAAAATGCAATGGGCTTTAAGAATATTTAAACAATATTGAGAGCAAAAAATTCTCGAAAGCTCTAGTATATAAAGTAAAAATATTTTATTTACTTTCTTGTCATGATGGAATTTCATTCCTTGTGCAATAAATATGTAGTTCCGTTGAGAATAATTGTAAGCAACAAGTCTTTCAAGAATATACGGAAGTGATCTCTAGTGTGCAGTTCAGAATAAAATAGGAAATTTAATATTTTCAAAACAGATAAATATCTATTTGCAAATAATAGTTTTAAATCACAAAAGATATTAAAATAAAGAGACATGTTTATTTCATATAATATTTCCTACTTTTGATTTCAGAACTGAAATTTTTCTGTTAACGAGAAATTTTCTTGTAAACTAAGGAAACATAAATAATTATATTTGCAATTGTAATAATTCCTTTCACTCAATTTCACAAATATATATATACATTTATATATATCTTTCATTTCAAAAATATATTGATAGAATGGAAATCAAACAACCATCTTCATTTAATATCACTTTTCTTATCTTTTTGCATTGAATTAAAATGGGATAAAAAATTCCACGAACAGAAAAGAAATATTTGTTATCATAAATTTGTTATTAATAAAGGAACTATGCTTAACTCTACAAAATTTTAATTTAAACACTGGCTATAAAAATCCAAATGCTACATACATTGGAAATTTTTTATCAGACGAATAATTTGACTAAGCGAAGAAATTCACTTTTCACACAAATAAACACGATTTAACCTTTTTAGGTCAACCAAAAGTACATAAATATGCAAAAAATATGAATCCAGTTGATGAATTTTTTTAATATTTTATAGAAAGTTCCTCAAGTAACCAAATAAGAAAATAGAAGGATGTTATTAAAGTTCATAAAAGAACATGTAATGAAATAAAGTCAGAATGACTTATTATCAAAAATATTTCATTATTTCAATCTTCAATTTAAAAAAATAAGGAACCGTCCTATATTCAACGATAAATCATCGTCAGACATTTTTCGCAATTTCTTCAAAAGACGATATATCGTCATTCGATACTATAAGGAGTTAAAAACAGATATTTCATTAAATTCCGTGGTATGTATTGCCACAAATGTGTGAAGAACTACGTCATTAGTTTAAAAAACAATTAGACTAATAAGCAGCTTAGCATGAGACAGATCTTAATATATTATGGGACACAAATTTTATTCACCTATAAAACATTCGAGAACAATCCAATTTGAATATTTAAGAAAGATCCAAAGTTTTACCGTTTTATGTAGATAGATAATAAGTAACATATTAAATAAACGAATTCCAATCGTTGGATAAATCATTGCAGTTTGGATTCGAACCCTGGAACTGCCAATTGAGTCACGTCGACAGACAGGTTTTTTTTTTTAATTTGTGGGACAACACGTATGATTGTCGAAAGAGATAAAAATTGTTCTATGGTATTTAATTCCACGTACTCACAGAATGTTAATTTTAATCTAGATAGAAATTTTCTGAATTTACTTAGACATTTATCAAATAATCAAATTCCTATTAGGAATGAATGTTCGGTTCTTCAGGAAAGGATATGATTCTTACTAGTAAAGCAAAATATGATGAAGTATTCTCAAAAGCATTTCCATTATAAAACTTGATATCTTAAGCATAGTTCTAAACCTAATCTGCAAGAGTTTAGATTAGAAATCCGTTAAACCTGAATGGAATTTTAATTAATCAGAGAAACTTTAAGGACTCATTAAAAATAGTGCTTAGCCAGATAGCTTTTAATTTCTATCTGGAAAAAATCGCTGAATTGTTTATAATACTAAGTACACCATTAGAAACTCAAAATGTCACGTCATTGTAATACAAATGCAGCCAAATTTGATTTATATATAATTTAGAAATGATGATTTATATATGATTATAGAATAATTTATATATATAATGCTAGAATAATTTTTATATAATGTCAAAATGATTTACATATAATTAAGAAATTTTTATATAATTAGCAAACACTTAAAAAGATTTCAAACAAGGGAAATTAATTAATTTATTACATTCAGTGCGATAATAACTTTTTAAATGATATCTAGAACCCGAAACTAAATTAGCAATAAGAATTAAGTTTAAAGCAAAAATGAAAAGAAAAAATACGATAAATCCGGCATGAAGACTTTTTCAAGGGCACCTTCATGCAACGATTAAAACCAGGGATTTTTTCTGTGAAATATCTGACAATTCGTCAAAAGATTGATAACTAGTGACTCGAAAATCCCAGAAAATTGAGGTTTTGGAGATAAATTAATATCACAAAAATACAAGAACAAAGTATAGATCTAAATAATATTTACAGCAAAATGTTTAAAACAAACAACAAAAGACAGCAAATCCTAAAACTAAAACATTAAAATATATACCAAAAATAAAATGACACAATAAGGGGCAAATCATTTCAAGAAAGTTTTTTTTTTTTTTTTTTGCATCTAATTAGCAACATAGAGAAATTTTCAAACCAAATTACAAAATGTCAAATTATAAATCGCAACCATTAGAATATTAAATAAATTACAATCATTAGAATACTAAATAAATCACAAACATTAGAATATGAAATCAATAGCAATCATTAGAATATGAAATCAATAGTAATCATTAGAATATGAAATCAAA
This sequence comes from Argiope argentata, assembly GCA_026289955.1. Lineage (NCBI taxonomy): Eukaryota > Metazoa > Arthropoda > Arachnida > Araneae > Araneidae > Argiope > Argiope argentata. The sequence continues at coordinate 8,323,662 of JAOUZG010005735.1, read as the reverse complement.
AGCAATCATTAGAATATGAAATCCAAACACATACCAACATTAAGAATAACTCCAAAAAGGCTTGAAGAGCATCCACCTGTTTATTTTCGCTTTGTCAAACTAACTTTAAATTTGCCGCGTTTAAGTTATATACGTTTGGTTAGAAAAAACCGTCATTATGAGGAGAGATTGAAGCGCCATCTATTAAATTGTTTCAGAATGAATAAACAGGAAAGTTTGTTTTAGTTTTGAAAAATAGAAAACAGATAAACGCTCTCTTATTAAAGCTTGTATGTTGCAATAATTTTGGGAAAATTCGTTTTTAGCTAAGCTTTCAATGGGATTGTTGCTTCAATATATGAAATCTTGTTATTATAATTTTTTTCAATCCTGTTAAATTGTGAAAATATTAAATTTTTCAAAATTATACAGTTTAAACTAGAATAATAATTACTAAGTTTAATTATTTTAAAGTTAAAATCAACCCTTTTATCATAAATACCTATTTAAGTTTTTACATTTGAGATTTCTATATTTAAATTCAATTAGTTGGTTTTAAGTTGATGATCGTTTTGGTTCAGTTAAAATTAAATCTTTTGAGTACAATTAATAACATCATTAGTATTATCAAATTTTAACAAAACTATGTCACCTATATATCTATAACCGTTTATTAAATTGTCTTTAATTATTTTTTTTTTTGTAATAATGTAGAAAAAATATTGGCCAAAACACTTGAAAAAGCTGCACCCATTGGAATTCCTTTTAATTGCGTATAAAAATTAATTTCTTTAAAAACATAATTTTCTTTAATATTAAAGTTATATTTTTCTATCCTGATATTTTTTGTGATGATTTTTCTATTTAAATATTCATCATGTAATAAAGTTCAGACATCTAATAACTTTTCATGAGGTAAAAATGGAGTACAAATTTTCAAAATCATACGTATTAAATTTCTTAATATCGTTATCTTGTAGAAAATCCAAAATATCCTTGTTACTGTTGATTATAAAATTATCATCATCTTTTATTTTATTTAGAATTATTTTCAAATATTTTTTAAATTGTTTTCCAGAATAGTAATTGTAACTGTCGATGTTACAAGTTACGAATCTAAATTTATTTATCCTTTTATCTAATTCCTTTTTCCCGGTTTTGTTTATATTGTAAGTTAAATTAGAGTTATATACCTTAAATAAGAATTGTTTATGATATTATTTAGAAACTAAGCAGAAGTTAAAATAAATTCCTCGTTCTTTAGTTCTGACGTTTCCTGTATTAATCCGTTTCTTAATTTCCTCCAAAATTCTTACTTTCGATTCTCCAAAACCTCCTGTAGGATAATGGTATTTTCTAGGTAATTTAGCAATAAAATCATACAAATCCTGTCCAATAGAAATTAAGATGTTTTAATGTTTACTTTTTTTCTCAATCTTAATTTTGTTCCCCTTTCTATTAGATCTCTTAAACAGTTGGAATCAATAATTTTCAAATTTTCTGTTATAATATGCCCTTGGTCAGTATATTTATAATGTTTATAAATTTCTTTGTCCCAGTTACAATCTGTCATCTTTATTTTATTTAAGTTTTTACAAAAGTAATTATAGTTACAAATTCGTTTTTTAAAAAGTTGTTTGGTAACTAAAAGCTATAGAAACTATTGCTTTATTTTTTAAAGGAAAAAATTCTTTATTGCTATGCACTATTATGCATCTATTATTATTGCTATTTTGATACCTTTAAGCCTTCGAAGCTAATATCCAAAAATCTTACCACACAGAACTTTTTATTTCAATTAGTTTTATTTTTGTGTGATCCTAATTTGTTTCTAAATATTTTAATTATATATATATAAATTAGATAATGACTATTTTTTAAATAAAATGCAGTCTTAGATAACGACTATTTTTATGTTCCAAAGTCTCTAATTTTACTTTAATTGTTTTTTACTTATTAACTATCTAATATTATTTTTTAATATTGAATTAACAGTTTTAAATAAATGAGTGTTTACTTGTATGCATTAATATGCGTTGAATTTCTACAAATACTTTCATAATAATTAAAGTTGATCATTGAAATCCTTTCCTTTATTATATTTTATTGTTATTTCCTTGAATAATGTACACATACAATATTATTTTATTTGGATTTACTTAAATATATTAAGTAAAAATTGAAATTGATGGAATATACATTGATAGAGTGAGTGTAGTTAATCAACAGATGAATGAAGTTTTAAAAAATAATAATTCCTTCAAATTTTATATTTCCTGAAACACGATGAAAAAATGTCCTTCCAATGTAATTTCTCGCTTCAAACGCATGTCATTATTAAAATCCGAATAAATTGATAAATTTTCGAAAATTTTGCTATCCAAAAATTAAATTAAAGCAAATTGATTGTATAAATTAGGTTAGATTTCATTTACAAATATCCGATTCTATGTTCTGTTCTAATATTAAACAAATTAATTAAATTAAAGTCAGTTTGTTATGACATAATATTTTTACTTCCTGCATAATTTTCAATAAAAACGAATATATAAAATTGAATACGGTTAATTTAAATCTTTTCTTCACTACTTCTTCGCTGCTGTTTATAAATAAGCAGCATTTCTAACTGAAGGAAAGAAACATTAGAGGGGTTTCCTGAAGATAATAACGATAAAGTATTAAAAATATTTTAACTGTTTTTGACAATAAAATTTATTACAAATTTGAAGAGAAAAATACTATTCGTCCTTTCGATTACACTTATTTAACTCCCTCAAGCAAAAATACTGGAATAAATATCATAAAGTTTGAATAATTTTTGGTGCTAAAGGTGTTTTTAATATAATTTAAGAACTTAACAGTTTTATTTTCCTTAGTATCTAATAAGATGACACCTTCTATTTTGGGAATATTTTCTTATTTGGATTCAAATGGAAATTCATGGAATACTTGACTTATCTACGTATTCGAAGTCATTTTTCTATTAAATTATAATTGTTATGAATGGTTTATTTTTTGTTTACGACTATCAAAATTCGATAAATCGATGCACGTACGGCATATGTACAATACAGTTAAGTGGTTAAACAGGTGTTTCTAATTAAAATGGGTGTTTAATTTAATTTTTTTCTGATTATAGGAAATTATTAACCTTAAAAAATGCATTAAAAATCACTGTTCATTCATTTGAAACCATTTTCAAAATAATTTCTGAGATTTTTGAATAGAGATATATATGTAACATATTTGTTAGAATCGATGAAATATATAATGAGAAAAAAATTCTCCTACCTAAAACAAGGTCTGTATTTTATGTGAACTATTCAAAATTCAATGAAATTTTATAGTTATAGATATTTTTCTTATTTCCTTAATTAGAAGCTGGATGCTTCATTGATGATTAGATAAGGATATTTAAAAAATGTAACAACCAGAAACGCAAGGAAGAAATATTCCCTTAAAGAATATTCAATATCGTGGAAACCAGATACAGGTTACAAGGTCTTGAACTTGACAATTTTTGATTAATGACTTTGACTTTCTTTCATTAAGTTTTAAAACTCTTCGAGCAGAAGTGCAAGAAATGTGAAGTAAAGATCGTTAACTTAATAACATACACTTTTTTGCTCGTCTTTTAAGAACCTTTTATACTGAGTATTAAAAAAAGGAAAAAATCACACTTATCTAGCAAAAAGGATTATATCATTAACATTATTTCTTTTTTGTGATAGTTGATGCTTGAAAATAATTGGGATTAAAAATAGTTAAAATCAGATTTTAGAGTTTTTAGCATTTTTTTAATAAGATGATTAGATAATCATTAAATATATATTCAAATTTAAGTAGCTACATTCATCCATATATGCAGAAATATTAAATATATTGTATTTAAGAGTATAATAGAATATAAATGTGTGTGTGTACGCGCGCATGCTTATGTGCATGTGTGGATTATAAGTCTAGTGTGATTGTGTCTGCAGGGATTATAAAGTCCAGTGCGTGTGAGAAAGAGAGCCAGAGTGAAGATTATAAAGTATATTGTGGGTGTGCGTGTAGATTATAAAGTTTAGGGTGTGCGTGTATAATAACATAATTTTCTTTCATTCAGCTTAGGTTCTAAAATATTTCTAGTTAGCATTAATTTTTTATTGGATATTTAGATATCCTTGTGCACGACTAATTATCACACGGGGGTTGTAAGCAGATACAATATACTCCATAAAGACATAATATACAAACCATCTACTCACACATCACATTCACTTGCACCTCTCCTTTTTATAGGGAGGGGAATTCAAATATATCACAGATAGAACAAATATAGAACAACCATGCCCGAATCTTTACTTGAATCCAGGACACCCTGATCACAGGCGAGACGCGCTAACCCTGTTCCAGGGCGTCGGCTAAGTAGCATTAATGCTTCAATAAAATGAGTTGCATACGTATTTTAAGTATTTATTAATACTTTTTTTTTAAAAAAATCATAAAAAATACATAACAGAAATGATTAAAGTGGATCTCGGCTTTCTTAACCACTTCGCATACAATGACGTGTCTGACACGCGCATCGAATTACTGAATTTTTATTTTCAAGTCTGCAACTAAGCCGCAGAATTAAGTATTTAAATACGAAGAAATAAATATGAAACGATTTGGTGTCCATTCAAATGCTCCATTTATTATTTTAAAAAATCAAGTTAACAATACATTACCAAAATAGGATGAGTTATCTAATTAGAAATTTAAATAAATTCGTATGTCAAGTAGTTAATAAGAAATCACAGTGATTCAAAAACACTCAGGTCAAGGGAAATAATTGTGTCAAAAATCGTGTGATATGATTTTCATGATCTTTAAATAATGTCTTGAGGAGCTTAATTGTTAAATTTCTACAGTTATCACCCCGGGATATTGCATGTCTAGATATAAACAGATATATACAGTATTCCTCATACTCTTGTAAGAATTCTTTATAAAGATGACATACTAGACAGAAATCTAAGAAACTGCTTCTTTGGCCATGGCAGACCTCTTGGCATGTTTTATAATTTGATGACAGCCATATGTATCATTTGCTACTGCGAAATATGTCAGGATAATATCTCACCAAATATTGCAGCTAAACCAAACCTCTATTTTAGCTACTATGACAGTGCTCTAAAGTCACTTTGATCCCCAGAAATTCCCCCACTTTCCTTTTAATATTTTTCACTAATGAATTCAGCCAGATATATTAGACCAATTATAGAAGCGATCATCATGTAACGCAAGTCGTAGTTGTGGGAAACCGAAAGGCCATTGGTTGGTAGCAGAACCTTCACTGGAAGACTACTTTGCTACTGATGATAATGCAGTGCCCCCCTTTATAATTTTATAGAATATGATCACATTTTTAGAAATTTTCCGTCATAATTTTTTAAGTTATTCAAATGCATTTGAATTATTGAGTTTATATAGGAAGAAATCTGTTATCCGAAGTTGTTTTATATCCTTGAGAGTGCTCCATATGGCCGGGATGGCCTAGTTGGTAAAGCGTTGGACTCGTACTCCTTAGGTTACGGGTCCGAAGCCCACCGTCCAAAAGAATCCTCGAGTGTTTGGCGATTGGCTCTCGTTAAATCTGTTAGTGGTCGCAAAGTCCTCCATATCGAGAGTAATATCACTGGAGGTACTAGGTCAAAGGTGATCGTTCTCTGTTCCAGGTCTAAACTTACAATCTGAGATGTATGAATGAATTTGCATGACTTAAGTCCACCCCCTAAAAAGGAATGTGACGTGTGTGTAGCTAAGTCGCATTCTTGGCCCTAGATGGCGCTACTTGTAAAATAAAGAGACACATTTCTTAGGCTTAAAATCTGCTGATCGTATCAACGGAGGTTTGTCCACGACAAGTGCCATTATTCACAACAGAGTGCTTCATAAACATTTGTAATAGATGGAGTAACAAATTAGTGGAATTAGAATGAAGTGAGGTTAGAAGGGAAAATCATGAATTTGTTTTAAATCTAGTTATAATAAATGTAATTCAGGCCTGAAATTCAGAATGATCACATCTGACCCCCTACCCCAGTGGTATTACTCTCGACATGGAAGACTTTGCGACCACAACACATTTAACGAGCGCCAGCTGTCACTCATCCGCGGAATCTTTTGGTCAGTGAGTTTCGAACTCGTAATCTAAGGAACACAAGCCCAACGCTCTACCAACCCGGCCATCTCGGCACTCCGGTTAATATTCATGTTTAAGGTTTATAATGGTTTAGGTTTAAAAAAAACCCAGCAAATTAGGGAGAAGAAATTTGGCATGTGTTTATGACAACAATAGTGTTGATTTCTAACAAATTTTAGATGAAATTCTTTAACGGTCAATTTCTTTGTCTATCAATCAGAGTGCATAAAATACGAGAAAGATGAAATTTAATTTATGGCATTTTTATCAGTATTTCAAAATAAATTCATCAAAATTCGTCTTTTATATATTTGCATATAAATAAAAACTACAATTCATCGGCACAATAAACTAGATAAATAAAATTTAGCATGCAATCTTGTCCTGAAAATTGTAAGTTTATTTAAATTTTGGCTTAGTCTGGGGAAATAAAGATATTTTTAAATGTACTACTAATATAAAAATTATCATATTACGTTGGCATATAAGAAAATCAAATTGAATATTTCCGCAAAATTTTTATTCAACTTTAGAGCTTTAAATTTTTAAATCCTGAATAAATTTATTTTGGTCGAAGTTTTTTCCAACTGAGCTTCTCATTTCCTAAGCCTTCATCTGGAAGGGTCAAAGCAAAGACTTCATTTTTTAAGAATAGGTTTAAAGCAAAGATTTTCTTTTTTAAGACTTTTATATTAATTAAGACTTTAATAGTTAATATGCTCATTGATTAGTATTATTTGCAGATAATTTTAGAGAAAAATAAAGAATTTCTAATCCCTTTGTTTTATCTTCAGGTTATGTTAAATAATTCCATCTAAATGTTGACTTTCTTATCATTTTTGTTACCTACTCGTTTCCAATCTTTTTTAAATTTTGAAGATTTTATATAATCAATATGAGATTATATCTGAACAAAAAACTGTAAACTTCTTACTAGTTTACGTTCCTTACTATTGATAAAATATTTTTTTTTCTGTTTAAAACTTAAACCAATGTGTCCACCAAAAGATTTCATTTCAATAGCTTCATTTTTACTGCAAAATCACGCAAAAGCGTAAGCCTGTGAAACAAAAACACTTTGCTTTGAAATCTTCTTTCCAAAACCCTGATATTTACAGAAAATGTGGTGTGTACTGAATTTTGATTTATGTATGTATTATAGATAACAGAACTGAATACGAAAGTTTATTCTACCGAAAGCTTTCTGAACCACTTCCATGTTTTGTCAGATCATTTTTCTAAACTTCAGAGCTATTGAGCTTTTGGAGTTTAAAGAAAAACATACTTATGGCCTTATATAAAGAAATATTCTCATCTTCTATTCTTCAAAATTGCTGTTAAACGATGAGATTGATAAATTGATATTAATAACGTTCACATATAAATAGTTTTTAATAGTGGTACAATTTTTTTTTATTTTTGTAAGATAAATGGAACACATACTCCTTCCCATATAAATTATCCTGAATTCAAGGATTATTTTAACTACTATTTAAAGACTGTGAATTGGCTAAAAATTGAAATGAGACGACAAAATCTGACTAAAATTTCTGAACAATGATATAAATTTAATGTTTATCAAGTCTAATACTAAGAATGTGTGTGTGTGTGTGTGTGTGTGTGTGTGTGTGTGTGTGTGTGTGT
>JAOUZG010005735.1:8293683-8315857 GCA_026289955.1 Argiope argentata | reverse complement strand
GTGTGTGTGTGTGTGTGTGTGTGTGTGTGTGTGTGTGTGTGTGTGTGAAATATCCACAGTCTCATACCTTGTCTATAAAAGAAGCACACACGAATGCATATTTTTCTGCAGCATATATACATGTTTTTATTACTTTAAATAGTTAAAAGATGGTTCTTATAATAATACTTTTGACTTATTAGTAAATTTAATGAATGAACTTACAATTACAATAAATAGCACTTTATAAACTTGTTTACTATGTTAAATTTAAGGTATGTTTTCTTTCATATGTAATCTTGTTCTTTTCTATATTACCTATCCTTCAAGTTGATGTTTTTAAAAAAAGGATTTTGGTTATTTGAAAAATTTATAGCGTCAAAAAAATTTAATTTATAGAGAGTTTATTATTGTTATTTATTTTAAAATATTTTCTTAATCTTTAATGAAGGAAGTATGATTTAAAAACCTTTATTTGCGCAGGAATACAGAAACACCAAACCTTTTTAATCTTCGTATTCATGTCACGAGAATCTGAGTAAGTCTCAGGTCTTTTCAAACAGATACAATATATTATAGATTCAACTATAAATGTTTGATGTCAAGAGTAAGGTTCTCAAAACAAATAACTTTTCAGCGAAACTGTCGACCAAAATCAGAAGAAAGTAAAACAGTACATTTTAGGTTTAGACAACTGTAAAAGTTGAATCTCTTTTTTTAATCTCTTTTACAATATTTGCTTCATATTGATATTCATGTATTTTCTTCTTGCAATTTCTGGGATTAAACTATACCTTTTTTATAAAAAGACGGAGAAATATAGAATTAGGATGAGACAATATTTTAAGTCCAGAACATTCCCTATAGCTTTATTATACTGAAAAACATTTTTTTAAATCGCAATGGAATTCTTTTAGATATTTTAAAGTTTAAAAATTCATTTAACTGGTTTCATTTCTTGTTCCTTGTCTTTAAAAAATTATAATAATTCAAAATGCTGCACATCAGAAAAATTGCGTTCCATTTTCAGCAATTCAAATTTGTGTAAATTACCTTTATTGTCAAATAAAATGAATAAATATCAGATTAAACAAAAGTTTAAAAAATAAATTGTATATAATTCGAATTTTTGATGAAATAAGAATTCATGTCTCGAGTATTTTATTTAAAATAGAAAATTTTTTATTAAAGATTTAGACTATTTTTTAAATGTGATTTATGTAATTCTGTGTCCAATTTTTTACTTCTTTATTGCTATGTTTTATAAATAATTTTTTCGTATAGTAACGTTTTTAAGAAATTTCACAAACACATGAAAGTACAAAACAATGTGAAGATTTTTTGGAACTGTCAATTCATAAAATATTATAAAAAAGGCTTATATAACATTAATTGCTATTTTTTCGGTTTTTTTGGTATTTTTATCTGATAATCAATGTAAAATGCCTTAAGTTGAAAAAATTGATGAAAACACTAATGAAGCTTTAAAAGTGAATTTTTTTCTACATAGAAATGATGTCCTTTTTTTATTTAAATTTCCTTTTTTAAAAATATTTTTCTAATTAAAAGTAATTAATATAATCTTTCTTTAATAAAAAGTAAAAAATTAAATAAAATCTCTAAGAGGAAATTTTTCTTTTATTTTAACAATCTTTTATATCTTTAAGGCACTTTGTATATATTCTATTTTTATAAGAAATTAATTCTTACTGTATAATAATCTTTTAGTTAAATCTTATTATACAGTAATTCTGTAATGCTTAATCCAGTTTAAGATAATGTTTCTTTAATTTTAAAAACTTGTGATTTCGAGAAATCATAAAAAGATGTAATTCCACATACAACTAAAGATTTGAAATGAAAAATAATTTTGATGGATGGTTTTTGTATCGCTGTCTGGATTTCAAATCCAATTTACGATAACTTTAATTGGTGTAGTCTAGACTTATCAATTATAATACGAGCAGAAATTTCATAAATTAAAACCAGCGTTAACATATTTCCTGTAAAAGGAATCAGATGAACAAAAACTAACTATTACTTTTTTTTCCATTTTTCCATTTAACAAGTATTGATACCTCCAAAAACTCGAGATATGTTCAATTTTTCCGTTTCAGACTTCCCCTAGATCGAAAAACACATTTTTAGCATTATGTCTCTCTGTCGGTCTACTTGTCATGTCTCATAGTGACAAGATAAATATCAAAAGCTTTGATAATGTTTAGTGCATAGCCTTTAGAGTAAATTTATATATTTACATTAAATTGTGAGTGAAATCAATTTTGAGTAAGTTTGTCTAACTGTGTATTTAAATATAATTTACAGTGATAGCAGAAAATAATGATAGCTAGAAACATAAAATTTGCAACTCGCATTTAAAATTTAAAATTGCAAGTACTATCGAGTTGCAAAAACTAGGAATTTTAGATTAGTAGCAGAATTTTACATTATCAAAAAATGTATTCATTGCAAAAGTATCTAGCTAAAATATAAAAAATAATTCAAAAGTTTAAATTGTTATTCTATTTAGAGATGGGCATAAAATATATTAGAGAAATAACTAGAAATTAATATAATATTAACTTAAATTTCCTTCGTTAGAAGTGATAGAAAGTAGTTATTTATATTTCTGGCCAAATTAATAATTTGTGTATTTTGTTGTTATGTTGTTACTTATGCTACTTGCCTTGGACAAGCCCCGCTGATACATCAGCAGATTTTAAGCCGAAGAAAAGCGGCTCTTGTTTCAAGAAGCGCCAACTTAAGGCCAAGAGTACGACCTTAACTATACACTCATCACAGTCGCTTGCACAGCCCCTTTTTTATAGGGGGCACAGTCACTCATTTCACAAACAGCACACAGAAGAACGAACATGCCCAAACCGGGACTCCCAGAACGCGAGGAAGACACGTTACCTCTCTGCCAGAAAGCCGACATTTGTGTGTGTGTGTTTCTGTTGTTAACGATTCATGCGTCGTCGAAAAATGTATGCAACAAAAGCAATTTCGTTGTTAAAACAGTCTTAAAACAATAGAAATTTCTTAAAGTCTCCAATTTCAATAAGAATTAAAGTTCAAAACATCTTGAGAAATATGGGTGAGAGAGATTCAAAGAGAACAATTGAAACTCTCTATGGGATCGGTAAGTCACTATTTCAGTAGGGCTAGAAATATCTGAGAAGATTTTTGTGATGATATGCACAGCATAAAAAGGGGAATAATAACAGATTTTTTCAATTGTTTGAGACTTTTTACCTGTTTTCTACAAGACGACAGTCCACACAAGCACAGATGCTATATAGAAAGCACAATAAATTTACCTATAATATATTATTTATATTATTTTATTTAAAAAAACAATTTTGTATTATTTATGTATTTCCAGTTTCATATTTAATATTATTTAAGCTTAAAAACATTCGTTGACATATTTAATTTCAGAATTAACGAATAGAAGGGCATATAAACATTATAACTATTGTGAATAAATATCTACTCAGTGATTTTATATTAAATAAGATCTTGGTTGCAATAATAGTTTGAATTTGATGTAAAAAGTAGCATTTTGCAATTTAAGATAAACAAGTCTTATAAAAAAGTTTATTATTATAAAAAAATAATATTTTCACAAATAATGATGAATTTTAGTTTAAAAAATTTGTAATTTACCACAATGAGGTTTTTTTATAATTAATGTGGACAAAATGTAATTATCTGAAGAATATATCCTTCCTGTTAATAGTAAACACTACATCAAAAAATACACTGTCTAGTAAAATATTTAAACTATGTGGAAGACAGAAAAATTCTATAAAACTCTACTTCATGAGGCTAAATATTTTATTTCGGAATTTTATTTTTTGTGAAACACATCTCACTGTCGAGATTACCTGTGGGATAGAAATTTTCTAAGAGTCTACAAAAGGTACCCCTAGAGTGCAATTTGGGGTGAGACAAGGAATTTAATATTTCAAATTTTATTTCAAAGCAAATAAATTCCTATTTGTAAACAATTGTTTTAAATTACATCTGTGAAACTACAAAACCATATATTTGTATTTCTACTATTGTGCATATTTGTTGTATATATATTTCCTCTTTTAATCTCCGAGTTGTATCCTTAAATACAAATTTGTATTTTTCGGACATGTTTTGTATTTTCTACTTTATTTATTTTTAAATGGAAGCCTTTGTAAATTAAAAAAATATTAAATACAGCAATGCAAAATCAAAGTGAGTCTATTCGTTTATAAACAAATAAATAACTGAATAAAATAGTGATCTTAACAGATAACTTACTTTGATAGTTAATTTTGACACTTTGATTACTTTTGATAGTTTTTTTTCATATACTCTTGAGATATTTTAAATAGAGAAACTTAATTTTTTTCACTTTTTAAAACGTTAGTCTCATGTAAACAATCAATTAGCTTATTTGCTCTATGAACAAATTTTAAGCATTAAGCATTACGGAAAAGCTTAAAATTTTAAGCAAATTTTAAGCTTTTCCGTATTACACAAATGATAGCAACAGTTGAGTTTTGTTTCTTGAGACAAGTTCCCAAAATCTTTTAAAATATTTATTGTCAAGAAGCAAAACATGCAATAAAAGGTTATGTTAATTTAATTTATATGAAGAAATATGTTTTGAAAAAAAAATAATATGATTTATTTAGGGATTTTCTTTGATATTCACTAAAACAGAATGTTTCAGTACGAATATTGCAAACTTCTACAATCGATAAAATATACGATGAGAACTCGTCATGAAAAAGCAAAGTTGGATCGGAAACATTTACCAGACAAAACGGATGACGTTAATTCTTCATTCTACTATTCAGTATACCTTTTAACATGACCATATCATTGGTGTAACTATGGTATCATTGCTGACCACATAAAACCCAAAATTTAGGTTTAGAAATATACAACTAACCGATATGGTCTGGTTCATAGGGTGTTGATATAGCAACTCTTGAAATGAGAATTCGAACCCGCCAGCCGAAGATTTTCCGTGTGCGTAGCACGTTAAATCTGTCATGGTCGGAAAGTCCTCCTTAGTGAAAATAACACCACTGGGAATATTGGTTCAGAGGTTATCGTTCTCTGCTTCAGATATGAATTACAATCTGTGGGTGGATGAATGAATGAAATGCATGAATGAAGTCCGCCCCGTAAAACGGGCTTGTGAAGTATGTGAGTTAGAAGTCAGACTTTTGCCCTCAAGTGCTTAGGGGTCTATACCCTTAGAAGCTCCCCCCCCGGGAGTGCACCTCGTTATTGGGGATGAGATGCTTCCAATAAAGTGGTTGGATCTCGCCAACCCGGTGGGTTCACTAATAGGTGGGGGTTAGACTCCTCCCATCGATGACGGGACGTGCTTCCTTCGGGTAGGGTTGTATCGTGGCCGGTGATGACCATTAGGACTCAATCACAGTTCCCGCTAATTGCTGTTGTGGTGGTCCGATCATTCAGTTTCTATGGTTAATCCGTGTGACTTCGTGGTGGGTCGAAGAGTCGGTTCTATGACTTACCGTTAGAAGCTCCTATACCCCTCCTTTCATCGTAAAGCAAACCACTAGACAGCAACAAAAATACACTATTCCTATTTAGAAAGAAAACAATCCCTTCTCCCAAAGGAGCATATTAATATTTTGATATCACCAAGATTTCGTTATTTTTATTTTCATAAAAATAATTTTGCATTCACTTATTATTATTATTTTTAGTTAAATTTAATTATTAATGAATTAATACTTACTTCAGTCCAAGATTGTGATACATTTAAATTTACTGTGAAGGTGTCTTTTTATAATTTTTATATGAATAGATGTGTGACCCTTGTACAATACGAATAAGCACAAAACATTTAAATCATTCTGTCCTTACCTGGCTCGTCATTAGTTATGGTCACAGTGAAGACATTGGATAAGTTCATTAATGCTGCAGTAGAATGCTGAAATAAAGAATCATGGGAAATAAACGCAGATACAGCAGCATCTACTGTATCATCATCTACGATTCTCATTCTAAGCCTTTTAGATCCAGAATTTCTATTTGATTCCAAATCGTTTAGGTGTATTCTAAGCCTCCAAAGAATTATTAATCCTGAAGCTGAGAATCCCTGAGCATGAATGTTTTATATTTTGAAAATTATGTATTTCTCACAGCCAGTTATTCAGTGTGTAACGTTCTAAAATTAGACTTTGTCTATTCTTATAATAAGCCTTATTCTTATTACTTATTAACATTTTTCTGAATATTTTTCTAAGAATGTTGTCTTTAATTTTGTTACAAAAGGTAATAAATCGAAATGAATTAACTGTTTACAATTAATTAAAAAATTTTAATTAAAATTTTGGAATTACAAATTTTTATAACCTGTCTTGAAACGTTTTAACCCTTTGCACTCCAAAAAAATATTTAGATGCAAAATTATTCACTTAATACAAAGATTTGTTTATTGCTATGAAAAATAAATATAGATAATTCTTTTAAGTCGAATCTCTTTGAAAAGTTAATCTGCATCTCTTAACCATTATGTAGGCGTTTTTAACAGTTAAATTTGAGAAATAAATAAATAAAAGGTAAAAATGATTAACCGTCTTGAATGGTGCCTCAGAGGCACCATCAGAATACGAAGGGTTAAAATACATCATTTAAAAATATGATTCTGCGTCTGTTTTATATTGACCTTTAACAAATTCAACATGCACAAGAACAATCTTTCATTAAAAAATAACACCCTTTTAATGCCAATGAAGCATTTTTTTAAAGTTTAAGACATTGAATAAATCATCATAAACCTATTTGCATAATATATAAAGAAATAAAAACATATAAAAATCTTCTGTAAGACATATTTATTAATTATGACAATCCAGACATTCAAAATTTCCCAAAAACTTTTATTTAAATCCTGGTAATGGAAAAAAATATTACTTTTCCAATAACATAAAGTACCATATTCTATTGAAACAATGCTAATATTATTGGGTAGATCTAGCTACTAAAGAAAACCCAATAAAATATTAATATCTTTTCAAAATCTATGTCTCTTCCAAGAACATTTCTAAACATTACTTACAAACTATTTCGGCAAATGGTTTGTCACCCAAAGATATTTTTTGTAATCGATTTCAATTAAAAACTCTAAATTATTTGTGCCTTTTCGAGATTCCAAACGGTTTTTAGCTTCGAATTATCATAAACAGTACCAATTTAAAGTTTTATATATTCTCTCATTATATAAATGAATCTTCCTAATGGAAGCCTGTCTCATGACATCAAAACGGTATTAATAAAGTAATGTTCCGATTCATAGATCTCCTAATTTCCATATGTCGTAATTTCCCTTTGATATTTCTCATGAAAGGTACACAGATATTAAACTTACGTATTAGACCGCCCAACTTTATCACCAAATTTGAAGTCGTCACCAATTGGTTACTAAACTGCCAATTATGGCAATCAGGTGTGTAATCCGTTAATCTTTATCGCCAAATTTAAATCCGTCACCAATGAGTTACTAAACCGTTGACGACCATTGTTAATACGTAAGTACCCGGATTTAAGTATCCTGAAATTAAATATTTATAATAAGAGAGACAATTGAACATCATTTTAATTATTTTTTACATTATTTACAAATAGATATTCCAAATTAAATACTGTCATACCGACAATTGACATTATGACTACTAGCATATCACATGAGAAAAGCAAATAAAAAATAAAAAAATAAAAATTTTGAATTTGAAGATGATGCATATTAAGTGTGATTTTGTAATTTTAGTTTCTATCCACAAACCCACTTTCATACAATTGCTGCTGCCTCCCTACCTTTTTAATATCATTATTTAAAAAATTATGATACATTTTAGCATTTTTTTGAATTAAAATTATATATTTTATATGTAGAGACATTTTGATTAAAATATTTAATTTTTTTTCATTGACAAAAACGCCTGATAATTGAAAACCTTCATTATACACTGTATCTTTTTTTTTCATTTTCTCTGAAATAATTCAAAATATATTAATAGGAATTTTTTAAAAAAAACAGCATATTCATTCGCGTTTTGAGAAAAAAATCTTCTTCACTGAAACAAAAAGAACCGTAGGAAATAAAGTAAGGCTCCCTCTTTCTTCTTGCATGAATGATTTTTTGATTATTTCAATTTCCGAGAAATGAGATACTTTAATGACAAATTTACTGATGCACAAAAAATGAATTACAAGACCATTTGCACAATTTACTTCACAGAATAGCAAACTATTAAATTTGTGAAATTTTATTAATTGAATCCATTTGTGCGATATACTTCCGACATTTTTTTTCCTCAAAAAATTTATTTTACATAGACAGTCCAAAAAGCAACCGGAGCGCTTAAAACTAAGTGTATGCATAACAGGGAGATGCCTTCCCCATCGATTGACGATGCGTTTAAAATACACTTTTTTTGGCTCTTATACAATTAAATTCATACAAAAAATACAAAAAAATCATTATAACTTCCAATTATTCAAATTAAAATTAATACATTTTATCATATTAAATTTTGATAAAAAAAATTTCAGATGAAATTAAAAATGGACCAAATTAAAAATGCCCTAGACTAAAACACACTTTACAACTATCTACATTACATCAATGTGAGAACTGAAAAACACATGAGGATAAAAAATTTAATGTTTATTATTTCATTTCTTTTGAATAGAAATAGGTATTTAAATTATTTTATTAGGTAACTCTAAAAGATAAGAATAGAATACGATAGATAAAAAACTACGAAACTTGCCTTTGCAATTAGAAATTTATAATGTTCTTAAAGTATCGTATTCTATTTTGACTTGCGTAAATGCTCTGAAATTTAGTCTAGTTATATTAACGTCCCTTTGTAAAGGGGCACTAGAGCTATTTTGGAGTGGAACTCGTAATTTTGAACAATGGTCAGATGATGAGGAGGACATTTAAGCTGGTGACTCCTTATCTACACCATATTAGCTAGAGGAAGTTTCGCCATGACGGATTTAACGTGCAACTGTTCCTTCATTGGAACCTGGTCTCGAAAACTGAAATCCTACGACTCAAGAGCCGACCAAGAAGCCGCTTAAATGCTCTCATAAAAATGGTTACAGAAGTTGAAATTTATAACCACAAAAAATAATTTTAATTTCAAACTTTTAACAAAGATTCTAATTTCATGAGAGGAGGCTTTTCTGCTTGCTTGCTTGCTTTTTCGCTTTTTTTTTCCTAAAGAACTGGAGGAAAACAATTTTTCTTGTTTCATATCAAAATTATGTGAGTTGAAATTTAAATCTTTACTATATATCTCTTATAAATGTGTGTGTGTGTGTGTGAATGTGTTTTTTTAATATTAAATTTTATTTACAGCATGCTCCATGACTCATGCTGTAAATAAAATTTCATGACCTCTTTTATTTTTATTATCTTATTATCTTAATTGTCATTTTCCAAATGTTGGCATTTTTTCTTCATGACGTCAAAAAATGTTAAATTAAATACATTTTTTTCAAAACATCAAAAAATACTGTTTATAACATAACTATTTTAATATACCATTTTTAACATAACTACTTTAATATACCATTTTTAACATAACTATTTTAATATACCATTTTTAACATAACTATTTTAATACAATCTTAATGTTACGATCTTTTCCCATTTTATTGTACGGTTTGTTATTATTGTTGTACTACAATGTTTATTATTATTGTTATTTAATAAAATTCAAATCATTGTCAATATTAAACATCTTTCAATCTAAGTCATTCTTTTGTTATTGATAGCAAGAGGTGAAGATTTTATTTTGTGGGCGTAATTCTTTTCTTTTTAATTTCTTGGAAATTTTAGAGAATATTTTAAATTTATCAACAAAGATAATTTATATATTTTTTTATTTTTTCTATATATTTTACAGTTTTTTTCTGTAACATATAAAAAAAGATATCATTGCATTTTGGACTTTAATTTTTCTTCCTTATTACAGTATAGCACACTCTTATTGAATCATATCTTAAACAAAAATTCTCTATTTTATCCCTCAAAATTATGGAGTATATTAGATATTATATATAAAACAACCGAAATAAAATGAATTCCTCCAGTATCTTTCACCGATGCACATAAGTAAAATTACCTCATATTCGCATTGAATACACTAAGTACACACATAGACATTTTCTGTTTGGAGAACGGGTCCCTCATTGTACAAACTGTGATGTGGTCATTTCCGTTGCTCATATTCTTACTCAATGTCCAAGTTTTATTCCTGATTGCTTAGTTCATTTTCATTCGACTTTTTTTAAATCTACAGAAATGGGTGGGTGAGAAACCTCATTCAAAACTTTTTGACTCTTTAATGGCTTTCTTCATAGAATAAAAATTTGAGTTACTTTAAATCTTGTACCAAGTCATGGAACTTCACTTATAATTTTTTACAATGAATTCTTTTTTTTATTTTTCTCTTTTTTTCATATTGGAACTATTAAAAAATCCCTATGAATGGCGCAGCTTGTCCTAATTGGGCCTTGTGCCAATAAATCACACCACCTCTTAGTATCCTTTACATTTTTTCGCTTGTTTTGATTTAGCATTCAAGTTATAAGGAATTAATGAACATTTATTCTATCAATATTGAAAGACCTCAAACGCCAGATGATTTAAACCAATAATCAGGCCTCCAAGATGACTAACTATCATAACATAATATTTCATTAAATGCTATTTTATTAAATCTAACCTCTAATTATTTTATTAAATTTAACCACTTTTTTATTAATATGATTGTTTTTATAAATTATTCGTAAAGAGCACACACCTGTATTGCTTTAGAAGATAGACATTTTTAGAGATTGACAAAAATAATGTCCGAGCCTATATTTGCTTAGAAAGCAGCAGTTGCATCATACTTTCTTTTGTATATTAACATCTAAAATGATTCTGTCATTGCAGATTTTTGTTCTAATGAAATTTCCTTTTTTTAGAGAAATTTCCATATTCTGATATACCTAAAATGCACTGATTTAAGAAGAAGATTAATCATTTTCTGCTCCAGAGTTAAGTGTAAATTTTATTTAATAAGTTAATTTTAGGCTAATTTAGGTAAATGAAATTAGGTAAAATGAAAACAAATTGGTTTAAATTGTGTATAGCATAATGATAAATCTGGTGTAAGATATCCAAAACTGATGAGCTATATATTTACTAAAATTGATAATTTATTCAGTTGAGGGGACAATCAAAAGAAACTACCCATACGAGGTTTTCTCACATTTAATGAATAGTCACTATTCCTTAAATTTAACTAGTTATTTATACACATTCAGCATTCCTGAAAGCTGACAATATATATTTACAGCTATAGTGTTCATCCTATCATAATTTCGATTATAGATTCCTAAACTTTTCAAAGGTATGCGTGCAAATGTGAAAATATGGTTCATCAGATGTTTCATAAAAGAAACAATATTCCATGTTCTAATATCCAATTTAAAATAAACAGGTATTTTTTGATATTTGTATTTTTAATAAACTATGGATACTTAATTTATTAGCTTTATTCAATTCGATAATCAATGGAAAACATCAAATTTTGTAGACAGCAATATCTGTTTCTTCCTTAGTATAGAAGAAATAAATTAAGATGAGTTCAATTCTTTTAAAACAAATAGGCAAATGAAAAATGAAAAATCTTTGATTAATCATCATTACAACTTACGGGAACTAGTCCTTTCTGTTAATTACCATTACAACTTTCACGAACAAACACTGAATATAATTTGTTTAAAATTCAAGAATGAGAAATCTGTGGCATGTCATTAGCATCTAACAAATGTATTAAAGTTAAAAAACTTATTTGACACTCCTAATTATCGGTCAGGAGTTATACAACTTTGTCTCAACTTGGATTACGAAAGATTAATAAATCATTGTCATTACCCACAGAAAATTGCATTAATTTGGCAATGTAAATTAACAGAATCTAAATTACAATTTCAGTCTTTGATATAAATAATGAGTATAGAAATATAATGTAATCTCATTTTCAACAATATTCTCATTTAAAATTTCTTCGGTGAAACTTAGCTGAATTTAGTGATGAAAATTAAAGAATTTTGGGTTTCAGGTATTGAATGTTTAAAGTATCTACATTCAAGTCTACTAAATTCAGTATCAGTTCTATTTATTCCATAATTCAATTTATAAAAAATAATCGCCCTGCAGAAAAAGATTCAATTAATTAAGCATCTAACATAAGTTAATTGTATAAATTTATGAAGATATATGTTGGTAATATAATTAGGTAACACAAATAAAACACTATAAAACCTTTATTTGTAATTGTAAAATAAAGAATTCTACATGATAACTAGTTAAATAAGCATGCGTCCATTTAGTTTAATTGTAAAATACCCGGATTAGATTCTAATTGAAAAATATATTTCGCCAGAAATTGCTTTATATATATATATTGGAAAATCCTTGATATTCATATCCCAATTTATTGAAAAAAAATCTAACAAGAATGTTGTCACATTGGGTTGTCTCACCCCTTAATGTTGAACTCATAAACTTTGTATTGATCTGTCTTCGAATGGACCTACATTTACATGGTTCTATATGCAACGAATTTCTAATACGACTGCTGTAAAGAACGTTGTTGTACACCGGCAACCTGGCATAGGGATAGCGCAGAGCATCCCGGGTCCGAGTCCCGTTTCAAACATAGTTGTTTTTCTGTGTTCTGTCTGTAAGATGTGTGAATGTGCACCCTGTAAAAAGGGGCTATGCAAGCGAATGTGATGAGTGAATACCAAAAGTCGTACTCTTGGTCCTAGTTTGGCGCTACCACAAAACAAGAGACTCTGATTAAGCTTAAATCGCTGACTACCTTAGCAAGCTTGTCCATGGCAAATTCCATAAGAAACAACAACAGATTATTGAACAACAAGCCAGTTAATAGAACCAACAAGTTAGTGCATTTTTCAAATTTTTATGCTTTTATTTCGGTATGCAAATTTAAGAGAAAGATGGTATATCTTCTGAATATATGCTAAATAGTCATTTTCTTTAGTAATAATTCAGAAAGGGATAGTAGCTGGTTAATGTAAGGTGAAGTTATAATATTATTTCTCAGAAAAAAAATATCTGATCTCTACTACAGAGAGAAGATACAGATTTTTTAACCTGAATATGGCAAGATATAACTTTTCACAAATTTTATTAATTAGATTTCACAGAACTTTTATTTCAATTTATAAAATATGTTTAAGACGTTCTTTTAGCATGCTTTTTTATCCAGTGGGCATAAATAATTTTTTAACCAGGAATTTTTCTATTTCCCTAAATATTTCAAATAGTTAAGTAACACTCTGATGGTGATGTTCTGAAAAAAATCTGTCATATAAAATTATCAAATCAAATGAATATACTTTTGATGTATCTAATTCACATATTAAAGTTACGAATTGCATTTTAGACTTGTCAGAATATATTATAAACAGCCATAACAGATAGATGATTGTCTAAATACTGTCAGCATTTATATACTTTTATTAATTTTATTCTATGATAGCTATTAGAAAATCTTAGGACTGATATACTTTTTTTAAGTAAAAAGGCCTACGGGTGTTTTAGAAATATTTAAAAAGAAGAAAATTATTTTTTAAAAAGTGTCAACTCAGTTTCTTGAATGGAAAATAAAAATCTTTCTCGGATATTTCTTAGCAGATATGAAAAAAACACAAAAATTTAATTAAAATAACATTTGAAATTTGAATAGAAAAATAGAATCAGAATAATATATCATTTTTTAAACGAAATCTATAAAAAGGAATAATTCAAAATTGTAATATTATAAAAATCAGAATATTTTAAATTTCGTAAAAAGTGAGTATATGCTGACAATTTTGCCATTATTAATGTGAAATTTTCTGTTTTATAATTTTTCTCACATTCCTTTTTTAATTCCGGCTGATTAATATTTGATAATATTCCTCTTCAAATTATTTAATATTTTAAAATGTAAGTGAATTTTTTTAAGAATGATAAAATCATTCCATGTGAAAGGCCATAAATGCCAGCGTTTACTTTCAACTTAATTCTTCAAAACAAGTACATTATTGTAATTTATATTTCCGAATGAATGCCGAGTAATATTCAAATAAATTTTTATATAAAGCTTATTTTGTAAAAATTCATATTTAATAATCACAAAAGATGCCTTTGTCAAATAGTAAAACAATTGTATTTTGTATACAATTGTATATTTATCCTTTAACTGCAGAGTATATTGATGGTTTAGAATATAAATTAACTATAATTTCCTTATATTTTTTTATGTTAGATGTTATTTAGAAAGTGCTACTTATCATTTATTTAGTATATTCTCATTTTTATTCTACAGTTTGTTATTAAAAAAAGATGACAAACCAAAGATTTATAAAAACAAGGTCATATTACATCGGTTTTAATTTTTTAATTAAACTTTCAAAAAAATCCTTAATATATCTGTAAACGCACTTTTTTGTTAAAATAAATTATAGGAATTTCCAAACTATATTTTATAGCTAAAAAAAAAACCTTCTATAGCAAATATTATCATGTAAATTGATGTTCAACTCCAAATTCTAGAAATTTTCATTAACTCGTATGCAAAAACATCATCAGAATTAATAAAGTTTCAAAACTAGTTTAGTATAATATAACTACCTTTATAATTTTCCGGGAATCATCAATCAATGAAGCTTTTAAGATATTTAAATCAGCAGGCTACAAAGCGTAATGGCGTTAATTTATTTTTTATATATATTGCTTGGAGGGTAAACAAAATTTTTATATATGCAGAATAGAATGAAAATAAATATTTCTAAAATTCTACGAAGACAATGAATAAAATAAATTTAATAAAAAATTTTCCAGTAAAATCCTTTAACCTGCTGTCATATAAAATTTTTGAATAAAACGTCTGATAGATTCTTTTTAAACAAACAACAAAATTTTATTATATATTATATAAAAATGCTGTTGAAAGAAGACTTTAGAGATATAACGAATAAAAGATTATTAAAAACAAATTTGAGGGATTTTCATTAATGCTAGAAAATATTTAATTTAGCATAAAGTATGAAAATAATGTAATTATCAGCCGAAAGGGTATTATAGGAAGGAAAGTGTCAATTACCAATATTAATTCAAAATGTTAAATGTTTTTAATTTTTAATGAAAAAATTGTCATAAAATACACAAAATAATATTTATTAAAAATAATGAGCTAGTTTTAATCAAAAAACAACATTGGCAATAAATAAAAAACTTTAAATAAGTTGCTATAAAGATAAGATCTTTAATCGTAAGATCTTTATCATTTACATATTTAATACAACATATTTACTTAATATGAGTGAGATTTTCCATTGGCTTATTCAATATTTTTGTATATTTAAAAAACTTACACTTAGATTGAAGTTAGATTAGTGATGATTAGATAATAAAAAAATAATATTACATCTATAAAATTTTATATAAATAATAAATCATTATAAAATAATTTTTATTATGTTCAGTTATTTTTGAAAGGAATTAGTTCGCAATAAATTTTTGAAAATCCTACATCTTATAATTATGACATTAAATATTTATAATAATTTTTATAAACTATTTTATGCATTTTTATACATTTGCTGTTTGCAAATTGATTGCAAATTGATTTTAGTGTTATAAACATTTGCAACATTGAACATTCAAAAAATTTTAAGAAACATAACGGTTTATGAAAACATCTTTTAACAAATTTCATGAATTTCAAAAATTTAGTGCAATACATGAAGAGAAGAATTTAGATCATTAAAAAAAATACATTGTAATGACTTTTAATGGTGAATAAAAACTATTAAAATTCTATTTTCAATAATTTAATTTTCGCTGTCATTGTAGAAACATTTATTCAGATGAACTTTTAACTAATAAAAGAAAATGAAGTAAAATCTTAGATAAAAAACATTTCAGAATAAGATGATTCCTTACTCAAATACCTATTATTTTTTTATTATTCTCCTAAATCTTTTATACATTATTTTAACCTACTTGATAAATATCTCATTTTCCATATATTTATTTGAATCAAGACAGTAAAATTTTAATTTCATTTTCAAATTCATAATATTTTATGATGCGATGCTTCATTCATAGACGTTTTTATCCGCAAATACTATATAATTTTTTAACTGAAGGCTTCTAATAGAAAAAAGAATGTTTTTCAGAATGTATTAGCGAATTTAAAACCCCATTCATTTCTACTTTAAGACGATGAAATAGGCTTTTTTTTTCAAATCTCTAGAACAATGATCTTCTCTTATTTTCAAATATATATATTCTATTAATTTTCAGGCGATGACTATAAACTTATTATTGCAACTATTTATTACGTCATTACGAAAAAAAATAATCGCATCGCTTATAAAAGCATGTAACAATTTTTAATTATTCTGTATGGAATTTACAATCTATATAAAATGAAAACAATTAATTACTAGCCCTACAATACTTGTTAGCATTTAAGAAGAAACAAATAACTTGCTTAAAAAATAGAAGGCTAATATTCTAAGAATTAATTTCTCTCTGTTGCAAGTGCTGCCATCTATTAAGAATAATGTAAGTGAAATACTTTAATTATATTTTATTTTGAATGTATTTTAAAATTATTTTATAATGTATTTGAATGTCTTTTGAAGTGAATAAAATGTAATTTAAAAAATATTAGCTATTAAATGAAATTTTGAAAATTTCCAACAAATATATTTGAAAGAACTTTTAAACATTTTCTAACAGGTTTTAACCTTATTCAACGCTATCAAGCAAATAGTTTTTTTTTATTTAAAAAGTGATATTTTCAATGTTAACAATTTTTACAAAAAAGATCGTATTTTTGACATCGGTTTACGTCAACTAATATGCCATTTTTACAATGCAATATAAAAATCGGTTTATTGATGCAAAAAAAAAAAAAATGAATCAGAAGATGCAACCAAGATTCTCTTACATATGCTAGTGATGATACCAGAGGGAGGGCATATCTTTTTGAAATAGACTAACACTGGTGGACTATTTACTGAATTACTTCTTTATATCATTATTCCTCAATTTTAAATGTTGAAATTGGTTCTTGTTGTCGCCATTTTCTTTTGCTGTGATCAACATCATAATTTTTTTTTGAGAAATCCAAATTAAAGATAAAAAGTCGTAGAATCAGAAATTTAAAAAAAATATATGTTTGTGTGCGCGCGCGTGTGTGTTATGACATTTTAAAAATCTAATTTAACCTCTAATTTATTTCCAAAGTTTTATCTGAATTTATCCCATAGTAATTTCATTCTAAAATATTCTCTTATTTCTTGACCCCATTCTACCTTCTCTTTTGAATTAATTCTAATTTCTGAATCGGCAAAAAGCCAACAGATCCCCCCCCCATTATAAGTGAAGGGATAAAATATTGATCATCGAAGCATGTTCTTCTGAATGATTAATATAATTATCACTTGTGGTTGACACTATTGGAAATCCCTATTAAAATCTCATATTATATACCCACGGGGATAAAATTTGCATTAGCTTTTCCTCATTTTATAAACTGTGTTACTATAATTCAAATTCGATTTTCGGTAATTTTTCATACGTATTTAAAATTTTATTACGAAATGGCAGAGATTACTCGCCAAAAATCACACAAAGCAGTCAGTGAAAATATTAAATCCGCGCCAAAGATCTACATTTCACTATTTCTCGCCAATGTCATGTAAGTACTTACCTCCTCCAGAACTCATAATTTGATATGGGGAAGTTAGCGATGAGGCCTTTATTAAAGGGTATGTGAGAAAGTTTTGTTATAAACCCTTATTTTCTGACAGAGCTGAAATCTGGTGCACTACCTAAATAATTCTAGCATGACATTCCAATATGATTTTGAATCCTTCCTTCTTTATACCATTTTCAAAAATTTATTTGCGCATTTCACATCATGCATTTTTGATTAGTTTGGCCTTATTCCCATACTATTTAAATTATACCTTTTCACTGAAATCTTATTACTTCCGATCAGATTTAAGTAGGACTTTCATTTTTATAGACACAAATGTCGGTATGATCGAACAAATAATTTGATAAATTCAACGCAAAGAAAAGACTTCCAGTTGTATTGCCGAAGTACTTTTAAACTATAATAAAAACTGAAAGAATATGAATTCCGGAATAGACCGGGTTTTGGAAATCAGACGGAATCACTTTTCATTCAGTACTTATGATAAAAACAAATGATGTCTTCAATCTTCGAAGCAATCATTCAAAAATTCGGGAAAAGCAAATTGTCAAAATTCCTTTTTTTTTTCCTTTTTTGATAATCTTAAAAAAATAACAAAAAGTTTTTTAAGCGTAATTTTTTCCGCATTATTTCCTGATTCAAATACAAAATTTTCTTTTTTGAGGAATAACAACTGAAAATGCGCTGCTCGAAACGATTACGATTATTATTATTATTATTTTGCGAACGAAACGATTTTACTTTTTTACCTAGAAAGGCCAAACGTAATGGATCTCACTATATTCTTAAAACTATATTATAATATAACAATATAGATTATAAGTTTAATTTTTTATGCATATTAAGCTTTATTTACAAGTTTAATAGTTTTTTTATATATTTTTATTCTTTTATGTTTAGTAATTAAAAGTTTAAAATCTGCACCATAGGTAAAAATATTTAAAGAAATATTTGAGAAATATACAGAAACAATCAATTTAAATGTTATAAAGATATGACATAAGAAAAATAGTTCCATAATGTATGCAATATTTTTGAAACGTTAGTTTTTATTTATATCCAATAATAATAAGATGTATTTTTGATCGAAAAATATATTATGACTTTTTTTTAATTATAATATTCAAATCTAAATGTTATTATCTAGCATTTGTATAATAGTATTTATGAAATCGTGCGCATATTATATGTTA
This sequence comes from Argiope argentata, assembly GCA_026289955.1. Classification (NCBI taxonomy): domain Eukaryota; kingdom Metazoa; phylum Arthropoda; class Arachnida; order Araneae; family Araneidae; genus Argiope; species Argiope argentata. The sequence continues at coordinate 8,296,842 of JAOUZG010005735.1, read as the reverse complement.
ACAATTTTGATTTTAATTTAACTCTATTTTCCCAACATTACATTCATGACAACATTCAATAATGTATTTTTAATCTTTAAATTAATCAATCATGGTTTGTATAATCTAAAAGTTATACAAACCATGTTTTTTTAAATATATTTATCCACGTTTTGATTACTGTGCACATGAATCTGCCTTGCGCAATATAGTAGTATGTCATCATCAAAGTACTATAAAAAAATGAGGCATTTGGACAATGTCTTTTAAATTGCTAGTAGTGTTAATATATTTTTATCCTGTGATTTTTCAAGAATTTTCTTAGTTTGTAAACTCTTAGTTTTTAGTTGGAAGAAAATCATGCTTAAATATTTGTTGGGGCTGCTTTGAATTTATTTAAAAAATAAACTTAACTTAAAAAATAAACTTAAAAAAATGAACTTGTTGAAAATTTAGCAAAAAAATTATATTTAGGAATTATTAATTTCAGGGAGAAAATTTCATATCTTTTATGTATGTTAGTATCAGTATAACTTTCCAAATTTGTTAAAATTAACAATTTTGCATAATTATATTGTCGGTGTTTCTTATAAAAAACACCTCAAATTCTGAAAAAAATATAAATAAATATATTTTTAGAAATCTTTCTTAGGGGCGTTTTAGATCTTCCAAATGAAATCTGTACCAAATTTGGTAGCTCGAGACCAAGAAATGTTTTTTTACCACAGTATTGAGAAATTCACGTTCTTTTTCCTTTATGATAAATATATAGTAATTCGGGATTTTTGTTTAAAAACTTTATACTGTTAGATTAAACAAAAATAACCATAAAATTCAAAATTTAATAATTTTTCCCCATTTACATCTATTCCAACCCAATTACGAAAGACTATCAATTTAGGAAAGAATATGGAACGTGTCATATAGTAGTAGTGTTAGTTATGTAAAATAGTTGTAGTGTTAGTTATGTAGCATAGTAGTAGTGTTAGTTATGTAACATAGCAGTAGTGTTAGTATAATAATATAGTAGTAACGTTAGTAACGTAGCAATGTGGAAACATTCGGAGATTTAAAATTATTTCCTCCACCCTGAAGCATATTTTCAATAATAATAATAATAATAATAATAAAATAGTATAGATTCCACAAAGTTGCTAAAGCTTTGATGTCTTAAATATTCTTGATTAGTCATAACTATCGTTCATTGATCTTTTAAAAGTGATATATATTTTTATTCTTTTTTACACTTCATTTGGTTTCCTGGTATTGATGATTATTTGCTGAGCATGGCCGCGCTTCTCATATTAAATCTTAAAAAGATATGAACTCTGCAAGTTCAAAATAAAATAAAAAATAATAATTTTTTGTTCAAGTGAATGGAAAGAGAAGCCAAAACTCATTTTTTGTGATTAAATTAACTGATAGTTTTTATTAACCATTGTAAAAAAACTGTATCTTTATTTCTTCAGATCAAAAATAAAAATAAAGAAGAGATAATATTAAATCTACCGATTTCAAAACATCAGAACTATTATGGTCATAATATTAAAATGACTTTTAATGATATCGAATCAAGGAATTAATGATGGTTAAATCTTCAAAATTTTGGAAGTTATCCTTTGATTTAATATTATGCTGAAACTTTAATATCAATACACGATTTAATTAGTAATTCATAACAGCACTATTCGTTCTTTGGAATCTTTCTGAATAAAATGAAACCAGATACAGATAGAATAAATATATCTAGATATATAAAATTTCGTATAAAGAATCGCCGCGAGCCTTTTTAAACAGCTTTTTTCTCTGCAAAAATATTAACTCATTCTTTTAATGTGACTAAATATTTATGTTGAGTAAAATAAACAATTTAGAAATAAAATAAGTTTTTAAAAATTCTTGTAATCATTATTTTATTTTTTATTAATATATTCTTTATGGATAGCTCCTAATATGTTTTTTCTTTCCATTTAAAAAAAACCAATTTCAGAAATTCTAAATTATAATTTATTATCATGTGAGAACATGATGTTGTTTTGGTCTGGGATTTTCGAAACCGAATGCGTAGCCAACAAAATGGCAAATTATGGCATTGAGGCATCAATTTTTCGGATTCAGGGTTATTAAAATAATAGGCAGAAGGTTGTAACATTTGAAGATTTATCGCCAAAAAATAATTTTTTTAAAAAATAGAAATTTCATTTGTAATTCAAAAGTTTAAATCAATTTTAACATTGTTACATTTTTTAGCTAACCGAAAGTTTCAACACTACTGTAATATTCTATGAAATAAAATAAAAGATAACGTACGAGTTTTATTTTGTGCTTTTTTTTAGGAAACGACATTTTTGACTGTACGTTAAATAATGAATAAAACATAAATGGGGCGCCTAATGATGTCCTGCAAAGAAGAAAAGAAATTTTGTTTACCATATATCTTGTTAAACGTGTTTCAAAAAAGAAATATTCAAAAGAGAATGTCTATTTTATAAATGCATATAATCGTGAGTCTATAAACTATTCTAACAAGTTATATAAAAAACAATTTTTTTAATCAATTCTTATTCAGGAATTGTTCTATTATTATTCTATTCAATTCGAAACTATTTAAGAATTGATTTAACAAAGAAAATTTTTATTTTAGTTACTCTTTTATAAAAAATTACAATTAATATGAATATGTATAGAAATATGACAGAGTCTCAATATTAAGCTGCAAAACAGGAAGTTAATTTCCTGGGAATTTTCCATTCTTTTTTCTATATATAGTGTTCGAACTCGCAGCTTAAGGGATGAGAATCCAACGCCATATCGGTCTAACTATTTTAATTACTATAAATAATTGATCAAAAAATTATACTAGCATTGAATTTTCAAAGCCAATAGAGGATTTAAAGCCAATTTTGTCAACGCAAAATGCGTGATTTTTGTATATATGTTGGGGTGCGCAATACAGATTAGAAATTCCTAATTTTCTATATTCTGTATATTATAATTCTAAGGTATTACAAAATGAATCGAAAAAATGGATTAAAAACCAATTTTTAATTTCAAATTCATAGAACATAACTAAAATAAACAGAATCGTTTAAAATAATCGGCCGAAAACATGTTACATCCAACCTCATTAGCGCGGGAAAAAAATGAATTTGGTTCTAATTTGGCAGCTGGGAAATGAAT
>JAOUZG010005735.1:8278140-8293583 GCA_026289955.1 Argiope argentata | reverse complement strand
ATATATATATATATATATATATATATGGAAACGTAAAAATGGAAAAAATGGCAATAATAATATATGATTCATCTGCAAATGAATTCCTACCTCTGAAATTGTAAAACTTTATCGATAAAAATATTCATCAAATTAAAATTTTTGGTTTAAACAGAACTGGATGGGAATATCATAAATACCAAATGAATTTATTACTTCTTGTTCTCAAAATACAAGTCAGTCCATAAAAAATTAGAATTGTACAGTTTAAATAGTTGATACTTAGGCGCAAGAAATGGATAAATCTATAAATATCTTGAGTGTATACATCTCTGTTCCAAAAACTAATTATACGAACACAACGTTTCCCCCAATAAGTATTATTTTTGTAATTAAATTCTGGAACAAGAACGAGAAATAAAAAGAGTAAGTATCAAATAAAATCTGAAACGAGTCATAAATGATTTATGTTATTACAGTAGCAATAAACTGAAGATCATATCACTGAAGAAACAACTGACAATAAAATACACACTCGATTCTCGAACGGTATCTTCCTGACAGTGAACCATTTCATTTACATTTCTTCTTCTGAGATGCGAAACTCACTTCTTCATGCGGAACCTGATTTCTCTGAGAAAAAAGCTGATATCGATTGAAAAAAAAAAACTCATCTTTGATAACAAAAAACATCATCGGGAAAAAAAACTTTCACGAAAGGTCATTTTAGCTTCCTGGATTGATTCGGTTTTAAGCAATTTGAAATGTTTAGTTGGTGGAATTCAATTTACGATAAATAAACATTAGATAACAAGTTAATTGATTTGATTTGATTTGATTTTTTCTTCAACCGATAAATTCACATATGGAAATTACTTTTAAAATGCATAATACATTAATTCCTGAGACAATAATTTTATATTAATTGAAAATTATTATAAAATTTATAATACAATTATTCCGTTCTGTTATACTTACAACAGTTGATAATATCATGTGTATGAAATAATGAATACTGAGCAATGGTAATAACTAACATGAATAATTATTTCTTAATTGTTGCAAAAAACTAATAAGAATTTATATTTATATGAATTCTCAAAAGTAAAATTTGCGCTCAATTCACTAATTCTAATTGCTGTTGTTCTTTCGGGTATATATCATATATTAAACTATTGATTTGAAACGGTGAATAAACTGCACATAATTACATTTCACTCATTATTGTACATGTCTCGTTCATTACATAAATCGATATACATTTAGTCAGTTAACGCTTATTATTATGTCAGAGCGTAATGTGGTTTTTGGGATGAGGGTTTTGGCGTAAACAAAAATCCGTAGGCAAAAAATTGAAACTTTTTTATCTGCACGAGCATCTCAAAAAAAATCAACTTTTAATAACGTGTTGCCATTGCATTTATAAAGCTGTGATTTAAAAAAATAAGTTAACTACTACAGTAAATAAAACCTAGAAAATTGTCATTTTGAGCACGTGATTAAATGAAAGGAAATAAATAGGAAATGTGATATTTTTTAAACAATAAATACAAGTCAAATTTTTTTGGATCGTTTTCCAATACTAAAGTGACTCATTCTATAAAACCATTAAAATGGATAAAAATATAATTTCACTTACACGAGCACGTGGTACTTGGCCATTCAAGAACTGACATGATACATTGAAATATGCATAGTAGATTTCATTTTAATCTTTTTTCTTGTTGTTATATGTTCAAATTTTATTCCAATTTTGTTCATTGTGGAGAATGATTGGATATATAATTTAAATAAAATAAGAGATTGTCGAGTTAATTCATCAATTCTGAGTTAATTCGTTTATTTAAAAATAAATTAAAATCTTCCTGCCAGAAGACAATTATTGCCAAATATTTTTATCAAAAATAAATAAATAAACGTCGCTTTCAGAAAGCATGAGTATCACTATTGCAATCCGGAATGCATGTAGAAAATTTCATGATTTGCATCAATGACGCTTCAAATATTTTGAACTTAATTTTTAAAAATTTCCACAGCATTCAAAACTTTAAATCCATGTTTATTATTTGAATCGTTCATATATATAACATCACCATATGATTTATTGTATGCATTTATTTAAAATCAATCATAAAATTATTTCACCATTAATTTCACACATGAATTAACTTGTGATGAGTTTATTTTCTTTCATTGATTAGAGCAAGTAATTTAAAATAAACATTCCTTAATTTTTTTAATTCTTTCTACGCATGACGAATTAAACTCTGTAGGATTTAACTTCAAATTCTTTCTATTTTATTAATTCTCTTGTAAACCCATGTCTGTGACCTATAATCGCATTTTTTCTCAATAGTGAGACGAACTTCTTTTAAGTCTTCACACACATACGGAAATGACTAAAGATATTTAAACATAGAACAATGCATTTTATTTCGAGCTTTTGGAACTTTTTGAAAAACCAGAAAGATTATCATTATTTTAATCAGTTGGTTTTATGTGGGCTTTCAAAAACACCTAAATTAGAAATATATTTTTCATCAATTTTAGATTTGTCACAAAACTGATGTAACTTCTAACATATGAATAGAAAAATTAGTTAAGAATTTAGCTAATGGGATGCAGGAAGGAAATTCTACAGTTCTTTAACTATATCATTTAATACTTCTTTCACATGTTATGAGTATGAAAGTGGATTTATTTCTTATAACAATAATACAGTAAATTTATGATGACTGAAAAGCAAACATGATTTTTTGAATGAGATATAAATTATTACAATAAGATTGTTTTTTTTCTTCTCTTTGTATTGAAAGAAATTTCAAATACTATTTACAAACCATTCAATCCAGATGTTTTATTCTTCTGATGCTAATATTTGTTTTCACTTCTTCTTGGCGGAAGGCAAAATTCTAGAGCAATGCCCTCCATTTCAATGGAACTTCCTACCAAGATTTCATATTTGAATACATAACGATAGTCACGATATGTATAATATTCATTTTCGCATAATATTATGATCAATTCTTAATACTAAATTCTCACCATTGAGAAAAAATATGCTTAATATATTTACAGTAATTCTTATTATTCTTTGTTATTGTTATGGCGAAAAAACTTGCGTGTTATTTTATAATTTTATAATAAAATAATTTTATTCTGTTAATTATCCTGATTAAAACTAATAAATTGATTATTTTGATTAAAACTGATAAATTAATAATTCTGATTAAAACTAATAAATTAATTATTCTTATTAAAACTAATGAATTAATTATTCTGATAAAACTGATCAATTATTACTGATAAATTAATTATTCTGCCTAATAGTTCAATCAATACGAAAATATGTCTTTGAAATATTACCTCATATGAAATCCTGCACATTAGTTATGATAGTAAAAAATGAAATTACTCTAATTCAGTATTATGGTTAAAACTAATAAATTAATTATTTTGCTAAAACTGATCAATTATTATTGATAAATCAATAATAATTGATCTGCTTAATAGTTCAATCAATACGAAAATATGTATTTGAAACCTTACCTCATATGATATCCTGCAAATTAGTTATAATAAAAAATGAAATTACTCTCATTCAGTATTATGTATAAAACTAATAAATTAATTATTTTGCTAAAACTGATCAATTATTATTGATAAATTAATTATTCTGCTTAATAGTTCAATCAATAAGAAAATATGTATTTGAAACATTACCTCATATGATATACTGCATATTAGTTATGATAATAAAAAATGAAATTACTCTCATTCAGTATTATGATTAAAACTAATAAATTAATTATTTTGCTAAAACTGATCAATTATTACTGATAAATCAATTATTCTGCTTAATAGTTCAATCAATACGAAAATATGTCTCTGAAACATTACCTCATATGATATCCTGCAAATTGGTTTTGATAATAAAAAATGAAATTTCTCTCATTCAGTATTATGCCTAAAATAAAAATACATTTTATGACAAAAACACAATGAAAAGTTATTTAATAAATAATGAATTATTTTAATGGGTACATTCTCTTTGAAAAGATAAATGTTTATTGACGAAAGTCATAATTAAGATCTAATACATAAAAAATATATTTCTTTAAATCATACCATTTTTGCTAAATTTATTCTAATGCATTTGCGTGATTTTTTGCTAAATACTTCTTTAGTTAAATAAACTACCATGTTAACATGAGAAGAAATCTTGTATATAACTTACAATATTTCACTAAACGGAAAACCCATAAGAAAATGAATTAAAAAATATATACTACCACATAACAAATGCTTTTTTTATAATTCTATATAAAAGATTCTTCAATTAATTCGTTAATAATGATAACATTTTATATGCCAGAAAATGAAAATGTTTTTCATTTTATTCTATATTTTAATAATTTCCTTCAGAGAAATAGTTGGAAAAACTTGAACTTCCTGTCGTCTTTTATTTTAGTTTGAAACCATATTGCTATAACTGAAATTTAATGCTGCCAACATGTAATCACACGCAATACTACTTTGGCAATAAATTTAAACATTTATACTCCTATGGTAAAGTTAATAGCATTTTTCATACTAGTTTGTAGTAAATAAATCGTAAAATACATGTAATATTACAAAGACTATTGATGATTCCTGTGACATTGTCAGTAGCTTAAAAATTTTTGAACAGTTCGATAATATCTCAAGACGCGTTTATATACAGCTGCAGCTGGTAGCCAATATGCATGAATTTATGTCACGTATTGTAGCGATTTAATTGCGGTCAAGTGGCATCCAATTCGCAGCATTCGATTTCGAACCCTTTTATAGAATCTTAAAAGGTTGCTATGTCTGATTCATCAGCATAACAGATGTTACTTTAAGCATTTTTCTACTTCAATATAATTATAAATAAGTTGTAATTAACGCTAATGATTCTACCAGTTCCAATACTGCATTGAATGTAATTGTTTGCTGGTTACTATTAAATTTTTAACTCTAGTATTAGCATATTTTGGTCAATGGATTATTATAAACAATCTGTGCAAAATATTTACAAAATTAAATTTTTTATTAAAATTTTTAAAAATATACTATGCTTTCATAAATACATATATAGCGATTTGAAGAAAATATAATTTATGTTAGAGTATGTAGCAAAGTAAAATCTCTGCACATTGCTTTTTGAGCTGTGAAAACGTTAAGCAAAATTTTAATTGTAAAACAATATCAATAACAATAAACTTTTAATAAACTTGATCCTTTTAAATAAACGCATTTCTAAAATTACCATTTTGGTCAGAGGATTATTATAAACAATCCGTGCAAAATCGAATAAATATTTGATAAAATTCTATGAATTTGCTGTCTTTTAAAAAATTATTTCCAATTTTTGTGCATATTCAGGATTATCACGAATGGAAAATAAAGCTATTTCCTCTTCATTTTAAAGCTATTAAACAAAAGTATATTCTTATCTAAAATTATTCTGAAAAATTAGCATACTAGGCTCTGAACATAGCTTAGTCCAATAGTTATAAAAAAAGCATAGTAATTTCATAACATCGATTTAAAATCAGTATTCCATTTACCTATAGCTTTATTAGAAGGAAGTTTTAAAGACTCACTCCGAATTCAGTAAAAATAGTTTTAAAAATATTAACTTAGGCTGGAAATTGTCATAACCCATCAGTTTTTAACATAAATCATTATAAACTTGTTTCTATAGGATGTTTAAAATTCATTTCTGATCTATTAAAATCACATTCAGAAATGGTTTCACAAATTTTAGAATTTATATAAATTATTAACAATTAGATTCAAACTGGGACAAAGCACTTTTAGAGTTAAATAGAGGTTTTTTAAGAGTGAATTTTAGCAGAAGTGACTCGGCAAAAAACAAATAATGAGCTTCATTCTTAATGCATCCTTTTAGAATATAAAAAAAGTTTTCTGACTTCCATTTTCTGGTTGTTGTTTTTTTACTTACGGAAACTAGACTCGTGTTCTCTCAATTCCTGACCTTTAGAGTTTCGGTTGTTGATTCAATACGAAATTCCCGCAGAAAAAAAGTTTATTATATTTCCCGATGTAGTTTGGAGTTTTTAGAGAGAGAAAAATACACATCGAGTTCAATAGCCTTTCCAATTTTATTTGTTGCCGGAGTTGCGGTTGACAACCCTTTTACGGTTGACGAAAGCTCCATTCTGCTTCCTGTAAATGAATGACGGAGGTATTCTTCCCTTAATGGAAAAAGATGATAAATAATTAACAACCAAACAATATTTAGCTATTACAGTTTAAGGAACCTATGATATTTATAAGTAATAAGATGCATCATAATTTCTTTTTTAAATATATTTAGTTAGATCAGAAATAGGAATAAATGGTTTAAAGAGGTTTTACTAAAACATTTAGAATTCTAACTAAAAATTCTATAAAGAAGATAAAATTCCGAGTTATAAATAAGTTAATAAATTAATTTTTTTTTGAAAAAAGCGAAATATATCTGTGTTTTTTTTTTTCAAATTTATTTGTATTTCTTGATTATTCCTTAAGTCACTGATATGAAAGACAAAGAGGTTTATAAAATTTTAATTGTTTTACTATGAATAACATTTTTTATTTATAAGTAATGAAATTTAATAATTTTTTTATGAATATGTTCAGTTAGCAAAGGAAAACGAATAAATTGGTTTAAGAAATTTTGCTGAAATATAAGAAATCTTAGCTAAGAATTCTGTATGTAGAATAAATTGTAATTGAGTAAATAAAGCTGCAATTTTTTTTTAAAAAAACGAAATATGTGTTTTTAAATATCTTTTTTGGTTAGTTCTCCTTTCAATTATGTAAAAAGTACTAAGTATTATAACGTTTTAATTCTTTACTGTGAATTACATACTTATTTGGGAAAAAAATCATGAAAATTTCATTTAAATATTTTATATATATTTTTCTTGTAAATTTCCTATTCCATGAATTTTTCTGCATAGATTTACATTAAAAAATTAATTGTATTAAACTATTTAAAGATCCGTTTTTTTATTCATGTTGTGGTTTTTACTTATATTTAATACTTTGCACTCCGGAAAAAAATCAGATACAAAATTATTCACATAATACAGGTATTTGTTTATTGCTATGAAAAATAAATATACACAATTCTTTTAAGTCGAATTTCTCTAAAAAATTAATTTACATCTTTTAACCATTATGTAGACGTTTTTAACAATTAAATTTGATAAATAAATAAATAAAACATCAAAATGATGCACAATCTTGAATGATGAGTCAGAATCCCCATCGGAGTGCAAAGGGCTAACCGCTGAATTACATGGTTAAAGCTGCTGGGGGGTTTTGTTTCTCTGGTTCATGGTTGGCCTTCTGAAAGATATATACAGAATTATTTCTCATTTAAATGTAATTTATTTTTGTGGTGGAAAAATTAATTTAAAATTAGTTTTATGATTGCAACAATTTTTGTTTGTACATAAATTTATTTCCCGTCTCTTGGAAACAGCTCGAACGATTTGGATTAAATTTTGTATTTAGATAAAGTTTTGCTTTTTGGGAGACACAACAATTTTACACATAAAAAAGAAACTTGTTTTTGTAACTAAATATTGAAAAGTGGCTGAGCATGACTCCTATAAGTGTATTAAAAATGGATGGTGGTTATGTCTTCGGACTTTCATATATTTTTCTCCTATTTCGTACCGTGTTTGAAGTTCAATTGGATTTCATTTATAATTTCAATCAAGTCATAGGATAGGAATTTAATTTCAATGAAAGTGAGTGAAAGTGAGAAAATTGTTGAGCAAAGGCTCATTTCCATGGTACTTTGGTCTAAAGAAGGTGTGCGATTTAGAGGGATCTTTGAGGTGAGATTTGAAATCTTTACAGAAATATTTGACTAAATTTTTTTTCTAATATTCTTGAAATTATTTAACCTAAACAAAAACACTCATTTCCAATGTCTCTAATGTGCTAAATATATTCCTTTATTGTTCAATATTTAATTTGCTCTTTTAATTGTTTCAGATAAAGGATAGTGTTTGTTTAAAAGCTATATTTAGAAGTGTTTAACATGCATTCTCTGCAAAGGCTTGAACTCAAATTTACTTTTTGTGCATTTAGTTGAATTGCTCTGAATTGTTAAAATAAACCTTATCGAAGAAATTAATTTTAGAAACCTAAAAGCACATAAAATTTTTTAAACTACTATGAGAGCTAAAATAAGCATTTAAAAGTATTACAGAAATAAATTTTGTAAGAGGTATAAATTTTGTGTAAATTTTTTTGTTGAAGCCATTTCTGAGTACAAATGAGTTAAAATATATGATAAATCAGGCCTAAAGACTTTTTCAAGGGTTGACCTTGGGCAAGTACAAAAAGATCAATGGTCACCGTCAAGCCGAGATCTTCTATAAAAAGAAAAAGTAAGACAATTAAAAGTGATTACTTTCATATTTTAAAATTTACTAGCACAAATAAAAATATATTGTTCTTGTTCACTTGTCAATATGTTTTATTGAATTAATCAAAACTGATTTAATCCAACGTTTCAAACAACTCAGTCTATTTTTAACGTTTGGCTTAAAAATAGATAATAAATATACCTATGCACACTTCTTTAAAATTTCAAGTGATAAAATTTTTCAGTTTGCTAAGGTTAATGTTATCTATTATAAAAGCTTTTTTTTTGTTATAAACAAAATTTATTATGAGAAAATACGGGCAATTAAGAAAAATAAAATTAAAACAATATATTCGCTAATAATTTATTTCAAAATAATAGAAACGATTGAATTGAATGTTATATTTATTGCATTGACAACAAAATTTAACTTTTAAAGAAAATCATTTTCATATTTTTACAGTGTTTTTGTTTTCAATGATAGGACTTTTAAATGCCTGAAGGAAATCATTGTCCAATGTGTATTAGCTGTTTCTAAACTTATTCTATCTACAGAGGAATGGCAGGAAATGAATAGAGGATCTTAGAATTCTTGTAGATAATTTTTTTGAGCATTTGAGTGTAGCACTAAAGTTTTAAAAATGAATCTCATAATTTTGCATGTTAGTAGATATGGATTCATAGTTCATGTGTAGCCTGCATACGTAACTGGAAACATTCATACCATTTGTTGCCCTTAAGAGTAGATAAAAATAATTTTAAAAATATTTAACTGGTAACAATTAAAATTAGCTATTGATATATGGTGAACACTAAAAACTGCAGAAACTGTCATTAATGTATTTTGAATTCTAGAATGAATTTCATAAAAATGTTTTTATGAAATTCATGCTAGTTTTGTTTCATAATTTTCCTGTTTAGAAAATTTGAACCCTTTAACTTTGCAAATGATGCAGGATAAAGATTTAAATCTTCCGAAGCAATTTTATATGTCCATTGAATTCCAGCAAGAGTTTCATAAATTCTATTTGTAAATCTTCATGTTTTTTAATGTACTAAAAAAAGAATATTTTTTCTTATTATTTTCCACTTTCTAATTATCGATTAATTTGTTTTATTCTTTAAATATTACAAAATAATGTAACGAAAATTTTACAAATTCCTCATCAGATGAAACATTTCCGCAGATTTAATTAAAAATTCATCAGCGTAATTTTTTTTACATAACAGTTAATTTTTAAACGGGGCACATTCTGAAAGAAAAATTGAGTCTTTAAAGAATAAGAAATTGATGGAAATCTATTGCGGAATTCCTTTTTATGAAAAAGGAAATAAGAGAAACAATTTATCAAATGTAATGTAATACCAAGAATATAAAAAACATTGCTTTTATATTTATGATCTCCATTTTTTATAATAATTTTATGCTATCATAAACCCATATATTCGCTATATGTTTGGCGCCATACAGTCAGATTTGGCATCGGCATTCTTCAGCTCTTTATCGCCTTTGATATTTTTTTTTCATAAAATAAAATAATTCTACAAAATCCGGAAGTAGTAGAAAAGTACCGGTATTTTTCTCTAAATGTTGTACGAAACCAACAAAACAGCTTGCCAAGAAATTTATTGTTATTAGATGACATCATACAAAACAAACTAAATGTACAATTTCTACCGAACATAATGTTTATATTACATCATTCAATCATCCATGTCATAAGAATGAATCAAAATATGTTTTTTTATCTTTTGATTTTTCTTATGGGACTCTCAAATGCAGGTACAAATGACTGTCTCTCAATTGTACAAATAACGCGGAACGTGCAAATTATAAAAACAGGAAATATTCTGTTGAATTTTGAAAAACAACTTTATGTTTTTATTCGTCTGATTGTACCATAATCAGACGATGTTTAATTTTGAAAATTAATTCAGATGTTTAATTTTGAAAATCTCACATTATAGTACATTATAGCAATATGCAATTTTAAATTATTGGTGAATTATAAATAAATTTATTGTTTTAAAACAAAAAAATGTAGAATACTTCTTTGTAAAAAGATGTTAAATTATTTTTAATGTTCTAAAGAAAATCGCATCATTTTTGTTTACTATTTCAAAGGTTCTTGCAGTTCTAAATTAAATATTAATTTTTGTCATTTTTTTTACTTTACCATATTTATTTGAAGATAATTACCATTTATAAGTACATGTAAATGTGAATGACATGTACTTGCAAACGCGAATTTTTAATTATTCACTTTTTTAAAATCAGAGAAGTTATTTATTATTTTACATTTCAGAGATTTAAATTTCAAAGATATATTTATTTGCTCTAAATAATCCTTTTTCAGATATTAAAGACATTTATTTGTTAGAAATGACTGAGCATTTAGAAGTTTAAGACAATTGTTAAAATGATTATCACTGCAATTAAACTTATTTTCTTCTTAACATTATAGCATTAATTCTCATTTATGGAAACATATAAGAACATAAATAAACATAAATTTATAAGAATATAAATGTGAATTATATGTGCTAGCAAATCTAAATTTTCGCTTTGCTAAAATTAGAAAAACGATTTTTTTTTAATTTTAGATATTTTAAAAAGTATATTTATTTTCTATAAATAAAATTCTTTTAGATAGTATAGACATTTATAAGAAATGTTCGAGCATATGTTTAAGGTAATTGGGAAAATGTTTCTCACTAAAATTAACCTTATTTCAATATTAGCCTCTTAACATTATTTCTCATTTATAAGAACATGTAATTGGGAATTATATGTGCGTGAAAATGTGAATTTTTAAACCTTAAATTTCTTAAAATAAGAAAAGCGATTTATTTTTTAAAAAATTTAAGTTATTTAAGTATCAAAAAAGTTTATTTTTTCTAAATAATGTTTTTTTTTCATATATTAGAGATATTTGATCAAAATTATTGAGAATTTAAAAGTTTAAGGTAAATGATAAAAACAAACATATCAACACAATTATCTTTATTTTCTAATATACTTATTTCTTTACTGAATAAGAAGTAATTAATAACTCATAATTACCTGATTAGATTGTTTAATTTCGTTTCTAAATTTAAACTAACTTTTTCACTGAAAGCTTTTTACCTAAGACAATCGTAGACATGTCTTTGGTATCAATTACGAGAATTATCTCTTGGGAAGATACAGGATTTAAAACAAACTATAAATTTCCAATCGTTTAATGCTTCAAATCATACATTCTTCATCAGATTACATTCTAAAAAACGAGACGATTGGAATCAATGTCTTTATTCAGGAAAAAATATTTTTTCCCTTTCTGTCAAATTTCTATTAAAATCAGTCAGCTCAAATCTTTCCGATGCTTGAGACTAATCTGCTGAAGAAATAAAGCAAAATGAAAAGAAAAAAAACTAAGGCATTTTAGACCCACTTCTCAAAGTTAAACATCCTTGTTGTGACATGAACTGGACCGTATTTTTGTATGCAGCAACAATCCTTTTTTTTTTATTTCTTGCCTGCTACGGTCCAGTGATTCTTCGAACAAGTTGTAATTCGCACTCGGCAGCTCTTTCAGCTTAACCACCAAATTCTGTTCAGTTGCTTTTAGAGTCAGGTTGCAAGTGGTTGTATTTGCTGTTTCCCATAGAAAGCATCGGTAAGAGCATAACCAAAATCAGGCAGCAATATTTTCAATCATGGCATATGGAGCCACATTAATTCTGGTAAGTTCTTATTAGAATTATTTAATTTTATTATTTAACAATGCAGTACTTCGCTTATATTTATTATTATTTATAATATTTAGCTTATATTTATTCATATTTATATTCAATATTTAAATTATTTTTTATAATGTATTAAATTCGCGAGGAGTAAGGTATTTAAGATGAAAAAAAGTGTTAAGATGTCTTGACGTTTTTTTTTTTCAAAGAAATTTCTGTCAAAAAAACTTAAAGCTTATTACCTTTTCAGAAATAATGAAAAGTAATTTAGTCTTTGTAAAATCTTTTTTTTGGAATTTTATAATACGTTATATGTGATGAAAGCAGATTTTTTAATAATTATTTTTTTAAAAATCCAATGATTCTTAAAAAATAATTTTTGCAATTTGCAAATAAGATTTTTTTTTAATTAATGCATAAGAAAAATATTAAAACATATTTCAACAGTTTTATTAAAACCGAAACCATAAGGGTTTTTTTTATTGATTTGCTAAATATAATGCAAATATGAATAAAAGTTTCTAAATTTCTTATGCTCACATTATTAATTTAAAAATTCTTAACTCAAAATTTTTAAAAACTTTTTATATGCCTTATTTATACTTTTAAAGCATAAATTTTAAAAATTAAATTATTCCGAATATAGTCAAACTGGTACAATGGAAACCATTAAAATATATAGTGAATATATTTTATTACAGAATCATGCAAAACTGTCAGTTCGGTAGCATATAATGCTGAACAAAATTTTTATTTCAATATGATTGAATTTATAAGTATGCTCTAATGTGAATATAAGTTACATAACCTCTACACGTAATTTTACACCCTGAAAAGGTAATAAATATTTTATCTAGCAACACTCTTTCATAAAGTAATTTTCTGCTTCAATATTTGAATATATTTATTTAAATTAATTAAATAATTTTCTTCCTCATGGTCGTCAAAGTTTCTGAATACTTCATTCCGCCGCTTATTAATCTGTTATAAAAAAATTGCTGTAGAATCTGTTTTAATATTTGAAATAACCATATATTCTAAAGAGGCATATTGAAATACTTTCTTTCTTAAATTATTACAGTTAGGTACGCAATTCAGTTACCTTTACAAAAAAAATTTAAAGTATTACTTTTAATCAAAAAAAATATTTTAGATGACTAATTAAATTGAACAAGATTTTTGAATTTTAATTTCCCGACTTTAAATATTGTCGCTGAAAGTCAAATCCGCTTATTGAACAACAGTCACTTTATCCTTAATGCTATTGATAACTCAAACTCACGCTTATAATTTGATATAAAAAGAAATTCAATAAAAAATTGGGTTATTTAATGAAATATGAAAACTTTATTCAATAAAATTTAGCAATTATTAAAAATTATTTAAATGCAAACTTTTAAAAAAATTAAATTAATATTTTTAGAATTGTTTAATATAATTTTTTATAATAAATAATGTTGAAAATATAAAAATGTTTAAAGCAAAATTTACAGAAATTGAGAACAAAATTTAAATTCAGCTCTAATTTTGTAGATGAGCGAAACGTATTAGTTTCTAAATAAAACGCTGAAAAGTTATTTTGCCATTTGCAAGCTCAAATTGTTAAGCGTAAAATTGATAAAATACAATATACTGCTCCTCAATTTATAACTTGGTGGAAACGTAAGATGTAATGATGTTTTCTTCTTAATCATAATTGATCTGTTTGATTGACACCTCATTTTGTAAACAGTTAAAGCGATGAACCGAAATGTTTCAGCCAGAGTAAGATGTCAAGGATGACTTTCATTCTACTTTTTCAAAAATGCATGTATCAGTAATATTTACATTACTCTAAAGTCTTAATGTTTACTATCCTAAAAGCCTTTTGATTCAGAAAAAGAGGAAAAGTTTATTTTGCATTGAGATTGTTATTTTTTTATATCTTAATTTGTCATAGTTCGAACTTTTGAAAATAGAATTTTAATTCAAGAATTAATGCATATATGAGAATTTGATTTTCCCATAATTTTAGGATTAAAATAAAATTGATTTTTGAGAGCGAAAATCAACAATGAAATGCAGAATATTTTCTTAAATATCAGAATCTGTTATCGATTCTTTTTTTCAAACTTTATCTAATTCTTTGAGAAATTATGATAAGTTCAAATAATCCCTAACCAATAGAGGAAGAAACAATTTTTCACGTAACTACTTTTAAACGAATTAGTAGAACATTTAATAAATGTAATTTCCAAACATTATATTAATTGCTTGAAACTAATCTAAGAGAATTATTTTCAATAATAAATATAAAGCCTATATGTATGTAATTATATAATTTAACATAAGAATCTTTCTCATCACTTGATATCAAAATTAAAGCATTTTAATAGTAACATCATGACATGTAAGGATTTCTGACATTTAAAAAGAAATGTAAAATAATAATAAATCTCAAAATATTCTGCAATTTAAGTGGTTGCTAAAATTTTCTAACGTTTTTTTAAAAACAATTTTAATAAGAATTTGGAACATAAACAAGCTATTTGTTGCTTTGTTTATATGCAAGGTAATTTAAATTACTCTCTTTTCACATTTTCCTCAACACTCAAAATCTTATAAGAACTGTAAAATAATTATTTTTCCTTAGCTATGAATCATTATTCCTTGTCGAATCGATGTTCGAAAAAATCTCTTAATGAAGTATTGTTTCATATTTGCATTCACGAATCTAATAAATAAGAAGTCACATCTCATACTAAAAGTTGAATGAACTGCTTAAAATTTGAAAATGAATCATGAATGTGTTTCATCAAGTATTTTTCTACATTTTAATGCATGTTTCTTATTTACGCAAGCATCTTCTCTCACATGAGGACTTGTTTTAAACCGTTAGATTAAATATAAACATTCCTTGTATTTTAAGTGAGTGATATTACAAAAGATGTTTTAATTTTTTTCTTTAATTATAAATGCCTTAATAAAACAATTACACGAATTATAAAATTGTGTAAAAAAATTGTAAAGCAAATATAATACTTTCATTAAAATAATTTTAACAAATCTATTTAATTTCGCTTATTATTTTTTATCTATCTTATTATTATTCTTATCAATTTTACTATTTAATTATATTATTTGCAAGGTTTTTCATGTGATAAGAACTTCAATGACACAGATAACTTATATTTAATTTTAACAAGATTTCAAGCTTAATCGAAAAATAAAGAAAATAAATGAATTTGTAAAAATAAAGAAAATAAATGTTGTAAAATAAGGAAAAATTATATTCCCAACCTAAAATTTAGCAGAATAATTTGTAATTAAAGTTAATGAAAAA
>JAOUZG010005735.1:8241157-8277740 GCA_026289955.1 Argiope argentata | reverse complement strand
CTATTTGTAGGAATTTAAAAAACTGTAAAAAAGTGTAAGTTACGAAAACTGTGTAACTAGTGTTAGTGGTTCACTCTGCAAAATTTATTTTAATTTGAAATTTTAATAAATTTTTGGTATAAGCATACTTATATAAAGTAACCCTACATAGTTTAGTTCTCCTTGCCATATTTTTCACTAATTTTCTGATCATTTCTTTATACATTCAATTATATCGCAAAAAAAGATCGGCATCATTTAAAAACCGAATCATTGACCGAATTCTATGAAAAGTGTACCATATACTAAAAGGTAAGAAAAATGAAAAAAAAAAATGTATTGTCAGATATTATTTGCAACAGTAAGAAATATTTGAGTTTTATTTTAACAATAAAATACATTGAAATAGATGACATTTATTTTTTTAATTGATTAAAAATTTAAAAAAAAAGTAGGAAACAACAATCAGCATTGAAAAGATTATTTTTTGAATTTAAAAATGATACAAAAAAACTTTTTTTCTATACATAATATAGAAAGAAGTTATTATTAAGTTTGCTTAATTCTAATCGATTGAAAGTATTAAATTCACTGAGAACGCATTTACACATTCCAAAGTGTATCTAGGGCAAATTCACTACCTCTAGTTCTAACGGCAATTTTTATGAAGCACTAATGTAGACACACATATATACATTAATCGTTATTATTATTGAAGATGTCATTGATGAAAATCTTAATTTCAATGCTAAAATTGTGAGACTTGTCTGCAGAAAATTATGAGGTTGATCATGAGTATTGTTTTAAAATCATTTATTCTTTATTTAACCATTACTTGAGTTCATAAATACAAATGTTAATAAAGGTTTTACTCGTATTTTGATGTTCATAAATATTTTGATTTTCGAAACCACCTTTAAAAATTATTTCTAAAAAACATAGTAGACAAAAGTTCATTAACATTTCATCAAGAAAATTAACAACAGTTGTTTCCATACCAACTGTCCCGCTTCAAATATATTCATAAAAGATTAGTTTTAGTCACACCAAGCCTCAATTAATTAATCAATAAAAATCATAATCTGTACTTGCTGCACAGTAGCACCAACTCACAAGTGTGATCCAAATCCTCAAAAATTAGACATGCTCAGTCGAGCAGTTCTGTGATAAGGACCCGAATTTGCGAAGCCTGGATGTGGCCCAAATGATGCGGAGACAAACGAGGGAACAGATTTGTAACATCATTCTGATAATCACAGCAGCGTCATGCAACAAAACACATGTAGATTTACATCCGGAGTTCTATGTCCGTTACGGTAAAATTGTCGACAACAAATTCCTTAATAAGAGTTGTATTCAATTATAAACATTTGCTTGGTTGACCAAGGAGTGAAAATGAACTAGGATTTTGGTTGTCGGATATTCATTTTACTCTTTGGTGCTTGTGGCATCCGGAAACTAATGAAAAATATATTCTATTTTATATAAATAACTTGTTCCGTCCCAGATATGAATTTGTGATACATATTTGGGGGGAAGGGGATTCAGTTTTGGAAATTTTTAAATAGAGATTTTTATCATGTGAGAACATGATGTTGTTTTGGTTAGGAGGTTTTAGTGTCTCCCCTATTTGAAGGCAAAAAAATATTCTTTTTTTCATTGGTAGATAACTAGTCACCTGACCCGTGACATTCGAGGTTTGTTTTGCCAGCATTGTGTGAGATATTTAATTAAATTTATTATTAATTGCTTTTCATTTGTCGTTTCTATGAAATGACGTCATTTTCCAGTTTGTTTATGATTTCATTCTTTTAAATAATTAATCTTGCGCTCAAAAAATTATCGTTTTTTTTTTAATTTTCTTTTAGTTTTAACTATCGCTCTTTTGTAAAAAACGACTTATATTTATTCTTTAATGATATTATAAGCGCGTTCTTACTAATTGTATTTCTCAAAGTACTGTAAATATTAGAATATAATTTTAATATCAATCTTCATTATTTTCATTGGAAATTTACTAAATATTCAATAGCTTCCTGTTATAGTGAACGTTTCATCGAAATTGCTGATTTCGTTTATCTTAAAATCGGTCGAGCTCCAAAACTTTGTTCGCTAGTTAAAAATTGAAAATGAAAGTATAAAAAATTATCATTAGAGAGAGAGAGAGAGAGAAGTATCGTAATTTTTTAACTGGTTAATGACTTAAATTAATTGAGACAAATACAAAATAATAATGATGTCACATGATAACTTCAAATTTCTGACCGTATATTTAATTTTTTATATTATTGTCTAAGGCCATTTGTAATTAATAGTGAAAAGTATATATTTTTTATTTCAATGCTAAGCAAATATTTTATTAGAGTAAAGTTTTATGTTTTATACATTATTGTTGAAAAAATTGAAAAGTATACTTCAGTTCATGAAGTAAAACTAAACTAACTTATATTATTTTTAATACGAAATCCAAGAATAACATTTATTATAAAATTTGCACAGATTACGTTCAGCAAATTTAACTATTGAGTACTATAGTTTTCAAAGCATAAGTTTTTTATATTATCTTGTTTCTGATTTTTAACTTTTAATTGTCTTGGGTTTTTCAATTATTTAATTTGATGATACCTCCAGTTTGGGAATGCCAATTATAAATCAAAAAAATAATTTAAATGTTTGAAGAATACGTGTAATTTGTGTACCCAATTACAGAGTCTTTGAATGATTTAATTTCATCTTATAATTTTGCGAAGCGATAGTTTGATTCCCTTGTGATGTAAAGGCACCATGATAAAAAAAATCTAATTTCTGCTCTAGTTTAATTCAAATTTTTTCACTAACCTTCACGAATTAAAAAATTATGTATGTTAAGAAATATATCTTATTATTCGATGGACGACCTTTGCCTTAATACGCTACTCTAATTTCTATTGCGACTTAATTCTTATTTTTTTTTTAAAAAAAATCTTTTGAAAAAAATAAAGTAATGAAGGATTTTCAGAAGAAAAAATTTGAGACAGAGATATAAGAGCTCTAGCATCAAGATCGTGAAGGTAATTGCCATATAACTATTTCATATGAGCTTAAAATTAGATGAATGAGCACTTATAGTTACAAAATAAATTAAGAAAAATTCAAATGGCAGCACCTGTCTCTTTTACATCTCTTGAAGATCAGGGACAAATTTGGCACATTATAGTAATTGAAAAGCAGTACTGAAGAGGCAAATACGTACTAGCAATTAGTCCAGAAATTGCAATCAAGAATTTTTGTATTTTTCAGGAATTCTTGTATTTAAACTTCGATTTCGATCTTGGGGTCCCGGGTTCGAGCTCCAGTCAGGACATGGTTGTTCTTCTGTGTTCTATCTGTGAGATTAGATAATGCCCCCCCCCTGTAAAAAGGGGCTGTGAAAGCGAATGTGTTAAGTGTATCATCTTCATATAAGCTGGAAGTCAGACTTCTGCTCTCGGGTGCTCAGGGGTCTATATCCCCAGAAGCTACTGCACCCCTTCTTCCGTTGTAAAACAGACACTTAATCATTCTCATCAACAACAACAACTTTGAATTTCAATATAAAGGATTTTTTATTTAAACCTAATTAATTTTTTTAATTAAAAAATCTTGAAATATATATTTTTTTATTCACTGTATTCATGGCTTACAAAACCAAATAAAATATTGTACAAAATTCGCCAGCAAAACTGCAAAATAGAGAATAAACCTTGCATTCTGTTCACCTATTATTTAATCTTACTTTCAAATGCGTTATTTTACTATTATTGTAAAATAAAGGGCATTCGTAAACAATGCATTGAGTAAATTAAATCCGTTATTACCATTTAGCTGATGGCGACACGATGGTAATCAAATATAAGAATTACCGCTGCAGACAAAGAAGATTACCCGGCGATCTGAAGCGATTGTGAACTTGAGACAAATTAAATAATTAGTCTCGGGTCATCATCAACTTTCGTCTGGGAGAGTGCTTAAGTGTGCAGTTTGGAATTAACCAATTTATTCTTCATTTCTATAGTAATAGGAAAATATTTAACAAGTTCCTCATTTGGATTGAACAAAAACTTGCAGTTGTTGGAAAAACAAATTATTTTATTTTAAAAAAATGTTTCAGACTGAATTAAAACCTGCTTTTTATAAGCAATTCAGATAGATACATTTCTTTTAATGTGTGTTTTAAAGACTACATAGTATTTTAACTTCTCTTTTTGAATAATATTTAGGCCCTTATTTTTACTTGCATTTCCCCGATTTTCAGTATATTTTTAATCAATTCTTTAAATGTGAAGATAGATTTCTGATAAATGCTAAAAATATGTTCATAGGTCAATAAAATTTGTTTATAAACTATTGGAAGAATCCACATCTCAAGATCTGTGATTTAGGAAAGTTTTATGAGTACATGTTAGCCATACTTTAATTTTAGGTATTTAATGTCACGAAAATTCTATTTCAATGAGTTCCAATACAAAAATCAAATTAAATCGGACATTTTTCTAAAAAGGGCTCAGTTGCAATTGTAACTGATTGGTTCAATTGTACAATATGTTCAAAATATCTCCAACTTATTGACATTCTTCAACTGAAAAATACATATTTTACTAAGCAATACATATTTCGAATGAAATATATAAAGCTTAGAAAATTAATATTCGTGGATTGTCTTTTTATTTTCGAACAAATCTTACCGTGAATTCTTACATAAAAATTTTGATGAATAAAGCATTACTATAAAATACTTATTTTTTGTTCTTTGAACTTTTCCTCGTAGTTTTTGGAATAAAAGAAAGATTGGCATTTAAGTACTATAAAACCTTAAAAAAAATAGAAATACATTTAAATAATTCGTACTGAATTCACTTATATTGATTTTTTTTCTTATAGAAGCTTTATTTTTCTTTTTACTACTTTCTATGAATGCTTTCTTCTCGTGTAATGAGGTATAAACTAGAAAAGAGAGAGAAAAAAATAGAAGCAAATGGCATTTCGTGACAGTCTACTGAATAAGCAAGCTTTGCACGCAAACTTTTGTCACTTAACGTCTGAACGTTCGGCAACGTTTCACAACGTCCGCTTCGCGATCACGGACATTTAAATCGGGTCGTCTGATTTTCATTCTTTTTCGGCTCCCAATGGAACTTACCGGTTATCAGAAGAAAAACTGCCCATTGAGGTCATTTTACAATCGGCAAAGCAGAGTTTTATATTCTATATTCGCGTAGATTTCCGTTAACTGGCCCTCGTTGTCTACGATTCGAACAAAAGAAATGACAAGAGGGGTGGGGAAATAGCCGAAGGCTTGCTTGCTTGAGGTCACTCTTATATTCTAACGACCGTGAAATGGTTTCATACGCTAGGCTTGGAAAGAAAAAGAGGTTATTTACAAAATGTATGTTTGCGTAATAAGTATCAGTTTAATCTTCGTCCGCCTATTGTTTGTTAAATAATTTCCAAGCGATTATTTGATAAGTGGTGTTATTTTGTTTGTTAAGATCATATACATATTTTTTTAATTCTTTTATAAGGTCATAATAAGATATATAGTGAAATTCAATGTGAAATGTAACAGGATTTATATGCTTTTTCTTCACACATAATGCTTATCAATTAATGCGATTAACACTTGGCGACATAAGTAGACCATAAGCAAACTGCCCTGAAGTTGCAATAATTAGTATATTAATAAAAACTCTTCTGTTTATTATATTATTCTGTTATAATTATTATGTATTATATTATTTTATTATGTTATTTTGCTATTAAATTATTCTGTTGTGATTCTGTTTATTACAATTAAAGAAGTAGAAATTATAAAAATTTCTACTTCTTTAACTGTAATAAAAAATATTACAATTAAAGAAGTAGAATATTAAATTATTCTGTTATAATTCTGTTCATTACAATTAAAGAAGTAGAAATTATAAAAATTTCGTTTTGGTAAGTGAAAAACGAGTTTATCTTAGAGGAATGGAAAATATGCGACGAAAATAAGATGAACCCTCATGAAATAAAAGACTACAAAAACATCAGTAGGAATGTAAAATTCACGTGAAAAGCATCAGTCTGTGATTTTTAACAGACTGATGCTATAGAATAATGATTTAAAATCATATGTAAGTTGATAAAATATGTTTATAATCTGGAGAGTTTCCATTGATATATTTATATTTATGTATTCTATATGAAATATATTTTCCATAGTATTTTATCCAATTAAATTAACCTGATCAGTTTTAATATGTTATTATAAATAAGTATATTGGCCAGAATTTAATTTTAAGACCTTATCTGTCATTTATTGTCTTCTATCACTTTCTATATAACAAAGGCTCTAATTTTTAACAAAATTTGTTTTCTTTCATATAATTTCCACATACTTAGTAACGTAGGGGCAGACATTTTGTCATTTATTGGTAATATGTCCATGGTAAACATTCTGCGCATCTTAAAATTCCCTTTATTATAGCACAATAAAATGTAACAAACTAGTATTAAAAAATTCAAATGCCTCTTCATACAGTGTTTTTCAGGCATGAAAGAAACTGACTACAAGAGATTTCTCGTCTGTGGTTTTAAGAAATAGTATTGCTTATCATAAAACATTTTAAACTATTCATGTAAGCTTAAAATTCGAATTGTGCTTAGCTTTATAAACTGTAACATTAATTAGAGAATAGCAACTTTTAAACTAAAAATTTAAAATTAAAAACAAGATGTATTATGAAATTCTTGACATTGAGGGAGCTCAAGGATATTTTTTACTCTGATGATTATTCTCATGGGTATTTTAAATTGTTAAAAAAAGTTTTACATTGGAATATAAGGATTAAATTATGATGATTAAATATAGCATCATAAATGTACCTTACGTTTTCCAGTCAAAATAGAGTCCAAAATCAGCATAATCAATGGATTAACACCAAATTAAACCAAAAAATATATATCCAGTGATAACCAAATATTAAAAGAACCATATAGGATATACCAATAATTTAACAAAAATTGATAATTTGGTAAAATAAAGATTTTTTTTTAATCCGATTTACTAACAGAAGCTATGTTTTAAACTGAGATTAAGTATCTTAATTGCAATTTTAACTTTTTTTGAGAGACATAAATTTAGTTTCTTTTTTTTAGATTAATGTAGATTCCTAACAGTATTTTTACATGTTTATGTTCTCAGTGTTTAAATATGTTATCCAATACCTCATGAATGGATCTTAAAATTAATGAATGAATTTAATAAATCATCTTATAAAATTGTTTATAGAGGTTCTAAATACAATTATGCATAGTCAGTTGATATTGAACAGTAAATAATAGTTCACAGATTTCCCATATAATATGTTTTATTTTCAGTATGAATGAGAAAAAGTATTCTCTTCGAGTCGCTTTCGAGAAAAGACTTTGTCGTAAATATTATTTATATATACGACATTTATCTATATGAAATGTATCTAATATGATTGTATCTACTAAAATGTATCTAATATTTATCTATATCTTTGTATCTAATATGAAATGAATATCTTACAGTTAATTTTTTGATTTCCCTATTTTTTGAAAGAACTCACCACAGATTTTGCATATAAGAAAAATTTCTTTTACATGAGTACAGAAAAGTCTAGTTGCACTGCCACTCCGAGTAACAAATGTACTGTAAATGTATAGACATAAATAAGATTTTCTTTATAAGTGTTTCGAAATGATGATTTAATCTAAAACTATCGAAAAGAATCTATTGCAAATACGACATATTCACTATTTCTTTCTATTCTGAGTTCATATTTATTATTCGAAAACAATAATATCACAAACAATAGTTATGTTATGTATGCCATATTAGTAAGTCCCACTAGGAGTAGGGCACTTCAAAAATGAGGACGAGAAGCTTCTAGTATGGTGGTCTGTTGTCGCCATCTTTGTGGAATGTTGTACATTGTTACCTACCATCAATATACAAAGGATGTACTTCTGACACAGGGTATTTCCTATCAATATACAGGCTACCTCCCAGAAAATATTTCCCACGGGATGGGTTATTCCGTGGCCAGGGATGGCCCTTATAACTCAGCTATATTTATAGCCAATATTGCTGTATCTGTGATACGGAAATTCAGTTTTATCCGTATTCCCTAAAATGGGTTAGAGTATTCACAATCAATAATACTGTTACGTTTTTAGCGTAGCGGGTTCGTATTGAATGGACTTTGTTTGAGGACAGCACAAACAAATTTATTTACCGCTATTTACAGGTATATACAGGATGACTTGAAAAAGTAAAACTTCAGAAAACACAATCCAGCAATAATCAGTCAATTACAGCGCAATTGCAAGCCTTACGCACAATAAACACGGTTTGCAGAACAGCTATAGTATAGCACAGCAACAGTCAATCACAGCGAGCTCAATAACACAGTGTTAACAGCAAACGCAAACACAGCTCACTAATAACAAGCGAAATGCTACAAGTAAGCGAAACGCTTCTCTTCCTAAAGAGAGAGATCCACTTTGAGCGATCAACTGCAGAAAGACGGCAACCTGCCTCTTATATAGTCGGGCGAAAGCACCGAGAGGCTTCGGCGATCACCGAGGGAAAACGCGGCGCTGCCAGAATTGACTCGGGGTTACCAGAATATTCCTCCCGCCAAGTCCACTCGGCTGGCGCGGAGCGCCTTGTGACGCGCCGCCAACGTTTTCACCTCTGGCGAGCGTTAGCGTTCGCCCGCTTGTAACAATACGTTGCATGTATCACATGCATAAACTTTAATTGCATTTCGTAATGCTCTTAATCATTCAATTTTTCTTTCTTTCAGGGCTTCTGCATTCTTCTGATGCAGTTGTTGCAGCTGAATTGTCATCCCCCTCCTCTGGATCCAGAAGTCAGAGCACACTTGGAAGCCAAGGTGATGTCATCCATGTCTCTGAAAGAGCTGGAGGAAATGGTGGAGAAAGATGAAAGAGTTCTGAATGTTCCCAAGTCCAGATTCGTCATTGTTCCGAAACCGAAAAACGATGATGGTGGGTATGGGCCTGAAGACCTCGATCGTAAAGCCTACATCATTCAAAGGAAATCCAAGAAATACCCAAAGAAGGCAACAAGTGAGCGAATCGGATACGGATTCCCAGAAAAAGCTGCAGACATTTATGGAAGGTCATCATACGAACCCAAGCTTTTCTTCGAAAGTGCCTTCAAGTTCGACGAGCAATTTCCTTCCCTTTTTGGAATGGCTGATTTGGAATCGGCAGGTTCAAGTCCAGTGAAACAATTCTACGAATCTATAGTAGAAAAGGTGGTGCACGAGAATAAGAATCAATATGTGAAAGATCCCTTTGCTTTTCTAGAGGCAGCTGCAAGTGAAGATATCCCTTTGTACACCCCACGTTTTAATTATGATGCTTACTCAAAAGATTCTACAGAAACCAAACTTAAAGGTAAATAAGAAATACCAGTCAAAGGGGGAAAAAGGAAGTATGTTTCATAATGTTTGCAACGAGCAAAATATGAAAATAATAAACACACATATAATATATGAATATTTATTTTTCGACTCATATATCATGCATGTCTTAATATATTTATATATAGTTATATTTATATTTCATTCATGTCTTAATATATTTAGATATAGTTATATTTATATGTCATGCATGTCTGAATAAATTTATTCATAGTTATATTATCTACCATGCATGTCCTAATATATTTTATACACTGCATTTATTTCTAATATTTAAATACGCAATTAGGTATTTTTTTAAGTTTTTTTAATAAAAGTATTATGATGTATATGAAACATCATTAACTTCATAGATTTGTTTAATATGAAAACGTAATTGCAGTCATATAAAATATACCATGATATTTAATTCTCATGTTGTTATGCTTCTGTGTGCTTCTGTGTGATATTTGACCAAGTTTTCTCTTTCAAGTGATGGAGATAAAATTATTATTGTGTTTTCAAATAAATATTTATATTAAAGACTATTTCGTTCAGTTTTTCGATATTTTTATAATTTATTTATGGTATATTTATAAATCAACCATTTAAGACAATCGATGATATTTCGTAATATTTCAATTTCAAATGATCTTATAAACGATCTAATGTAAATCATATTCTTTCTAATATTGAAACTTTCGTCGGTGATTTATAAGTATATAATTTCATTTTAAAACTCACATCTAATAATAATCGTAATTATTTAATTATTTATAATACTTTTTGAGCTTAAAGATCAACTGACTCATTTTATTTATATTAATGCATTTATACTCTTACTTTAAGAATCATATCGACAATTTTTAACATCAGTTTTAAGAAAAAAAATTTAAATGTGCTTTTAAAAGAATATATTTATGCTTATATCTGAAAATCTTTCAGAAAATGGCAATACTAAAATTAATAGAAATTTTTTTTCAGTACATATGCAATTAAATTTCACAACTTAAAGCACTATAGATTTTATTTGAAGTAAAAATTATAATAAACTATTAAAATTATGTAGCAGTAAAATTTCAAATTAATTTGTAATTATTCTTGAGAAATCAATTGCAATAGTATATAATTTTACCTCTGATAAAATAATAGACCTTTCAAAAAGATTAAAGGAATATTCAAAATATTATAAGTATTCAATAACTGAGATTAATGTATTTATAATTTATTTCAAATTTTTACTTAAAATTAAATTTTAATTAAGATTATTGGATTCGAATTGGTCATGAAATTAGTGCAGTCTTCTTTAGAAACGATTGATTTCCTTGTGAAATGCCTATTTTCCATCATTAATATAGAAAGAGTTCATTTAGCTTTAATTATATTAAAATGTAGCTGTTAAAAAATTAATGTAGAAAACGACAATACATACATATAACAAAAAGTTAAGATGAGATATTTTGCATACTTAAATACTGGTAATGTATAATAGGGTAATTATATTGATCTTCATTCAATATTTTATCTTTTTAGAATAATTTTGAACGTCTGAAAGAGACAACTGTATGCCAACTGTATTTAAAACATTACTTATTTTACTAAATAAAAAGCTAATAATGTCAATATGACTATATCATCATTTTTTAACTCTAGAAACATATCTATTTATTTAAATGCGTAATGCAAGCCGCAATCTAGAAGTTGGCTCTTGTTTGATTTTCGAGCAAACTAGGTTTCATACTAGAAGAGAAAGATTTGGTCCGATGAAGTAAGTTTAATAATTCTAATGGTCTGGTGTAGGTGCAACAATTTATTGGGTGCGGTATGCTGTCGAAAATTCTATATGAATGGTGCATGGTGTAAAATCTCAGCAACAAAATATTGCTTCAGTTTTTTTTTTGAAAAATATTGCTTTATTCTGCTTATGCTATATATTTTAATACCAACTTAATAATTGCTAAAATATTCTGACTTGCTTATACAGGTAAACCCTACTGGAAAGATGGCCCTGAAAGGCGTGAAGAAGGAGACGTCGACGAGAAAGGCTGCAGAACTGTTGTCAAAAAAATCGTAGACCCTGAAGAGAAGAAGAAAACAGGTAAAGCGGAAGCCAAAAGTGTCATCATTACTAAAGAATGCGAATATCCAAATGTAGAAGGACCTGATGCAAAAATACCTGAGATGCCTTCTAATCTCAGAATGAGTTCGTCTCCTCTGGATTCCCAGCCTTCTGTTAATTATGACAGCGAGTTACCTTCTTATGAAAGTTCAAGACCAGTCGAGCTGGATTCTGCCAAATCAAGCGATCCACTTGAGCCAGACTACATCGACCGAATGCTAGAAACCCACTTCAAAAGTTTTCCAACTTTCAGCAACCCGATAACATCATTCAAAGGGTATCAGGACCGGTTCAACCTTCGCACACCATCCGGTTTCAAAGACATAAAACCAACAGTTGATGTGCATTCATACGAGTATTCCCATCCAGAATCTGGCTTCGACAAAGAGAATGGAAGAGAGTCTGATTCCAGAAGTTTGAGAAATGAATCGCCAGTTACGTACGAGCGCCAACAGCAGTATGAACGAGAAGACAATACACCAAGGGAAGCAGAACCGATTTACAGAAAATCCGGTTCGCCCAAAGCTTATGAGCATCATTATCATTACGACTATCCCGAAAAAAGTCCTAGAAAAGCACAACCAGAAAGTTATGACGACCAGAAGGAATCCGAGGGAGAATCCAAACATTCAGATAAGAAAGATCCAAAAATGATAAAGAAAAGCTTCGCTTATTATCGGAAAGATAACCCTAAACAGGATCCCAATGACCAGCAATTCGCTGAAGAATACGCCCAAGGGAGCTTTAGGAGTTTTTCATCTGACTACGACAGCGAAAGGGATGGACCTAAGAAGGCTTGATTGATTTCTGTAGTACTGCCTAAGCAACTGTCTTTTGTTCCACAGCACCAGATATTGATATAGAATCTTACACTCATATATATTAGAAATAGTAATAAGGAAAAAAAACTTCATCGATCTTTTCGCTATCCATGACACATTCTCCATATTTTTTTATAATATTGTCCTCTCAAAATTTGATGAAACATCCATTTGTTTTCATATTGATAAAATGAATCTTATAAAAATGCATAGTCAAATTATATATACTTTTTCATAAGAATCTAATTTTTCATATTATTTTAAAATTTTCTTATTACTTATGTTAATATCATTCAATTCATAATTATTGTTAATGATTTCTTAATGTCATACTATTGAATAGTATTGTTTTATGAGCCAATGTTGGTTTTAATAATCTTATTACATTGAGAAATTTTAATTCATTTTTTTTATTTTATATCAAGTACTTCAATCTAAGCATCAGTAATTTCAGTGTGAAAAATAAAACATTGAAACATTGCTTATTTATTCATGTTTGTTTTTCATATCATGGCATTATTTATAATTTTATTGAAACTATATCATGAATCACTCGAATAAAAATATTTTTCTCATTTAAGCTAGAATTGCTTTTTTTATTTTGCATTTATTTATAACTACTGTAGTCTAAAATACACTTTTTATACAGATGGCAGTTATTTATTTTCTCTCTTTACTGGATGGAAAATTTGTACACAAAAAGCAGAATTTTTATATGGTTTTTGAACTGAAAAATGCATTTCATTAAAATAGAAAGAAAATTTAATATAAAAAGGTCTAGATAAATCACATTTTTTCCCATTAATATTTCCCATATGATCAAGAAGAACACACTATAAGAATGGAATCATTTTCTGCACAATACATTTTTTAATGCATTTCTTATGCACTAAAAACGGAAATTAATAATAGGAGCATTGTTTAAAAATTATTATTAAAAAAGAAAATACTTTTTGTTAACATTATTGCTCAATTTCGTTATGCATGTTACTGCATTGCCTGAAATCATGGCAATCTATGGAATATTATGTTATCTCTAGAATACTTAGCATTCTATGAACATTTGACGTTCTTAATTCAAGTACTAAACATGAAAATTAATATATACGAGAAATAAGATTAAATGAAAAGATCATTTTGAAGTTGGCTGAAGAAAGTTTTAATGCTAGATCCACTTTAAAAAAACATATCGATAAATGACAGAGATTTTAAAAACATTTCTTATTGTATTAAATAACAGGAATTATATTCTATAATTACATGGTTCTTAGCTATCATTCAAGAAAAGAATAATAAATGTGTATTTATGGTTTCTCAAGAAGGGTTATATCGATAAAAGAGAGGAATTTCTCGCGAATAGTTGTCTCATATTTAAATTCAGATTTTTTTTTGTAATGTTTTCAGTTTTCTTTATTTTAATATTAAAAGCATAATATAGTTTTTAAGTGATCTGAATTACATAGGATATCTAAAGTAAGTAAAAAAAATATTCATATGTCTTTTACGAACGTTCCTTTGAACAGTAAAAACATAACAATAGTGTGTTGTAATTCATTGGCGACGGATTTAAATTTGACTATAAAGTTGGACGGTATAATACTTAAGTACCAAATTATCAAATGAAAATATTTAAATAATAGCATTTCATTTATTATTGTATGATTGAGCAAGGTCTTTTTCATTAAAATAAACTTTAAAGGATTAAATAAATGAAATATAATTAAAGGATTAAATAAATGAATATTACTAAATCAATTATAAATTTTATAATTGAACTATATCAATAAAATATATTAAAATATTATTATCATGCCTTAAAATATGTAAAGTTAATTCCTGTAAAGAAGACATTATAAAACATTAATAATAAAATGCTTTAAAAAATTGTAGAACTCAAATGCTTGCTGAAATGTAACATCACTCAGTCAAACTCGAAAACATGAAATTGAACAATCCAATCAATCAATCAATTGATGTTTAATTCTTACAAGTAATGATTCTGAAGATTCTGGTATTAAAGTAAAGCATGTGATTATTAAAGCTCTATTTTTTCGATATGATTATAAATATTTGAATGTCGCCAAAATTTATATCGGAGCAAAAACAAGAAAATTAAAAAACCAGTAATTGATTAAAGAAAACAGTGTGTAATGAAGTCGTTAAAAAAATAGCACCATAAAAAATAGAAGTTTTATGAAAACCATTTTTAAAACACTTTACTAGTGTAATAAAAAATAAAAACTGATCCGATTATTTTAAACATTTATTTATAATTTATAAATATAAATATCAGGGAATTAAGGATTTTTTAAATTTAAACTAAAACTCAACAATTAAAGTTTAAAATCAAAATTTATTTCAATCAATCGGTTAAGTAATAAATAATTTCTTTGAATATTAAAATAATGCAATAATGTACAGTCAGTTATCAGGGATATATGAATATGCAGAATACCAAATTCTTCGTGTACTAAATTTGTGTAATCAAAGTTAATCAATTTAGACTACACAAAAGTGCATTAAAAAATAGTGGATTTTCTCAAACAAGAAAATTGACTGATAATGAAATTGTATATTTCCATAAATTCCGTTTAAGAAAAGACAAACAACTGACAATTATTAAGGGAAAATTTTATATCAGTCACCGGATATTTTAAATAAAGGAAAAGCTATAATACTGTCATGAAAATATGACTTTATTTGTATTTAATGACTTTATTAAGGAAATTTAGTAAACACACTTAGAAAAACCTGAATTTATAGGTAATAAAGTTTCGTTTTCCAAATAACAAACTTATGTTTTCCATTGACATGAAATTGAGAATAAAGGGAATATAAAAAGAAAATCCGCCAGATTTATTCAAATTCTATGTATAAAGGATCATATAGAAAAATATATCTAACCAAGACTCTACAATTCAGATTGTAAATCTGAATTCCAATATTTAGATTGTTAATCGATACTACAGAAGGGAAACAAATCTTGAAAGTAATTTAAAGCAAAACAATCCCCTTCTTTAGCAATTTTTTCATTGTTACAGCAGCGTTCATGAAGAAAATTAATTAAAAAAATTATATTACCAGAAAAAATAAACAAAACCAATATATTTCCTATTTTATCTCTTAACGTGGAAGGTCAAAATATTCAGGTCATTTGAAACTAATTGATTATTCAAAAATAATGCTTTCTTTTGGAAATGCTTGGATAATGTTTATCTTTCCATCAAAATAATCTGTAATCATTGAAGGAGATCACAGAAAAATAAAATACCAGAATTTTAAAAATTACTACGAAAGCAGAAAAAAAAAAGCCTAGTAATCATCAAAATTTTAAAAATATTAAAATAGTGTTTATTTGGCACTTTGAATGAAAAGAAGTAGATTAGAGAAAAACAGTGGAAAATAAAATATATGAAGAGTTGTTAAAAAAAGTAAAGATTTTTTTCAGAAAACAAGAGCAGATCTATTCTGAAATCTCAACAGCTCTAGTAAATTAAAATAAGCAAATACGCTAAAATCTATTTTTATTAGCAGATATTTTTTACCCATCGATATAATTAGATCGTATATTTTTTATAAAGTGTAGGAAATTGTGCTTATGTTTTTTTTTAATTGCTTAAAGGAATAAGACATTCTTTTACCTAAATATATCATTTCATTATAACTTTTTGAAACGTATTAAAAAATCGACGAAGTTAAATAATAGCTATTAAATAAATTTGCTTTACTTTATGCATCAATGCATATGAGTAGTTAAACATTAAAATCAAATTTAGTTATCAAGGAAAGCTATTTGAAATGAGTTTTTAACATTTATAAATTCATAAAGGAATTTGAACACTTCCCAAATATTTCATGCTTTTTAAACGTACATATGTGCTTATATCAATGCTTCAAATATTCTCGTTAACTCTTAATCAAGAAAAATATCATACGAAATCATTTTAAGCTTATTCAGAAATAATCTAATAATTATGAAAGTAATTTAAATTTACTATAGTGGTATTCATAAAACTTTTAATGCATTCTTAATTTATTTGTGTTTTAAATTAATCATTTTTGCAGCATGCTCACACATATAGATAGAAATATTGAAACATTATAAATATAAATTAAGTAGGAAGTTTTGAAAATCATGATGGATTGTCTGTTAAAAATTATGATCCATCTGTTTTTTTTATGGAAATTTTTTTTATTTATAAAAGTTCGTTCCCTTTTATTTTAATAATAATCTTAATAAAAAAGTGGTTCCCTTTTATTATAAATCATTCTTAATATTTTTTTACTATTAGGAGTAGACAGTCCCTTGACATATATATCTTTCTAATAATGACTGATATAATTTACTATTAAATCTATGTTCAATGGATTTCCATTTTTCAATGAAATTTTCTTCTAAAGTTTAGTTTTTTTTCAATACTTTAACTATAATTGCATAAACTTTTATTTTAATTTTAAAAAATTGGTTCCCTTTTATTATAAATTCTTCTTAATATATTTTTTTTAGTTTTCGGAGTAGACAGTCCCTTGACATATATATCTTTCTAATAATGACTGATATAATTTACTGTTAAATCTTTGTTCAATGGATTTCCATTTGTCAATGAAATTTTTTCTCTAGATTCTAGGTTTTTTGTCAATACTTTGACTGTGATTTCATAAACTTTGAGCTATGCTTTATTTGATGCAAACATTGCAACATTGCAGAGATAATTCTTATCTAATGACTTTCTTTGCAGCGTTCTGCGACTTTTCATTTATTGAAAGTTTCAACAGAATGTAACCGAATCAATTGTCAGGATCTCACGATTACTCACTCACGCATTCTCACGCACCGTTACTGTAATGCAGGAGATACGGAACTGCCCAATTTCTTCTCCGCACTATTGAAGACATTGCCATTGCTGAATATTCTACGAAGTATGGCCTATTGGAAAAGTAATATAAAAAAGAATTAATCAATTCCTACTTAGGCTATTAGAAAAAGTTTTAGAAGTTAGGAAAAATGTTATTTTAATTACTTTTTATTAAATAATTACAATTGTTATTATTGTGTACCATTTTATAACAGAAGGAAGCTACTGTTCTCTACTTTACAACAGTAGCTTCTGAGGGTATGGCAAAGGTATTCTCAGTCCCGGCCGAAGCCATTCGGATATAACGATGGGCCGCCTCGAAGCAACCCCCACCCAGGACGGAAGGGCAGGTTAATCAACTTAATTTACATAGAATCTAATTCAAAGAACCAGATCGTAAAAAGAAACAAATTTAAATTCTCAAAAATTGTCAACTTGTCTCCAGGTATAGTAATTATCAAACATTTCAACAATTATTAGAGGAACATAAAAATGTAAACAACGTTAACTAACAAAATGCTGTTAAAAAGCAAAAGGTATAAGACAACTATATACTAAGTAAACTCTTGGTAACCCAAAAGCATATATGCAATATATATACAAATAATATATATAAACAAAATAATACAATACACAAATACATATACAAAATACATATATACAATATAAATACATATATACAAAATATAGTTACCATATACAATATAGACATAAGAAAACTAATGTCAAAGCAAAGAGTGAATTCAATCATGCTCCACGGATTCCAACTGCTTAAGATTATTGATAATTTTGGAAGCACTTGCCCTAAAGAGAGGGAGTTTTAATAGCAATTTGATGAACAAATTTCTCCAGCTTAATTGCTATGTTGAGCGGGTATTTTCCCATAATTCACATTCCTGTATAATATGTTGAATGGTTCCAGAAGATTTGCCACATCTGCACTTATCAGATTTTCCGAATAACCTAGCTTGGTGAGCATTAAAAACTCAATGACCAAGTTTCTGAGGGTATGAACCCTTGAGCATCCGATATCAGAAATCTGACTTCAAGCTCATACACGTCAAAACCGATTTTTGTGGGGCGGACTTCATTCTTCCATTTCATTTATTCCTCCACAGATCATAATTTATATCTGAAACAGAGTACCATCACCTCTGATCCAATATCCCCAGTTGTATTAATTTCCATATTTAGAACTTTTTGACAACGACAGATTTAATGTCCACCACACACACGGAAAATCTTCAACTGCTAGGTTCAAACTCGCAGCCCAAGGGATGCGAATCCAATGACATACCTACTAAGCTGTCCCGGTTTAACCGTTACAATAACTGTAAATAACTCATCAAAAATTATAATAGCTCTTAATTTTCAACGCCAATTGAGAATTTAAAGCCAACTGTGCTGACGCAAAATGCGAAAATTTTCTACACCAGTTAGGGTAACACAATACAGACTAGAAATTTCTAACTTTCTTTATTCTTTAGTATTTTAATTAGAAAGTACTTCAAAATGAGTTGGTGAAATCGATTAATTAACGATCTCTAATTTTAAATGCATTAAACTCTTTGAAAATAAACAGACTCTCTTAAATAATCGGCCGAAAACATGTTAAGTCTAACCTCATTAATATTGCGAAAAAATAAACTGAATTCTTTACTTATTTGTCGCGGG
Organism: Argiope argentata; assembly: GCA_026289955.1. NCBI lineage: Eukaryota > Metazoa > Arthropoda > Arachnida > Araneae > Araneidae > Argiope > Argiope argentata. The sequence goes on along the minus strand of JAOUZG010005735.1, from coordinate 8,258,836 downwards.
GAAATGAAAAATTTTGGCAAGAAAGTTAGTTTTGAATTAATAAAAATTTAATGAGTTAGTTACTGAAAAAACCGGAAACTATGATCAGCGTATTTTTAATAACTATGAAGTTATTAAAAATACATTCATAAGAATAAATACAAATAGCATTTGTGACAATATAGACGTGATAATTTAAAGAAAACTTGTGATTTCAGTCCATGTTCCTTTCTTCGTTTTTAAAACGTAGTTCACAAATCTCTATTTAACTAATTTTCTTTACGACAAAGTTTTTACAATAGTTGAGGAATTCCTCTCGTCAATTCTGTAAATTGAGCAGTATTATACGGATGAATGTAGAATTTAGAATTTCTGATGAATGCAGATTTTTTTATAAGTATCCAGCTATTAAAAAAAGAAATTGGACTTTTATTTTGAAAAGCACTAACTTATGAACATATCAGTATCATAATTGCACAAAAAATAACTAATAATACATTTTCCAAAATTCGATTTTGAAGAAAAGTTCCCCTAAATATTCTGTTTTTCAGGAAATTTAAGATATTGAGAATCTTCTAACCTTTAAATGATGAAATTAATATTTCAAGGAAATTTATCAATGGAAATTTTTTGTTCAAAAGTTTATACAGTGGCTTAATCTGTTAACTTTTTTATTCCCTGAGAATTTATTTCTCAAGTTTGCTAGTAGATGGCAGCACAAATCGGGCATCATCTATTTAGATTTAATATTGATTCGGTTGAATGAGCACTTACTTAAGTAATTTTATTTTGAAACTTTGAGTACTTTTATTTCCTGTAAAATATTTTCCCCCTTTTGAATAGAATTTGAAAATAAAACAGAAAAAAAATAATTACGATCAAAATGTATTTTAAAGGGTTTTTGCGGTTAAATAATTACGGTTAAATGTAGAAAATTTCTAAATATTTAATTGAAAATTGTCGAGATAATTCATTTAATGTAATGTATTCACATATTATTTCTATGCTTTCAAAATAAAAATCAACGCATTTACAACATCAATATCAACATTTTATTTACATATTCAATCACTATATAGAGTTTACACAATCATAAGTTATTTTTTATTTTATAGATTAAAATTTCCATGGATTTTGACTCTCAATTAAAAACAAAAACATACTAATTAGCATGATTGCTTTAATGATGGATACTGAAATTTATAGTTACTTATTGAATATTAATCATTCACGTAGTGATTCATCAAAAATAAAGGCATTATCATAAATTGTAAATCCAGGTGATTCATCAAAAATTGTACCAAATATTTAATATTCTATCGTTCTGAATTCTTTATACCTCTATTTATTGATGCTAACTAGTCTAGGTATATTAAAAGAATCTTCTTAAGCGTAAATAAGTATATAAAGTTTGAAAGATGATCAAATCATGAAAACTGTATGCTATCGAATTAGCATAAATTATCGAAAATAATAATACGATATCTTAACAATAGTGTTCGTCTTTCAGAATAATGAATAGCATCTTGGATCTGTAGAATAATTTTTTCTGCTAGTATTCTTCTTTGAAGTTTTGATGCTGCTAAACAGCTAAAGATTCAACATTAACATGTGAAACATATAAAGCATTTATGTAAGCAATCTTGCAGTTATTTTTCAGCAAATTATGTAAGCATTACATGCAGAAGCTTTATCTAAGACAGGCAGTGAGTTTCGATTTTGAATTTTTATTAACCTGGATCTAATAGAAAAAAATTTCACCTTACATTTTTCTATAACTGGTAAACATACCTAACAACAGCTAATTTAGTCACAATAAAATGAAAGGATTACGTGGCTCAACTTTCTCTATAATTTTCACAAATGCGATTCCAACATACTTATACAGATGAAGATCGTGGTAGGAACCAGTAATCGTGTAACATAACCACAATACTAAAAGTATACTTTGAGTCAGGGCCTGACTTAGCCCAGTTGGGGCCCGGGGCAAAACTTTTTTGGGGTCCTCTCTGCTTTACTTCTTTAGTAATGAAGAACATTCATTAAAATGGAAACGTAAAATAAAGTTTTTATTCGATTTGGGGGCCCTACTTATGTTGGGGCCCTGGGCAGCTGCCCCGTATGCCCCTGCTTCGAGTATCGTAGATGGTATCTGGCTTTTAGGGAGTAGCGAATGGCGCTAGGCCCGAACTCCGAATCTTATGGTTAGTAGTCCAGTAACATATCCGTTGGACTAAAAGTGCACTTCGGTCCGAGGGATGTTATCTAGCTTATATGTGTAGCAATCACCACAGGCTTATAAAGCTAGCGCCACAGTATTCTCACGCCAGCGAGTTGGCGGAAGTCAAAGGATTTTTATAGCGCCAAGCGTTATAGCAAAAGTGTGATTGAGTTAATGGGTCAAATGAGTTTGAAGGTTTTATTTGGTTGCTGCAGCATTTGCTTGGTTGCTGAGTCAAGAGTATCAGACGTCTTTGATATCGTTACTGCTTCAAATGTGTCTAACGGTTTTGTTTTTGGTAGCTGCGTCAAGTGAATTTGGCGACTTTTGCTGCTGGTAGATGACGCCATGGTAGTTGCATGAGGACGCCACTTATGTACCGGATGAAGGTCGCGTTACGAACCCGCTATGCTAGGTCCACAGCCGAGTAACATAATCACAACACCAAAAGTATACTTTAGTATTGTAGATTTATCTGGCTTATAAAGCTAGCGCCACAATTTATCTATAATTATCATATGTATGTATGATATTAGTTTTGTAAATTATCGGTTCAAAAACAAATTATAAACTTCCTTCATTATTCTTCAATATGCAGCCTCATTTATTCTGAAAATAACTTTTTATTCGCAATATGATTAGCATACCTTCAAACAAATTTGATAATTGATTCAAAGAAGCGAAAGTTCGTTTTTTAAATATGAATTCGATATTTAGTTTTTATAAAGTTATTGCCAAAATGCAAATTATATTCCTATCGCAATTTCTTTAGTATCTTCAATATCTCGGTTACGGTCGAATGGAATTTGTTATCGCAGAAAAGTTTTTATTTGAAATTTTTAATAACATTTTGGTTAAAGAATCTAAAATTCTTAAATGAATGTAAGTCATTTTATCCCAAAATGTCATTTAATAACTAAATTACGTATGTTATTTGACATCAATCATCTAATAGGTTGTCAAACGATAAGTTACTAAATATACACCAGCTTCAACAGGATAAATCCTTTGTATTTTTCTAGAATTAGAATGCTGTTTTTTAATAACATGTTGAATTTATCTAAATTCGATAAGATCAGTTATTATAATAATGATATAGTATCTTTATATTTATAGTTATGTGCTAGGTATAGTAAAAAAACAAATGGTGCTTTAATTTGTATGTAGATTTGAATAACGTCAGACCACTCAAAAGAATAGTTCAGTAATGATACCTCATTCTTTTTAAATTTTCCTGATTATTAAAAGTCTTATTAGCATATAATTTATTTTTTATTAATGCTTTTTCTTATTTTTCATTTCAAATGGGAAAATGGCAGTTCCACATGTTAAAAAAATATCATTGAAAAAATCGAAATACTAGGAAAAAATGGGAAAACTCCCAAGCAGGTTTTCGTGCTTCTTATCCAGTCAAAACGTATAAATATCATACTTTAATTATAAAATCTCGAAAATTAAATGATTAAAATATATTAATTTTATCATTAAATAACTTTCATGCATTGCTTTTTTTTCAAAAATTTGATTTAACTCTTATATGGATTTGAGTTAGTACAAAATCAATTTAGTTCTTTTCAATTAATTTCCAATTCTTTTTCACTTTTTTATATAGTTCCCCAGAATGTGCATGCATATAAATATAGTTAAGATGATTGGTTGTTCTGAAGTAATGAATTATATAAGGAAAATTGATCCTCTCCCTGATAAAAATAGCAACTTTTAAAATGCCATCTTCATTCCGGTATTCTGGAGTATAACATCTTATTAATGTATATCCTTTCGCAAAATTATTTTTAGAAGGTGGAAATTTGAAAATTTCTGGATTTTCTTGATATAGATCTGTCACGGCTGACCATATCACATCGGCTTCTGATAAATGCTGGTCACTGTCCCTTTCAGAATCACATTTTAAACACCAATATCCTTTGATTTGTTGCTCATCTACAGGCAAAAATTCTTTTTTGGAATTCAGTCGATTTTCTACGCTTGGACACGTCTCACTTGCATCCAATCCTAAAATAATATAATATTATAAAGATAATATAATAATAATGATAGTATAAATGTTATTAATTTTTAGTGGTACATCTATACTACTATTATAAATGTTAAAGTTTGGATGGATGGATGATGTTAGTCAATCACGCCAGAACGGATGAAGGAAATTGGATGAAATTTAGCACAGAGATAGTTTATAGTCGACAGAAGAACGAAGACTAATTTTTATTCCGGTTAATTGAGTGGTTAATTTTTTATTAATTAAAATTTAACTTTTCTGCTCAAAAATAAAAAAAAAATCCGAAGACATTTGCATGAGCTTTTTGAATCGTTTGTTTTTATTTTTCTGTTTCCGGTATTTTTTAATACTATCTTATCTAATGGAATCCTTTGTGATTTATTGTAGGATTTCCCGACAGAAAGCCTTTTTCATCAAAACAAAAAATTTAAAAAAATCCAATTAATTTTTTTTTCTGTTTTTCTGTTTCCTGTTTTTCTGTTTCTAAAGGAAAGTTTATTGATTTTTTTTTCTTACGCTGTTCTTGTGTTAATATAATTCGATATTTCCTATTAATTTCTTTTGACTTTTTTTTTGCTGAACATATTTCTTTTGCCTATTTTCATTATTTTCGATTAAATTTTTAAAAGTACCTTTATAGTTTCAGGTTTAGCTTTTAAGTAGTTTTAACATGTTTCCAACCGGTTATTTCAAACGATTCTGCTTATTTTCGTAGTGTATGATAAATTTAAAATTAAACATTGTTAATTAATAGATCTTTTGATTCCTTCAGAAATGCTTTTGAATAAAAATAAAACAGATGAATTGAAATTAAAATTTTCTAATCTGCAATCCGTTGCCCCAACTGAGGATTAAAACTCACGTCTTTGCGTTTCTCCAATTGACGTTGAAAATTTATGCATGCATATGGTTTTGATAACGTTTTACATTGTGATTAGACTGTCAGTTCTCACATATACAGATCAGAATTTCCACGCGTACGATGTCGCGGGTAAGAGCTAGTGATATATATGAATGATATTTGAAATTTATTTCTTTGAAAAACAGAGCAAAATTGTAAATTTAAGATTATTTATAACAATAGTAAAACACAATAATAAAATTTCGATACAATCTTAAACATTTGTTATAATGAAGAATCAGACTTTAATGCCCACGTCCTGACACAGAGATAGCGCGTCTTTTTCTTGATCTGAATGACCTAAGTTCGAGTTTCGGTTAGGGCATGGCTGTTCTTCTGTGAGTATTCTGTGTGAATTCTGTATACTCTCTTCTGCCCCTGATTCTCAGGGGTTCTTAACCTCGGAAGCTATCCCCCAGATGGGCACTTCATAATGAAGATGAGATGCTTCTGGTATGGTGGTTGGATCTCGCCACCCTTGAAGGGTACACTAGTAGGTGGGGGTTGGACTCCTGCCATCGATGATGGGACGTACTTCCTACGGGAAGGGTTGCACCGTGACCATTGAGGGCTATTATGACTCAACCACAGTTCTTGCAAGCGTTGCTGTTGTAGCGGTCCGGCCATTCATTTAATCCGTGTTCAGTTAACGTTAATCTGTGTGCCTTCGCGGCAGGTCAGGGAGTCTATATATGACTTATCCTCAGAAGCTACTGCACTCCTCTTTCCGTTGTAAAGTGGTCACGTCATCGTTATTATATTTTAATGGTTTGATAGGATTATTCTAAGTTCATGAGATTTATCTTGTAATTCAAAAAAAAGGTTTCGGATTTGCTTTTCATTCAATAAATATTAAGTTTTCGTTCTTCTATTTTTAATTTAAATAAATTTGAACTTTCTGATTCAATACTCAAGAATGCAAAGTTATTATTTCGATATTTAAAACTTTTGAAAAAAATATCTACGAAATCAGTGTGCAATCTATTTCTTCATAAATTCCTGCGCATTCTGCAGTGGTAAGGTTACTCAAAAATGGAAGACAAATGTACAGAGAAAAAAGGTAATGATTTATATAAAATGCGATTCGGCAAGAAATTTCAGTGTGCTATCACAAAAAGATACAATTTATAGATTTCTATCACAAAAATAATTTACTTCGCACTAGCTTAAGTTTTTCGGCCATGGGTTTAGATAGCCTGCTGCTTATCTGCCTTATACTATGAAACTTTTAACTTTAGTATAAACTTTATTATATGGTGATTGCTAATCATATAAGCCAGCTAACATCACTCGGATTGAAGTGCACTTTAGGCCCAACGGATATGTCACTGGACTACTAACCATAAGATTCGGAGTTCGGGCCTAGCGCATACCGCTAAACCTACAAATGGTAACCCGGTCTACCGACCTTGGTTAAACGCAACCTTCGCACATAGCTTCGTTCAACTGTCGTGGCGCCCTCTATCGGCGACTCAAAGCTTTAGATACGCATTAAATACGACAAGTTATTAACTTCACCAACACTTCACATAGTATCGTTCATCAAAGCTCACTGGGGTGATACTCTGTGGTGATTTATACATATAAGCCAGCCAACATCCCTCGGACTGAAGTGCACTTTTGGCCCAACGGATAAGTAACTCGGTCTAACCATAAGTTACTCGGCTACTAACCATAAGATTGTGAGTTCGGTCCTAGCACAATCCGCTACACCTAAAATTACATAAAGAACAACAGTTTTTTGTAAAAATGTATTTCATAAAAATAATTTTTATTGCTTTCAATGACTACCTGTTTTCATATCTCTTCTTGTTTGTCCATACACATGCTTGCATGAGAAGAGACAATGATATTACATTGAATCGTTGTTGATAACCTTAGTATGATATGCGACAAACACTTTTCAATAAAATTCACTTTTTCCTTGATATAATGCGGTGTATTTTCCAGAATAGACCAAAAATTTATTTAATTAAATATGACAAAAATCCGTACAAAAGAATATCATTTCTGGAACTCTATGAAATGTACAAAGTGTTCAGTGCATCTTTAACATTCAGAAAAATTAGAATTGTCACTCTTCCAATTTCGTTATCAGCTCCTTCGGTTTTTCACCCTCATTTACCGGTTTTATTTTCTTACGACACTGTTTCAAAAATTAATGCTACGAATAATTCATAACACATTCAGACACCTTTGGCGATTAACTGGTTTCCCTGAGAATTACTTTTATTTCCAATTAAAGCTTTTAAATATAGTTTTATTTTAAATTCCTCAAACAAATGTTTTTACTTGTCATGCACTTGATTTGTACTTGCCATGGACAAGCCCTCTGAGGCATCAGCGAATTTAAGCCGAATGAGCGACTCTTATTTTGAAGTAGCGCCAACTAGGATCAAGAGTACGATTTAGCTGCTCACTCATAACAGTCGCTTCAACAGCCCCCTTTTATAGGGAGGGGGGAGGGGCACAGTCATACACCTCATAGATAGCACTCAGAAAACAATCACACCCTAATTGGGGCTTAATCTCGGAAGCCCTTACCGTTCGCTACCCCTATGACAGGATGCCTGCTTGAAATATAGAATCATACCATAGATCACCATAGAGGCTAAATTTTTTTTAAATTAAAATGTTTATGGCATCTTGTGTGCATTTGGCTCAGAAAAGCTATCTTAAAATCACATTAGTATTCCTTTCTGCATTTTTTTTTTCTTCTCTTTTTGTATATTCAGATTCATGCAGCATATATTATCAAAAGGTGCAATTAATATTTTATATTTCTTCATAATAATGCTCTTTTCAACTCTGATAAATATTAGGAATATTTCCATGTCTTGTTATATTAAATATTAAAAACAATAAAAAAAGTCAATAAAAAATAGTCACTAAACAATAAAAAATAGAGCCCTACTTTTACAATGGAAAAATATGAATTTGAATGCTTCAGATGTAGTAATGTAAACTGAAGTTTATGTAAATTTATCTCATAAATTGACTGAAATTACCAGAATAATGGTAAGAGAAAATAGTCTTTTTAACACCCACTATAAACTTATGGTTCATTTTGAAATTTAAAATTTTATGGTGCATGATTTTTGAAATTCTCCTGTCTTTCGAAAACAAATTTGGTGAATATGATTATCAAAATATTTTTTTAACTCATAAAATTTTCTGCAAATTTTCCATTATGTAAATAAAAACCCCACAGTTTTTAACATCTCATGTTAGAAGTCATTCACAATTGATAATTTTTCTACTGTCAAAATTCCACATTTGATAATTTTTTCCTCAACCTTATGAAATTATCTATTACAGTTTTGAATAACTTATTATCAGTAAAACATTTAATTAAATAAATAAACAAATTTATGAATTTTATGAAAATATTCTTCGCTTTATTAGAGTATTTAAAGGTAGAAACTAAATTAGTAGACAAAAATGTTGGTGTCAAAGTAAAAAGTATAAATACTAAAAGTTGTTATAAGTTATTTAAATAAAATCGAATTTCGACAGAAATTTGAATGGAAGTTAAATTTTAAATTAATATTTTACAATATTGCTTTTGATGATATTGATTGTTTCTTTATTTTATCATCATATTGTTTTCATTGTTACAAAATTCCACATTTTTTTTATTTCTGGATATTTATATGAATTTTTTTAGTATTATTTCTTAGAATTTGTCAAGATATTATTTTATACTTACTATAATAATTTTTTTACCCATTTAGCTTTCATTACACTCCATACTCCATTTTTAAAGTTTATACGGAAATTTTTAATTAGTATTTCACAATTTAAATATCAGAAGCTAATTGCAATATGGAAACGAAATTCAGTTGAAACTGATATTAATTGATAATTAAAACCTAACAAGTTTTAAATATTGTACTTCCAACTGAAAGTCACTTAGAAATTAAATACATAGTTTTCTACTGATATGAGTTACATGAATATTTATAAAGCTAAATACAAATTCCGCAGGGTAAAAATTGTCACTATACAAAAATATTACTAATAAGTAAATTAATTTTTCTTGACTTTGGAATTTCATTACTTGTTTTACATTAGGCTGTCTCATAGAACAAAAATCGAATAAAGAAAAATAAAGCCACACAACTGTTTTCGTTTGTACTTAAATCTTTATAACACAGAACGCATGAAGTAAATAATCAAAGAAAAAAGACGACACTAAGCTTACCTTTCTTATACCTCCAGTTACACTGGTCAAGAAATGAGTTACTTCGAGATGAATTAATTGATCTCGGTATTTCCTTAACTTTGTTTCTGTTGGTATTCTGTCTTGTATCTAATTATATATAAAAAATAAATATTAAATATATATGAACATACACATTTTGCATAAATGCTATTTTTAAATTGTTAATTGAATTTATTTAATTGAAAATTTTTAGTTTACTAAACTAAATAAGCAATATTCTAATATTTTACGTATGTATGTGTATTGTTTACTTTCTATTTTTTTGGGTATTTTTAGACAGCTTTTCTATTATTAATTATGAATGATATCATTAAAATGATTGTAAACGTATTTAAGTATATTATAAGATTAAATTACATGATGCTGAAATTCCGTATTGTGGTACCTTTGACCATAACTGTTGAGTCTTGAAAATCATTGATATTAAATTTCAAGTAGCTTTTTTTTTGTTTAAATAATGATTAGCAGTTATTAATAAGTAACTCATAATATATCTTCAGTATATTTAAACTATTGCATTGGTTCTTACACTAAGGAAAGTCTTTATTGTAATCAATAAAACATATATCATCACATTTTTTTTATCGAAATATTATTTCCAGTGTTGATACTAAAAATGAATCTGGTCTTTTAAATAAAATTGAGCGCTACGGAAGTTTAAAATGGCACTTTTTCAAGCCCGCTGACTTCTCAGCGATTTAAACCGATTGTGCGTCCCTCGTTTTTCAGTAGCGCCATCTAGAGCCCAGAGTACGACTTTGCTACACACACGTCACAACCCTTTTTATGGGGCGGACTTCATTCGTGCATTTTCATTCATTCAACCGTAAATCGTAATTTAGATCTAGTACGATTATCTATACCCAGTATCCCCCCCAGTGGTATTACTCTCGACATGGAGGACTCTGTGACCACGACATATTTAACGAGCGCCAGCCACCACACACTCGGGGAATCTTCGGTGGGCAAAGTTCGGACTCGCAACCTAAAGTATGCAAGTCTAACTCTCGACTAACCAGGCTATCTCGGCCCTTATTTTAAAATCTTTCGATAGTCTAATATATAAAGAATTTTAAACACAGGGTCTATAAAGTTAAATAAAAATAAGAATTTGTTATTTTTTTATTCAAAATTAGCCTATCTGGCTTCAATATACGTTTTATAGTAGTTTAATAATTATTTAAATATTTGTTCTACCTCACTTTGAAATTTTGCCCTAAAATATGCGTTGAAGTCCTATGCATAGTAACAGTATAATCAAAATAACGCCCGGGAATTTAAAAAAAACCCTTAGAATATTAAAACAGGCAATTTAAAGAGAAGATTCAACACACATATGTAAGTGTTTGGCAAAAATACAAAACAATAACTGAATTGCGTCTCAGTGCATAATCATGTTACAAACATCAATAGTTTTCATTCCAATATTCAGCACGTAAATAAAGAATTCTGACTGTCAACTTTGAAAACATTTAAATAATACTTCCAATAATTCTTTGCAAAGATTTTTTTTACTTTGCTTTTACATTTTTAGGGTCAGATGAAAAACATAAATTTTAATAACTTCTAAAATTTATTTCAAGGTATTTGAAAGTACTTTTTGCAGCTAATTTGGTATTTTTATGCTCAATCATCGAAGGAAATATATGGAATAAATTTAGCACAAACTTTAATTTTGCTAAATCTTAATGCAGGGTTGAAAGAATTGTTTTTGCATTTAATGAGTCATCCCTCTATTTCAAAAATAAATAGAAATTGTCTTTTGAAAGAAATCAGGCATTTTTTAAATATTCTTCATTCTAGATAAATTATATTGTAAGTATATTTGTATCGTACTGGAATATTCCATCCGTTCAAATATATACAACCACGTCACGTGTATCTCATACAAACATTTTAGTTACTTGAGCAATGCTCACAATAAACTTAATTCACGAACTAGTTTGTTGTATTTTTGCCAATTCTTTCGTTAAATTTAGTTACAATTCTCTTAACGAGTTTCACTTCTCAAATTATTAATTAAAACTTCATAACTGAGGAACTTGAAAAGTTGAACTTAGAAATTAAGACAGACATTTTGAATCAAAAATATGTACTAAATAATTGGATTCAATAAACAAAAACGGCATTCTATTTGTAACATTTGAAACTCAAATTTCATCTGTTAGTATAATATTATTACAAACTTGTTGAGAATGAAAGTAGAAAAAATTTAAGCGAAAGAAAATATTACTAATGTTATTGAAAATTTTTCAAGAAAAACACTAAAATAAACTATTTAAATTCAAAGTAGAATTGTTTATCATATAGCTTAAAATTACTCTCTAATGGTCGATTCTATGCTTTCTATACTCTAAATTTAAATTATCTAATTTTTAATTTATGCTTGGAATAAAATGAAAGATATAGAATAAAGGAAAAGTGTAGTTTTCTTGCTTTTTTAACATTAATATTATAATATTCACAATGAAATGTGAACAAAGCTTAAAATAATAATAATAACTGTCGTTATTAATGTATTGATAAATTTTCATACCTTTTCTTTCTCTCCAATTAGCTGCTTCAGAAGAATTCATAGACAAATCACTACAACTTTGGTCATGTTCTTTCGTTTCCACTATATCTGCAATCTGGTCTTCTAAATTAAAAAAAATCTATTCTTTTAATCTGTTTATCCGAAAGAAACTATAAAAACTATAAAATTATGAGAAATAAAATGAATGTTATGCATACAACTGCAGGATTTGCTCGAACTTTCTTTAATATAATCCATTTTAGGTTTATTATAAGAGCAAAAAAAATTCATTAGTCATTAAACGATAACTCAATAAACACCATAGTAAAAATTGATATTTTTTTTAAATAATATAATTTTAATGTATCTTAAATGTAAAATTAATCAGGATTTGCAGTCTAGAGAAAACACTTTATTGAAAAGTATTTCTCATCATCGTTGCTTTCAATAAAATTTTGTATTAAACACGAAAGAAATTTTCAGCTCAAAAAATGAAAGTATAGATAAAATAATTCATTTTAAATAGAAATCATTATTACTATTATTAATTTATAATTATAAGCAATACTTATAATTACTATTACTTTCGCTTAAAAACTCTTACATGTAAAGAAGCGAAACTTGAAATTACTTTAACGAAACGAAATCGGTTTAAAAAACTTCAATAACGGAATATCACTAAAAACAAACCATTGCACAATAGTTCAGATTACAAACACCATATAACCAGAAATGATTCAATACATTTTGAATTTAGAAACTTAATGTAGAATACCTTGGCGAAAACTAAAGCAAATAGTGATGTATATAAATGATCCTTAAATTAATCATAAATTGACGATATTATTAGTTTAATCCAATTATTTTCTTCTTAAATGTGTATTTCTACCATGAATCTTCGTTAAATTTAAAAAATTAGAATTCGAATAAAGTATGACAGAATCATTTTTCTTTCTTTCTTTTTAGCTATGATTATAATTTCATTCCTAAAGCTCCTGAAATAAATTTTTAATGAAATTAAAGGCTTGTAAATTCATTCATACCTTTCCTACATCTCCAGTTAGATTTATCAGATGACGAAGACACAGTTTTCCAAAATCCATGCTTAGAATTTGAATCCGTTTTATCCTTATTTTTTCTCAGATCTGAAAGCAGTTATTAAAATATGAATTAAAACAAATTGGAAATGAATTAAAACCAAGTTTTTGGATGAACAATGAATTAATGCATAGTATTTTAAAGTTTCTAAATGAGGTTTGTATTCAAAATCCATAAATGTTAATAATCCTTAGAGTTTTGAGGGCAATTTGTATGATTTTTACAAATGAATCAAGAGCACACATTTCTTTTGATACTTTAGATAGATATTATGAGATAATTTATTTTTCTGTAATAAAAAAATAATACAATATATTATTACTTTCTCAAAAATTCACTGCTATATCGGTATATTTCCATTCATCTTCATTCTTTTATCTACCTTTCTGCTTGCCACAGTAAGCCTAATTCTCCAATTATAATATGTAACAAACCAACCAGAATTCTTTTAGTAATTGATTGCACAAATAGTCACATTTCTGTATCTAAAATTTACTCAAATCTGTGGTTTAAAGAAGAATGATAATAGTTATATCAACTCTCCGTTATAGAGCGATATTATATATTCTTTGAAAAGTGATCTCGCAATTTTAGATGACAAAAAAGACACCATAACTACACACCTCGAAACTTCCACCCCATGCATCCAATTAGTTCCGATGAATTCAACTTTCATCAAACCCAGTTACATAACGATTCGTTGGTAGAATAGGTCTCGAGTGTAGACTCATCTTGTTTCGAAACCAAGATTTCGTCAGTATTGTCATTGCATAAAACAGAAAATAAATCCACAAATCATTTTTTTCTTCAGAAATGAATTCAGGAATTATTTTCTGTGGTTATATTATGGAAAAAAACCGCACTTTCTTTCATCCTGATTGGTAAGATTGTTAAGAAATGTATTTGGAGTGAGATTTTACATAAAATATCTTTATTGCCTTTTTAGACAAAGTCCAGTATTTTGAATCATTTATGAAAGTATTTTTCAGTTGTTTGATATTAATTATAGATTTTAAATTAAAAATTTTGATCTGCTGATATAAACTTGGTGACGCAGTAGTAAATGATTATACTCTGTTGAACATGGAGAGATGTGAACCATCGGTTATGATCACTGAACTTTTTCATGGGTGCTAAAATTAAACTTTTCTTAGAAACACATCTTGTACGTGCAGAGCCATCTATCATTTCAGTTATAAAATTTCAGATTCCGACTCACTTAGGTATTTTTTAATCCTCCAAAAAGTTTGCTATCTTGATGTTGAGGTCCCCTCTGTATATTAAAAATTTTATAAAAAAATAGTCATGTTTTAATTATAGCGTGAAATTTGGGTATACAAATTAGATGAATCAAAAAATTAAGATTCATTTATAATTTTAAGAACCAAACCTAAAATTTAAACAATTTGTGCTTTAATTAAAAATTGACAACACTCTTTATTTACCAGAACGTATTAAAAATAATAGAATTCATATTCGTCTGACACATATTGAAATCATTTATTTTGGTGGAAAACTTACCATTTCTTTTAGGAAAATCCTTTTCAAGTATTGTATTTGGATGAGCCGTATCTGATCCATCCAGAAGGCAATCTGAAAATTTATCTTCAAATGGCATTAGTCTTGAATAAATCTTTCTTGTCTCTGAAAGGAAAATTTAAAAAATATGCTAATTAAAAACAAATCTGTCAAACACTGTAACTTTAGCTTATTTCACATTGCATTTTAAAGTTCGATAAAAAAAATTTTTGTCTACAAATGAAGAATTGTTCCAATAACATTGAGAGAAAGGATGAGCACAGTTAAATATTGGAAAAAATTAATCAAATAATGACATCAATACTTGCTAAAATTTTATTTTTCAATTAATTGTTATGAAAAAACCTCATCAGATCTCTCGTAGGAAGCCTAATTCTTATGTAGTATGAGTTCATGAGTCAAGAATTCATACTGCAGAAAAGATACGACTGTTTATATTGATTAAAATATCTTTAGAGGAACTGAGCATCAACTGAAATAGTGTCATGCCTTCTTAAATGAAATATTTTGGTTTTTCTTCCATTTTCTAATTGTTAGAATTTTGAAATTAGCAAACATTTGATTTCCTTATAATTCACACAAATTTTAACGTTTTTAAGAGTTTAATTACCAATTAGTTAATTGATATAACCAATTTTCTAATTTATATTAACAGTGGTATATGGTGAGGAATTTGAAGATAAACGAAAGTAAATATATCATTAATATTTTTACAGATAAATTATCTATTAAGAACTAAAAGTCACAAAATAATCAAAGATGCAAAAATAATTTTTTAAATTGTATTTTTGAGAGCAATAATAAAAGTGCTCTTATAGAAATTGTTTTCATTAAATGTATTTAATTGTATATTAACAGGAAATTTTAAAATACAGAAAAAAATTAGAATTACTAATTTATTCGATTTAAAAAAATCCCAAACGCCACTATATTAGAGATATTACATAAGAATTTTTTGTTTTATAACTCTAGAATATAAGATACAAGATATACATTCACAGTTTACAAGGTCTAAAATGATAGGAAAAAATTCTCAAATAAATTAAATAACATGTTTTACAACTTCTGATCTTTTCACAAACTACGAATTTTGATAAAGTTTAATCATGGAATTAATTATTACTGATTAAAAATATATAATGAATACAAATAAATCACATAATTAATCATTTTTTAAAAAAATATCATATCTGAAATTCATGTAATACTATGAAAACTAAGCCATATTATCAGATTCAATACAGTACAAATACATAATGTTAAATAATAAAAAGAATAAATGAAATGTTATTAAAATCTATCACAATTTCGGTCACTTACTAAAATAAAACTGTCAACAAAAGTAAGATATTTATTAAAATAGTTGACTTACTCAACCTCAGGGACGTTTTCAACTGACGGCCTTTAATTTATTCCTTTGATCATTTTTTATCTGGCTCATTGTTTAACAGAAACTTATCAGGAAGTTAACAAGGATTGGAAAGTATATATCAGTTTCCAAAATTATCTAGACAATATCAAAATATCATGAACTAATCCATATTCCGTCATAAAATGAATACATTTTTAACTGACAAGTTTCTTTTCAGTGTGCCTTTATAATGGTACAGTATTTTTTACTACGTTTCCAGATTTCAAATTGTGGTAATGAGTAATTCTTACTTATTTAATAAAGAAAAGTTTTCAAAAATAGAGTAAAATAATACCCCCACCACCCCAACAAGAACACTGATTACAAGAATTTCTTCTAGATTAAACTTAAATACAAAAAACGCACAAATTTTAAAGAAATTTCTTCACAAATTATAACGAAATAATATAAATTAAGGAAAATTTTAAATAACATTGGAAGGTTATTAAAATAGAAGATGTATATTTAATTAAAAATCTGAAAATGAGTAAAGCATTATAAATAACTGAACAAAAATTTGAAATAATGTTATTTGGAATAGTAATCCATATTCATAAGTTATTATAGAAAAACTAATTCTTGAAATATGACATCTCATGACAGTGGGAATATTATTAAATAAGAGTCATGGATATATATAGATAAAATCATAAAAGCTGGAAATGGTGGTGGAAGTGCAATTTCTCTTTTTCCTTAGCTTTGTGGTGATTGCCTTATAACCCAATTAATATCCTTGGAGCTGAAGAGTCCCCTTTGCTTGATCGGTATGATACTCGGCTATTAATCATAAGATTGGGAATTCGGGCCTAGCGCAATCCGCTATCACCTACAGCTTTATTACGATTGTAGATAAAAAAATCAAACTATGCAAGTAATTGTCTTATTAAAATGAACAATTTTTATATAAAAAAAATCCGATTGCTGCAGTTGCATTCTAGAAGACGGAAAGTACTTTTAATCCTTAGTTTTAATTATTTTTCGCATGATCTATATAGTTAGAATTAAATTTTTCCAAAATTGGATTTTCTTTCTTTCTTTGATTCGATATCATTCAAATGTTTGTGTAATAAAGTTTAATAGTATAAAGTAATATTTATTGGCCATATAACGTAAACAAGTAAAATAAAAAATATATTTTTTAAATCAATTCCTACTTAGAATATTAGATTTTTTTTTAATTTTAGCTACTTTATATTAAGTAATTACAATTGCTGTTTTTGTTATTCCCCTGTTCTGCTTTAAAACGGAAGAAAGGGGTGCAATAGTTTCTGAGGGTATAACTTCTGAGCATCCTAGGGCAGAAGTCTGACTTCTAGCTCAAATCCCCTTTATATGGGACGGACTTCATTCATTCATCTACAGATTGCAATTTAGATCTCAACAAAGAAAGATCACCTCTGAACCAGTATATTCAGTGATATCAATCTCCAATTGGAGAACTCAGTGACCACGACAGATTTAACATCCACCATGCACAGAGAGTCTTCGGTTGGCAGGTTTGAACTCGCAGCCCAATTGATGCGAATCCAACGTCTACCAACCAGGCTATCCCGGACTAACAATTGCAATTACTTTTGAAATATTTGATCAAAAAATTATACTAGTGTTGAATTTCCAACACCAAATGCAGATTCAAAGCCAATAGTAGCAAGCAAATTGCGTGAATTTCTATAGTCATTTGAGGTAACGCACTACAGATCAGAAATTTGTGATTTTCTTTATTGTGTATTACACACATACACACACACACACACACACACGCACACACACACA
>JAOUZG010005735.1:8191650-8213275 GCA_026289955.1 Argiope argentata | reverse complement strand
TATAGCTGCAATCATTCTAACATAATCACAAGTGTCCATTTTTCATTTGAGAATTCAAATTTCAACTGGTAACTATTTTGTAAAAATTAGAAATGCCTCTCAAACGAACTACTGAAGGTAGCTCAACTTACTTTCTTTTTAGGACTCTTTGCATACAGAGAGCAATGGCAGTATGCTCGATAATCCAACAGCGAAGTAAACTTTACTTTTTCCTCCATAGTAATTACTATTTTTCTGAATCAAATGTAATAAATTAATGACAGAAATTGTTATTATCAAACGAAGGAACTGCCTTTCTAAAAACGAAATTAATTTGTGAAATAATCTTAAAAATAGTTTCAATTAATTTTTTAACCATGTATGTAATTTTGTGAGAAATATTTTATTTCATTGTCATATCTAAATGTAAGGGGGGGAGCCAGCATATTAGTAGCAAATTTTTAAGAAAGAAAATATTTGGCTATTAGAGAAAGAAAACAATGCTAAATATTTTCCTATAAATGTAAGACTATTTATATTCTATTCTAAGAATTACTAAAATTAAAATAATGATTAAATTAATTGAAAATTAAAAATAATTTTCTAAAATTTTATTACGTTTATATAAGATAAGATGCTTAATTTTTTTGTCATCCCTCTTCAGATTAAAAATTAGTTTCATCAATTTGTATTGAATATTGACAAATATCTAAATTTCACTTTTCATTAATGAAAATAAGTTATATAATGCAGGCTTTATTACAACCTTGTTGCCCTGGAAACTGGAATGTTCATTCATTTTAATAATGTATATTCAAATAATCATGTTTAAAAAAATTTCACAAATTGGGATTCATTTTCAAGAGATATGTTAAAGATGCTTAATAATATTTACTTTTGGTATTTTTTTTTCAATTCCTACTGTTATATTCTCCCTAAATAAAATCCAATCGTTAATTTTCAATCGTTAACGAAATACTGATAATTCATCCACTCAAGTTCAAGTAAATTTTTTAAAACTTGTTGTGGGTGGCACTGTATGTTTATTCAGTTTTTTTCAAATATTAATTCATTAACTTTTATTAATTAATTAAAAACTAAATTTCACGTCAAAAATCTTCATTACCAATTAAGTAACGAATTCAGTTTGTTTTTTCCACACTCTAATGAGGTTAGGCTTAGCTTGTTTTCATCGGAGTATTTAAAACGGTTCTGTTTATTTTGATAAAGCTTGATGAATTTAAAATTACACATTGGTAATTAATCAATTTTTCGGATTCATTTTGAATTACTTTATAATTAAAATAATAAAGCATAAAGAAAGCTAGAAATTTCTAATCTATATTGCGTTCCCCAACTGGCATCATAATTTGCTATGAATTCGCAACTGGCCTTGAAAATTCAATGGTAGTATAATGTTTTGATCAATTACATATAGCATTGCGATTGCCGGACCGAGATAATCTGGTTTTCGTATGGAACTGGAATCGCATCCCTTTCGCTGCGAGTTCGAACAGCATATATATAACGGAGAATGGAAGGAAATTCGCTTTCTATTTTGTCGCTCAATATTGTGATTCCGTCATATTTATATCAATTGTAAATATTTAATAAAAAGTAACCAAAATAAAATATTTCTACCCTAAGTATGAATTGATTATAAAAAATTGTTTTTTATATTACTTGTTCATTCTAAATTTAAAGAAACCTTTTTTCGAAAGGTCTGATCACCTGCTTTTTTATCATCAGAACTCGCTATCAAATGGTTTAGGTTTCTATTTCCTTAGATAACGATAACATGTTGCCCAACATTATTGTGTTTATCTATCATCACGCTTTAAATAAGGAGACATCATTAAAATGAGATATAATAATTCGATATGCATATACTAAACAGTAATTTCAATGGCCATATAAATTTTTCTTGAAGTTTTGTTAGCTTTTCGCTATTTATAATTCTATGTTACAAAAATGTGCGAATTAGTATTAATAATACAAATTTTTAATTATAATATTTCACTGATTGATTTAAGTAACGTGGGATTGATTTATTTTATCTATTTGAGCTGAAGTTTAAATTTTGACTTCTTTCAAAACTATTTATTTAATTCATTTATTGGAATGAAGTATATTCTGCAAAAAAATTGAAATAAAAAAGTGTTATTTCTTTAAAATTTTCACTTGAGTTCTATATTCTGCCAATAGATGGCGTCGGCAAAATAAGCGCTTATAGAAGGTCATTTCATAAGCAATTAAAAATTATCTATGGGTTACACCATATCAAATAAAAACGGTCTCAGTAAATTCAGAAATTAAGGAAAGAAAATTCCTTGTGGTTTTCATTTTCATACAGGATATCGAATTAAAAAATGCAGAATATTGAAAAACAAGGGAGCATTGATGACATATCAAGCGTTATCGTATAAAAAAGGACAGAGAAGGTGGTTCTTCCCTAATTAATTTGGATAAATAAATTAAATATAAATAATGTGTCTACATTCAACATTGAGAAAAGATATTCTTAAATTGGTATCATTTACGACTTAGTGTACACTTAAAAATTAAAAAAAAAACTTATTGGAAAATACAGTTAACAGAAATGTGAAAACTTTATTATTAATAGTATTTGTACTGTATTTTTTAATACAGTTCTAATGTTATGTAAAGTGGGGATGATTAAAAATTTGTTCAAAAAACTGCTCACGAATACAAAGTATGCTAGTAGTAACAATTATTGCAAAGAAAATCAATTTTCCTCGTTTATTCAAATAATCTCAAAAATGATTCGAGCTTTAAACTGATGAATCGATAACTCTTTCTCAATCATCTACAGATCGATTGTTTTATAGTGCTGTCTGCAAACCTATAAAATGCTCTTTCTACCATACAGTTTCCATAACATTATATAGTTAGAAACTTGTTAATACTTTTGAAAAGCAGAGTGCATCTTTTAGTTTTGATAAAAATAAAATGATTTTTTCACCAACCGCTTGTGATAATGCAAGCACTGAATCGTGGACGAGTCCGTGGTTTCTGTTGTTGTTGTTGTGTCAAATGGCACTTGTCATGGACAAGCCCGCCGCTGACCCCAGCAGCATATTTAAGCCGAATGAAGTATCTCTTGTATTTGAGTAGCGTCAACTAGGGCCAAGAGTACGACTTTGCTACACACTCACCACATTCGTTTGCGTTGCCCCTTTTTACAGGGGGGCACAGTCACACATCTCACAGATAGCACACAGAAGAAGAACCATGCCCGAACCCGGGACTTCCAGAACGCGAGGAAGATGCGCTACCTCTGTGCCAGCAAGCCGGCCCGTGGTTTCTTCTTGAAGCAATGCATTAATGCCACCAGTAATTATTACAACTAAATAAGATAAACATTCGATGGTTTGCCGGCTTGCTGGCACAGAGGTAGCGCGTCTGCCTCGTGTTCTGGAGGTCCCGGGTTCGAGTCCCGGTTTGGGCATGGTTGTTCCTTTGTGTGCAATATGTGAGATGTGTGAATGTGCCCCCTTGTAAAAAGGGGCTGTGCAAGCGTATGTGTGTGTGTTTCACTTTCATATGAGGTAGAAGTCAGACTTCTGCCCTCGGGTGCTCAGGGGTTCATACCCTCAGGAGCTACTGCACCCCTCTTTCCGCGGTAAAGCGGACACGACATCATCATTCAATGGTTTAGAAATTTTCTAGGTGCGATATTAAAATCTCACAATATTTAATTTTATCACAATGATAAATATCATTCTCATTTCAAAAACGCTAATTATTACATTTTTTACAATATCTAGTTAATTTGCATGCAAAATACTTAAAATATTTTAACTGTAACTAATTGGAATATAGAGAGCTTCGTAAGATTATTAATATATTTTTTGTATTTTTTTAATAATAATTTTTGGGCAAATGTTCTTGGACATGAAGATATAGTGTTAAGAATCAACTGAATCATTCAAACAACGAATTTCATTTGATAACTAGCCGCCTTTGGCGACGAGTCAGTTCGCCAGTATTAATACTCGCTCAAGTTTGCTCGCTAATAATTTATGTAGCTGTGTCTCATTACTGGTTTTTCACCAAAATATTTTTAAACCAAACAAATCTTGATAATCATATAATTCATTTATAGTATTATTTTCTTCAGATCTTCTGTTCATTGTACTACTCGTCTTCTCTTTCAATCCGAGCAATGATTGTCCCGGAATTGATATTTTACTTAAATGTTGGAGGAAAGGATCTAAAATTCTTCCCTATCATAGAAAAGGAGATTCTTATTTTCATAAAGGTAAACACACTAAACAAATAAAGACACAATTGGTTTTCAAGAGATGTGAAAGTTTAAAAACAGCTCGGAAAATGCCGCGCACAAACGAAATAATGGTGACACACACACGCCCTTCTTTTTTTTCTATCCTTTTTTTCTTCATTACTTTTCTTTCTACAAACCCTTGTTTCCCTTTGTTATTCTTTTATTTCTTCCCTGCCCTGATTTTATTTTGAGCAGGCAGATTAAATGTTCATACAGACTAATAATAAAAGCAACTATTTTCTTTCTTTTTTAAACATCCCGTTATCTATAAATGAACAACCAACTGACTTCACGCATTTCTTTCTAAACAAATCATAATGTATTACTTCCTGTTATCTTACTCAGTTGGTGTGGGGGAAGGAAATGTAGATTTTTGGCGGGAAAGTAAGAAAAGTGTCGTTTTATCAATTTTCCTCTCAGTTTTTTTCATTTTTTCTCCCCATAAGAACCATCCTCGTGTCTTAACAAAAATATTTAAAAAACATTAGCCGAGTTGGTCGAGCCGTTCTCCAGTTTTGCGCTTAGCAACGCATTTCGAGATCCATTTTTATTATAATAGATAATACAAAATGTTATATTCATTTAGATATTTTTTTAACTTAACGTATAAGATATTTTTTTTTCAGGAAAAGAATACTTTCAAGTTAAAATATTTACAATTATATCAATTTTTAGCGATATCTGTTTAGTCTCAATGATTCCCTTGCGTTTAAATATAAACTAATATTGCGAGATCTTATAACACCTAACAAGGAGTATGTCCTATTTTGATTGAATAGGTTATTCAAACATTTTATAAATCATTATTCTTTAATATTCATATTTTTCAATATTTATTTATCAAAAACATAATTTGTGATGAAAAATTATTACATTAACAGTGAGAAAAGTCGATGTGACGTAATTAGGAATGTTCATATATTTATATATAGCCACTATGTATGTTTGACATTTTATTCTAAATTATTTGGTCACTTTCAACCAAATGTTTGTACAACTACGCTTTAGGATAAGAGAAAGAAACAGAATTTCTTTCCGTGCCATTTCCCTTTTTTTTGTTAATTCTTTTAAGGTCTACAGCAAACGATTTTGCCGGCTTTCTGGCACAGAGGTAGCACGTCTTCCTCGTGTTCTGGAAGTCCCGGGTTCGAGTGCCGGTTCGGGCATGGTTGTTCTTCTGTGTTCTATCTGTGAGATGTGTGAATGTGCTCCCCTGTAAAAAGGGGTTGTGCAAGCGAATGTGGTGAGTGTGTAGCAAAGTCGTACTCTTGGCCCTAGTTGGCGCTACTCAAATACAAGAGACGCTTCATTCGACTTAATCTGCTGCTAGGTCAGCGGTGGGCTTGTCCATGACAAGTGCCATTTGACACAACACAACATAAACGATTTTGAAATACAGTAACCTTAAGAGTTATATATTCTCTACTATGTTATAAAATGTTTTTTATATCGTTTGTAAAAAAATCAATTGGTTTAAGTATTTTAATAAAGCCATCCAAAAAGAAATGAAAGAAAAAAATAATTTATGCTTTATTATCAAATTTAAAATGTAATACATACACATATATTAAAAGTTGTTCGTTCGAATTTTCCCACATACATTCAGGGAATCGAAAGAAATTTATCACATGCCTGCATTTTTCAATACCTAGAAAATACTTTTCATTTATTACCATCTCCAACAGAGGGCGATATGAAATGATTTTATTTTTATCCACCGGGATTCAGAGCTTATTACTGTACTAAAGTTATTATTCAATGAATTTAATTTTTAAAAAATAAGTTACAGCAACATGAATTTCATCTCCGCAAGGCTACTTTTTTAAATTTTAATTAAAATTTCAAAATTAAACACATTGTGTAAAATATTTAATAATTGATCTAATTAAAATCGAGGTCCGTACAGCATTTCAATAGCTGAACATAAGAATTTGAAAATAAGACAACATAATATGCTTGACTTTTGTTTACATGTGCAATAAATAGAAGCTATAATATGGAAGAAAAAAAAACAGAAGAACGAGGTGAAAATTATACATAGTTGTAGTTAAAAATCATTTCTTGCAAATATTTTGTATTCAGGACAACACTTTATCTTCAATTTATACGCCAAGACATTCTAGAAAACTATAGTCTAATTATTCATTTCATTCCCTTATGCTCATTCATTTATGCTTTTCGTTGTCAAAATTGATTTTTTTCCATCTCAGGAGATGATCTTTTTCTAACATTTCTCTTGAAGAAGTATACATGTACCTAGAAATTCTCTTAAATCCTTCGTGAACATATTGCCCATTCTTGGAAGCTTCATTGCTTTTGTAGTACATTAGAAATTTGTATCCGGTACAGATATAAATACTGTCTGCTGCTCTTTTCACGCAGGATTTGCAATCGGCATCTGCAGTATAGCATAAAATAGCTTTCGTTTGGTAAGCTGGAGACATTTCTGACACCGAAAAATTAGGGGTTCCTGCCTTGAGAGCAACTAAGACTCCTGTATCATAAAGACGAATCAGATTTTTCCATAAACTGTCCAATGATTCCCAATCACGACAGTGCAATATCCATTTCCCTCCTTTGTCACTCATCACCATCTCAAAATCTTCTTCACCGACAGGCAAATGAATATGAGTCCTGTTATTTATCCGAGATGGCAACAAATCAGTAGCGGTATCCAATTCCACTTTTTTACCTATGAAAAAAACAACAATTAGTAAATTGTTACTTCAGAGAATGTTCTGTAGCGTTTGAAGGTAGCGGTACAAACCTACGACGTTTGGACCTGTAGTCGAGTAATATACTTATCAAGCTAAAGGGACCCTTCAGTTCGAAGGATATTATCTGGCTTATAAGGCTAACGCTACAGTTCATAAGAAATTATCATCAAAATTCCTTTAAGTTAGATAAATGTTTTTACATAAATTCATTACTATGTAAATACCGTAATATACAGGTTATATATTTTCATTTTTATATGAAGGCAAAGAAGCAGGTTGTTGTTGTAAAAGTTATATCGGTATCAAATAAAATGGTCATGTTCTAATTAATCGGAAGAACATCTTACAGTTCTCGAAGAATAATAATTTTAACTTAACATTTTTCAATATTAAAATTCCTTAGCATTCAAACTAATCTTCTAAAACTTCAATTATAATAAAGCATAGTATTATATTATGCATATGAGATTTAGACAGTCCTTATGTGAATCAATAAGGCTTTTGAAGTTCTGGGTGACATTTTCCAAGACAGCCAATTTCAATGCTAAAAACTAATAATGAATTAAAACGAATGAAATTAATTAACAAAATCAATATTTATGTAGGACATACGTGTAGCAGAAGAGCACTAGTTCAAATTCTTTAGGTGGGATGAATAATTTCATATCATAGTAACCAAAATATACAGCATTTGATCTTAAAATATTAAATTAAATAAAGTATTAGTGGATTTATTTATATTATAAAAAGCTAATGGCCTCTTTCGTCATTAATACTCACCGTTATTTATCCCATTTTAAAATCTACATAATGTCCATTACGATTATCATCCAATAGCCATTTTTAACCTTTAAAGACAGGCAAAAATGCCCAATGAAACGATGCTTCAAATAGCAAAAATAATTGCAATCATTGTTTTTAAGTAAACAAATATATTAAAATATAATAACGAAAGTATATTTGTTATAGACATCCTGTCCCAATGATATTATTTAGCAATACCTGCTTGACATGATATAATTCTGGTATAAAACTATTCCACTATTCTGCAATCACAGCTAAATATATCAAGGTTTCATTGCATTACTTTAAAAAAGTGTAAGTCACCGATTTTTTAAAGTGTATGTTCACTCGTTAATCATTATTGAGATGTAGTGGATGAATGTCGTGATACGAACCCGCGACGCTAGGGCCAGTAGCAAAGTAACATAACGACAATACCAAAAGTCGATATGACCTATTATCAAATAACATTATGTTATTTGAAATTTCATATTTTGATTTATTATTCCTATATTCGAAATTCAATATATAGGGAATGAACAAAAAATAAATTACTAAATATTATCATTAAAAACTAAGAACCTCCACAAAACTAAAATTTTTAATATTCTTTCACTTTCACATGTACATTAATGGATACAGAAAATGTGAAATATAATTATTTATGTTATTTAAAGCATTTTTCCATCTGGTAGCATATACTTGTCATCGACAATTTAAAAGTTAACTTATAGTCTTCTATCAGAATGGACACAGTGCGTGTGTGTTAAGCAGTGTTTTAAAGTAGATCTAAAGATTTAAAACATTTTCCAGATTTAAACGTTATTCTTCATAGAACAAACAAAATTCTTTGGTCTATTAGTTAAATCTGATTCAACTACTCTGTGCTCGAGAGAGTGTAACATGCTGTTAAAAGCATTCAAAAGTTCTTGTCACAGGAAATGTCGAGTCATAGATGCTTTATCACGATGAGATAACTATTCAGATTCATCTAGAGTACAATTAAAAGTCAATTTTTTTCAATCTGGTATTTTTATAACAGGTTATCCCCCTAATGGTCTTTCTCTATTCATGAAGAATCTCCTTAAATAACATCGATTCTCAATTAGTAAAAAAAAGGGAAAAAAAGAAAAACGAAAGCACTGCAACGTCTAAATAGTGAAAATGATGGCAAAAAGAAGCTTGTCAGCCAGTTTTACTTATTTGAAAGAATAATGGCAAAAATGCACTAGAATACTGGTTAAATGTAACATCAAGGGAAATAGCAAATATGACAAGTTTACGGATTTTGTCACGAGATATTATCCACTAATGAAACAAAGCTCCAATTCCTACTATCTTATATATAATCATAGAAAAAGTAAGAATTTACTTTAAGTCACAACCTAACATCAATTGTGCATTGAGGTTTTGAATACGTGCATTTTTTACCGAATATTGCGGGAAAAAAAGAAAAAAAATATTAAATTTGTTACAAAAGCACTGTAAAATGATAATGCAAAAAATATTTATGTAGATATTTAATAACTTCATTTGCACATGCAAAAATTAAAATCCAATTTTCGTTTCCATGTAAATGTAGAGGGAAACCAATAAATCTGTTTTTAATCTAAAATTCTTGCAATTATTTCAAAGCTTCTTTTTTTTCCAACAAATAGTAAAATGATAAGAAAAGGCAGTCCATATGTTTAACTTTCAAGTTATCTTTTAATAATCCATCCGTTATCTTTAAATGAACCAAAGTAAAAGCATATAAAATCTTGAAAGGACTTCGTAAAATGTTTTGAAATTGGAATATTTTGTTTGATAACTCTTACATGAATAATCCAATTTATGACTTTTACCACAAACTGAATCTTATCTTTGAAATACAAGGAGAGGATTTGATTAATAATAATGTGGGTTACAAAAAATATTACGTTCAAGGTTTGGAATTTTTTTAATGATTCTGACTATAATTGATTTATTGATTCCTAATATGAAAAACAATTTTTTATAAGCTTTACTTTTTCAAATTAGGTGTAGAGAAATTATAAAATATTAAAAAATAATAGGGAGATAATTCCTAGTAAGGATGATTCATATCAAAAGAAATTAAAGTAAAAATAACAGCATTTATTTTTCAATTCCTACTATTACCTCACACTCTCCCCATAATTAGATAGACATCGTGTTGAAATTTTCAATCGTTAATAAAATACTTTTCATTCATCCAATCAAGTTCAAGTAATTTTTTTAAAAATTGTACTGGATGACACTAACTCATTAAAACTAATTAATCAAACTGACACTAACTAATTAAAAACTAATTTTCTGGCCTTTATAGTAAATCTTTATAGCATTACTAATTGTTAGAGTCGGGATGACCTGGTTGGTAGGTGTTGGATTCGCACCTCGAGTGCTGCGAGTTCGAACCTGGTCACAAAGTTCTCCATGACGAGTTATACCATTGGGGGTACTGAGCAAAAGGTGACCGTTATTCGGGTGCTCAGGGGTCCGGATTCTCAGATGCTGCTGCACTCCTCCTTCCGTTGTAAAGCAGAACAGGGCAACAACAGTTGTAATTATTTAATAAAAAGTAACTAAAATAAAAAAAAGTTCTTAACTTTTAGAATTTTTCTTAATATTCAAACCAGGAATTAGTTTTAAAAAAATTGAGGGTTTTTTTATATTACTTGTTATACAGAAAATTATATGATGGATATAAAACCAAGAATGCCTCGTCCTTGAAAAGTCTACATTTACACAAATCAATCGGTAAACCACGAGGACCAAAAAAACATGATTAACCTGCCTCTTTTGTTATCAAGATAAACAAATGATGTAGATCTTTACACTTGTGGGAAAGGTAGAACTAAAACTAGGTTATTTCTGTAAAACTACTCTTGTGTGAGAGGCAGAAGTAGCTAATATGAAAAAGATCAGCAGGAAAAATTATTTTTTGGAGAAATAGGGCCTTCTGTTAGTCATTAATCAGTATGAGATAATCATCCCACTCTGTAGCATATTGTAGCGTTTGAAGGTCGCGGTACGATCCTGCGACGTTTGGGCCTCTAGCCGAGTGACATACCGATCAAGCAAAAGGGGCCCTTCAGCTTGAAGGATATTATCTGGCTTATAAGGCTAAAGCTACAGTACTTCCCCACCAGTGAGTCGGTGAAGAAGAGAACGATTCTTGTATTGTGCCAAGTGTTATGGCGAGTTGTTGCTTGCTCGTCGAGTGGGTCTGACGATTTTTTGTTTGTTTGTTTTGCTTTCGTCAAGTCAGTCTGGCGATTTTTTGCATGTAGATTGCGCCACGACTTTGCAGGCCTGTAGCCGATTAATATACCGATCAAGCAAAAGGGACCCTTCAGCTCGAAGGATATTATCTGGCTTATAAGATTAACGCTACAATATAAAACAAATGTCATTTTATTAAAGTAAAGGGTGTTCCAAAATTAATTCAATGCTTGAATTTTCCAATATTTTTGCAGTAAATTGTTGGCAAATATGTTTAAAAAATCATTTCACGACCGATTGTTTAGGATAAATAAAAGTTACACGGCAGGCCATGTTTCCATTGCTGACGAAATTACAAAAATGAAGAACGTCAGGCCGTCCACAAATTAAAAATTTGGAATTGGCCTCCCAGATTGTGAAAATTAATTCCATTCCAAAGGTTATGTCCAACAAAACCACAACCGTGCACGCATTGGAAAAGGAAATTCAATGCTACGAGTGCCCCTACAACTCCAATTGAAAATAAAAAATTTCAATTATCATCTCAATTTCTTGCAATAAGTATACTCTAAAAAATATGATGAAGGTTCATTAAAATCTATTTCTGTGTAAAATTTAAAAATAAAGTGATATTTGAAGCATTCATTTTCAATTTTAAAAAAGCATACGTGAAACTAATCGAAAAATTAGGAACTACATGCGTGCGAAAGGCGACTTAAAATGTTGACAATAAAGCGACTTAACTTAAAATGATGACAATAAGGCAACTTAAAAGTTTTAAGTCATCTTATTTGTCATAAACTGCCCAATTTTATACAGATAATAAATTTTGGGATAACATCTATGTCTCAATGATTAAACTGAGTGGAAAATAATCATTTTAATTTAAGTGCCAAATTTGAATTGCCGTAATAATTCTGTAAGATTACGCAGTAGAATTTTTTATGAGAATGGATAAAATGATCATTTGTGCAATCTCACAATCTACTTTTAGTTTGTATATAATATTATACAAACTAAAGTTAACCATTTAGTAACACGTGGTATTGAAAAAACGCCACAATTCTAACTCGTTTACTTGATTCTATAATTCGTCCAAAAATTCTTAGTCACCTTTATATCAGTAATATTATAGTATTTAGGCTTATATGACTTTTGAAATATGAAAAGAAACTGCATTAAGAAAAATCATGTCTAAGAATGTTTAACTGCAAAAACATACCAAGAGAAAAAAGAAATTATTTCTCTTTATTTCTTCTAATTCCTAGTTTTAAAGTTATTGCAACTTAGCAGATGTGTTTTGTTCCTATCAAATTCTTTTTTTTTTGTTGTTGTCTGGTGTCGCTGAGGATATGGACCCCTGATAACATGAGGGCAGAAATATGACTTCTACTTCACATGCGTCACAAACCCTTTTTACAGGAGTAAACTTCATTCATGCACTTTTTTTTTTCATTCATTCACAGATCGTAATTTAGATCTGGAACTGAGAACGATCACATAGTATCCCCAGTGGCTTTACTCACCACATGAAGGACTTCGTAACTTCGTCAGATTTAACGAGCGAGGGTCGAACTCACAACCTAAGGAATTCGCGTTCAAAGTGCCACCAACCAGGCTATCCTGGCCCTCTGAAATTATTTTCATTAATTATAATAGAAGAGAGTACTTTACATAAAGGTAATTCTGTCTGTGGATTAAAATAAATTTTCCAGTTATCTTAGAGAAAAAAATGAAAAAAAAGAGAATATTTTGCTTTGACAGCTTGATTATATAAGGCATTTAAGTTATTTGCTGAAAGCAGAAGGTTGAATCGTGCCCGAAATCATGGCAGAAGACAGGTTGAATTTTTAAGTTCTTTTTATTTCATCAAGGGAGCAATGCATTATTTACAAGCGAAGGCGACGCGCACAACACAGAACGACACAACACAGAATTGATGGAAAAAGCTAAGTGTACAAAAAGGGGCGGAAAATCATTATCCCTGGTCTTAAATACCAAGACTTTGGTAGGGAAAATTATTTTTTATAGAGCTTATAAAATTAGATTTCAGTGGGGATTTCCATGTCTCACGCATAAGGGGTAAGGGAAACGCAGGGATCTTTTTAAAGGTATTTTGTTTTGGTCATTCATCTCTCCCACGGAGTGTGAGAAAGTAACAGGCGTTTAGCTGTTTCAGCAATTTTACACAGCTTCTGTTGAATTAATTAACTAGAGCGAGTGGAATGGATCAGGAAATAAGAGAATATTTTAGAATGATATTACTATGGGCAGAGGCGGATTTCCAAACAGGCGCATGAGGCGCGCGCCTCGGGCCCCATAAATTAAGGGGCTTCAAAATTTAGTTCTAAAATAATAATTGAAATTTTAAAAAAAGATATTTTTTATTAATGTCTTTCATTTTTACACTCATTACCACTCTCGGTTCATCTATCACAATTAAAGAATCATGCCATATCAGTACCCTTGAAAAACCAACTATTCTGAGAATGAGAGAGTCAAAAGTCAACCAGGAGAGGGGGAGGCATTTTACATCTTTTACCTTATACGAAACTAAAGAGATAGATATCATATTACACCATTCTGCACACTCAGACCCTAAGTACAGGAATGGCTCTGAAGGCAATGAACGAGTTTTTGTATAGTAAGGCATAGGACGCATTTTAATTAGAGACCTTGGTTAGAAGATCTTTACTCAAGGAGGTTAGTTTCTCTAAAACATCCTGTTAGCGATTTAGTGCTTCACGTTTAAAAAATATTGACTTTGATTTGTGTTGTGGAAAGGAATTCATTTCTGTGTTTGACCTTTGACCGATGTGAATATTGGTAAGCATATAATTTTTTTAATACATTTTCGTTTCTATTTTCGTATTTTTTAAAATATTGAAATCGTGGCTTTATATTTTTTTGGCACATTTGAAGGTTAAAAACAGGGCTCATTTACAATAAGAATCGGGGGGCATCGGCACTGCTAAAAAAAAAAAAAAAAAAACTGATTACTTTCTCCTATTTACTGAAGGGGAAACTTTTTCAACTCAGAAAAATCGTCAAAAGTCCAGTTAATATTTTTATACGACTGATTTTTTTAATGTTTTAGCCATGTTACAGAAAAGAAAGTATGAACCGGGGGCTTCAAAACGCAAAAAGCAAAAAAAAAAAAAAAAAAAAGCAGAATGACATAAAAATGTATTCAATAAATGTAATATAACATTTGAAAAATGAGCTAAACAGAAAATGAGACAGAAAAAGCAGTTGAGCAACTTGATACAGAATGTGTACCTAAAAGAATATGAGCAAATTGAAATTGAATATTTACATAAAAAAACCTTGTGCAAGCTGAAGTAGAATATGAATTCTAACAAATTAATGAGCGAGTTGAACAAGAAAGCGTATTTGAAAAGATATGTGGCGCTAGCCTTATAAATCAGATAACATCTACTTTATCGAAGTCAACTTTTGGTGTAGTGGTCATGTTACTCAGCTACCGACCTTAGTGTCGCAGGTTCGTACCGCGACCTTCAATACTGCAACGTACTGCAACCAAATGTGCGCAAGAAAAATTATTGAACAAGCTGAAGTTGAAAAGGATTTCGAAGAAATTGGCGAGAGAAGTGGAATTGTATGCAAACCTAAAAAGACAGATGGACAAATTAAAACAGAATAGGCACAAGAAAATGCCGCTTAGTGAGCCGAAGCAAATTGCGAATTCGAAGATATTAATGAGCGATCTGAAAATGAAACAGAAGAATCAACAACTTATAATTTTAAACAGCAAAATAAAATAGCAGCTGATTCTGATAACGTTTTAAAACAAAACCAGAATATTTTTATTCTCAAAAGAAAAAAAACAGCTCCATTCTATAATAATTGATTTAGTGCATAATGAAATTTTAGGTATGTATCTGTGAAAAATATTGCACAACTAAAGTTCAAAATAGCGCCTATTTTTTTAAGAGCATTAACACATCCTGAACTTCATCATCCTTTTAAATACTGCCAAGTAGAAAGAAAAAAATTGATTTTAATTTTCAATTTTATGCACCTAGGTCCCCCCACTCTTTTTTTAATACAAAAAATCGGATACAGAGCTTAACATAGTGAAAAGTATGTATAAAGAGTGCATACTGTAAATATAACTGGAGGGGAAGAAGGGGGGCCTCAAATGGAATTGCGCCTCGGGCCTCTGAAACTCCAAATCCGCCACTGACTATGAGCTAAATTAAGATTGGGCTTTGGAAATAAATTGGGGTTCAATTAATTATATATATATATATATATATATATATATATAAATCGGTCAAAATTCCCCACAAGCAAACTATTAAAACCTCATATATGAAATCTGTTGCAAACAATGTGTTAATTAGTTTAAAAATATATATTAAATGTAAACAGAAAAATATAAACCTCTTAAATAACAAGTCAACATCATATATATTTGTCCTTGAAAATAAAATATTTAATCATATTATTTTTTAAAATATAAATTATTCCTTCAAAAAAAAAACAAAAAAAAGTGAAAAATTACGGCTAAATTCTAGGTTTAGAGGAATTTTGGGTGGTATATTATATTTAATATATAATGTACGAATAATACGTGAAACTTACCGATTAACTTCCAGAAACTAACTGCACCTTTATCTTGGTTATTGTATTTGTACAATTCATAATCTGGGGTATGCATAAACTGCATCAGAGACTTACGTTTTTTGAAATAATACATGACAAAAGGAAAATCAACACAGTCTCTTATAGCTTCAGCACTCTTGAATTCCTTCTTCAGAATCTGCACAAGTGAAAACCTTAATAAAAAGAATATTGGGTAAATGTGATGATACAGGTGGTTTCGGAAACAAATCAGGAAGTACCTTCGGTAATTTTATCAATATTTGTAACATTCTTTCGGCGTATGTAGAAGATGTCGGTTCATCATCGCAAGTCAAACTCCAAAAACCTTCGTACGAACAGTCTTCCGACATGGCTCTGAGCAGGATCCCTAGACAATAAAATCTGATGTTAATTTACCTCGAAAAGTTTTAAAAATTCCAATTGATCTAAAATGTTTAATAGAAATTTTCAGTTCGAATTCCATTAAACAAAATACATTATTAAGTAAGAAGTAATATAATTCGAGTATTTAACCTAAAGCCAGGAGAATCAAAAATTGAGATTGAAACTATTCCAGGCATTTAGTTATTTTTTTTTATTCGTTTCTGCTTTTAACTCACCTAATTAGATAAAGAAAAATCCAAATAAAAAAATAAATATTTTGCTACAAACTTAGAATTATCTATATTAATAAAAATGCAGCTCGAAATGCGTTGCTAAGAGCAAAACTGGAGAACGGCTTGACCGATTCGGCTAATTTTTTAAAAATATTTTCGTTAAGACACGAGGATATGTTCTTATGGAGAGAAAAAATTAAAAAACTGCGTGGAAAATAGTTAAAACTACACTTTTCTTACTTTCCCGCCAAAAAATCTTAATTTCTTTCCCCCACACCAACTGAGTGAGATAGCAGGAAGTAATAAATTATGATTTGTTTAAAAAGAAATACGCGAAAGTTGGTTTTCATAGATAAAGGGATGTTTAAAAAAGAAAGAAAATAGTTGCTTTTATTATTAGTCGGTATGAATATTTAATCTATGCCTGCTGAAGGGTGTGAAGGGGAAAGAAGGGTGTGTGTGTCACCATTATTTCGTCTGTGCGAGGCATTTTACAAGCTGTTTTTAAGCTTTTGCATTTCTTGAAAACCAATTGTGTCTTTATTTGTTTAGTGTGTTTACATTTATGAAAATTTGAATCTCATTATTCTATAAAAACATAATTTTAGACCTTTCCCTCCACCAATTAAGTAAAATATCAATTCAGGGACAATCATTGCTCGGATAGAAAGAGAAAGATAAGTAGTGCGATGAACAGAACATCTGAAGAAAATAATTCTATAAATAAATTATATGATTATAAAAATTTGTTTGATTTAAAAATATTTTGTTGAGAAACCTGTTATGAGACACAGCTGCGTAAAATATTAGCGAGCATTAATACTGGCGAACCGATTGGTCGCCAAAGGCGGCTAGTGAAGAATAAAAACAAATCTGCTTAATTTAAATCTTATTTTGCCTTTATCTTCAATCAGCTTACATTGATTTCATTCTACTATGTTCCTTCATTTCACGATTCCTATTTCAATTTTCATTTTAATTATTTCTAACACGCACTCTTGAAAACTGATGACAATTGCATTTGCTCACCTCCCTAACGAGGGAATAAAAATCCCTAACGCCCACTCATCTCTTTTGAAATTTCCCTCACCTAATTAATATAAAATGAAGTGACAAAAGTCATGGGATAGCAATATGCAAATATACAGTAACAATTTTTTTCATAACTCTATTTATTCTGAAGATGATAATAGCTGTAATGAAGGAAACACTGCGCTTCATACCAACAGTTAAATTACTGAAAGAGTTTTATAATACTAAATTTTCTTGTTCAAGTATTTCTTGTATGCGATTAGTAAATTGGTATTAGGTATTTAAAAATTAGTCATCAAATACTTTCTGAGAAAAAAAATGCACCATTTGTAATGGTTTTATCCAATGAAACCAAATCGTATTCAATACTTGTAAAGTATTAGAATGTTACCAAGAATATCCAAGTAAAAAGTTCTAATTCAAAACTCACTGAGATTGAAATTCTGTCATACCATCTATACAGAATAACAAATGAAACCAATTCGAAATCCGAAGTTATTGTACTATCGGCTGATAATAAAAACAAATTTTAGGGCGTGAAAATGCAAAGGGGTGAATAATGTCTACGTAAAATTAAAAAGATTTACTCTTAGAGAAAATGCTAGTAATAGGTTGTACATATTTTGTCAAATTCAATCGACATAGTATCATGTCTCATGCAAATTCATGAAGAGAAAGTTATAATGACAGCTTATTCATATTTTAGATAAGTTATTATTTGTATGGTTACTTAAAAAAATTTAAAGATACGAATGTTGAATAAAAATATTAAGATATTTAAAAGTCGGAGAACATGGTCCAGCAATTGCTGTAATGTGTTGGCATTTATTTGATCCTCTCCATCCATCTGTTTAGAAAAATGTTCAAATATTCTGGAATTTTTTAAATTATTGAAAATATTAATGTATAAGATGTATAATCCAGCCATCTGTTTTCCCACAATACGATTCAAAAATATTGAATATGAGCTACTTATTCCTACACTGTTCAAAATAAGTGATATTATTTATTACTAAATAAACAAGACTATTTATTTTTAGCAAATGTTCCTTGAATATAAATTAATAAATAGAAAATTGCCTAACTTAGAGGAATCAAATCTTGGCTCAACAGAGAAGTTTACTAAAAAAGTGCAGACATTTTACCGAGCTGATTTTTAATAGATCGAAAAATGGTTTGAAACAAATATAAACGATAACAATTTGCACTTTTCTTTTTACTTCATCTCAAGTAAATTGGGATGATATTGAAAAGTGTGTTGAGTTTATCCCTAAATAAATTTCAATAAATTAAAATATTGGGAGAATCAAAATATTAAAGTTGGTACAAGATGGATGGAAATATTGAAACCATTACAAAAATGAACACATTCCATACAAAGATTTAGTTATTCTAGCTGAATTTACGTAGTGTGGCCCTGAAACTAATGCAGCAGTAAAAAGACAATTTTTCAATTGATAACTATTTTTGGAGCAAGAAAAATCAAGATATAATGTTGTCACTCTATTTGAAGCTCTTATCATAAAATTGAATAAGAAAAATGCTTCTCGATCCGAAATTTCCAATATATTGAGACTATTAGAAGACGACATATTGACAAAAATATTCAATCAAAAGAAAAATACTCGTATGAGTAAATAATTAAAAGAAATGTAAGCAATATTAGTATATATTTGTTTGAATTAATAAAATGTATCATTTATTTATGTTGTATATATTTCTGTTTGTACATTTTTCTGTTATGTTTTCGTTCTTATCATTATAAAATAATTGATCTCCTTATAAACATGAATAAAATAGTTAAATAAATACGTTTTAGAATAAAAATATTACAGTCTTTCAATTTAAATATATTATCAATTGCGAACAAAGTAACTAAACAATCCATACTATCACAGATAATTTCTAAACATCAAGTCACTTCATTTAATCTTGATTAGATAATGACCAATTACAAAAAATTACCTATAAATTTAAATGTAATAAGCTTACTTACCTCTGTTCTGAATCTTCAATTTCTTGAGAAATGACGGTATATGTATATTCAGCAGCAGAAATTCTTTATTACTATAGGTACATTCAACGATGAATAACAATTATTAACATCCGTTCCTATTTTATACACTGCGGAAAAATTGAACTGAAACTTTCAGAAGCTATCCATCGTCGGTTTTTCTTTTTCTATTCCAGAATCCACTGGTTTGAACTGAAACTTTCAGAAGCTATCCATCGTCGTTTTTTCTTTTTCTATTCGAGAATCCACTAGTTTCAGTTCGTAAGGCCGCAGCGAAAAATATTTTAATAACTTTGACGTCATATCCGCTAGGGATGCTCCCATGATGCTCTTTTCTGTCTCATACTTCGTTCATTACATTTTGTTCCCGCTCTGAGTGAGTGTGAATAACTGGAAATTTAGCGATTTTCTTTTGCGATTAGGAAATAAGATATCGAAATGGGTTTTACTTTTTAACAGAATCTATTGCTAATGAGATTTTCCTTGTGAATTATTGTTACTCTGTTTAATTGTATCTTTAAAACCATTTATTGTTGCATATTTATTTTATATAATATACATGTTTGTACCATTATCAAGTTTTAAATACTAATAATTCAGAATTAGGGTTAATATACAAATGTGTCGAGTCACTATTGATCGAAATTAACTCCTTTTTTTTTATTCCAACAATAATATTCGGATTCCTTTACTCTTGTAAGAATGATTGAAAATTGATTATAATATTACAATTTTATTTATTACAATTCATTTTACCTATTTCCTGTAAATTTTGTTCTCATTGTAAAACGAAAGTGAGCATTATTTTGAATATGAACATTGACTTTATAATTAAGACTAAATTTAAATTAGTAAATAAGGGAATCAACTCTTGATTTATTAAAATAGTTTCAAAAGTTCCCAATTATTTTACAATAGTCACTTCTGTCTAAGAATATCTTAATAAAGTAGTTTGCATTTAATGCAGTTATGTCAGATTGAAAAGCAATTTATTTCTGTACTATTGCTTTATTATTTGTTTGTTTTTTTAATTTGAATCTATCTTGCTAGTTTCTATTCATTTTACCTGCTTAGTAAAACAAAAGTGAACAATGAATCATAGTTTTGATTTGTTTTCGTTATAACTTTTAAAGACTAATTTTGCATTTAAAATGGTGAAGTTCATGGTAACTAATATAAAATTTTTATATTGCAGATGTGTGAGCTTCATTTTGTAGATGATGGATTTGTGGAAGAAGCTCATGGGTTAGATATAAAAACAGGTTAAGTGCTTACTGCACCGTTCGATATTAAAGAAGGATGCCATTCTTAAAATTTTTTTATGGATGCCCAAATTATTATCAAGCTCCTAAGTTCCAGAGAGGTTTTCCTGCCGAAAAGAGAAAGGAAAGAGAGCTATCTGCTCTTATTCAAACTATTGAGGATAGTATTAAAGAAAGAGAAAGATGAAAAATCCAGGTCATTTGCTCTTTGGAAGAACTTGATTTGAAATTAAGTAATTTAGAGTTATCTAGTTTATGGACTGTAATTAGAAAGGATTCATATTTACTTTTTGTTAGACTAATCTATTCTCCTTGTCCTCAAATAAAATATTCTGTACTAATAAATGAAACATAGGAGTAATATGTGTTTTTCAAGAATATTAAACAATTAAAAGTTGGTTTGTATTCTTTCCCTCTTCAGTGTTATAATATTAATTTACTTTCTGATATTTCTTTCAACTTGTTTTAAACTGTTTGAAGAAGAACCGAAAGATGATGTTCTTAATTGTGTTAAATATTTACTTCAGATCATGAGGCATAGTGAAGAGGATCCATTTTTACAATTTATAAGTGAGCAATTATTTTTAAAAGAAATGTGAAAGTTGAGTACTCTCTAGAGATGTTGGTGTTTTGTACACTTTTGTATGGTTTGGCACCAAATGCATATCAGTTTATCAGAAGAAGTAGTAAACTTATTTTGTCCCACCCCACAACAATTCAAAATCTATGCTCATCACCTGGCATTAACCCTCAGTTAGAGCAAAATGAAAAATACTTCTTAAATTATTTGAACTGGAGGGTTACATATTTATCTGAATTAGATAGATGTTATATTGCAATTTGATGAGATTCATATAAAACCATATGCTGATTATAAATCAGGAAATATTGTTGGTCTCTCAAATAATAATGGCTACTTCGGCCCATGTATTTATGATTTTAAGTATCACCTCTTCTTACAAAGATGTTGTACATGTGTGACCAGTTTAAAGCATAAAATATGTTAATTTGCATTGCAAGATAAGGAAAACAATTAATAACTTAGAAAACATTGCCTTTTTTGTCTTTGCAGTTGTTAGTGATAA
>JAOUZG010005735.1:8141464-8168474 GCA_026289955.1 Argiope argentata | reverse complement strand
TCTTTTTTGAGTCATGTAAATCCTTCTTCCGACTGTTTAAGAGGGGGGGGGGAGGGATTTTTTTACAACACATGAGTTCTAGTAATTTCATTAGATGGGTTGTTAAAGAGCCATAATTTCATACTATAGTTTCTCTTATCGACAATAAAAAGTTGGTAAAAAGAGGTAACTGAATTTCCAGGTGATATCTTTTACAAACAAGTAATTATATTCAGACATCCGAAAATTGATTCAGATATACACAAATATATACAATTCACCAAATCAAAAGTATTTAAGAGACTCAGAATTTTATTAGTAGGTCTTTATTAGAATATTTCTGAATGTTTCTACTATGATGTTTCCCAAAATATCCTAAATAATCTTATATTAAACTAATTAAAAATTAAAATTTGTTCAATGAAACATTTTTGGGATAGTTATCGATTCTTTATAATCTTAATGAAATAATAATTGTGATACAGTAAATTATCCTTATTATTCCTAAATTATCCCAAACAAGAATGACGGAATTTTTTGAGAAATGTTTTTCTCTTTTTTTGACTAAAGTATTATTAAATGTATTATTAAGTATTATTAAAGCAATCAAATTACATACTAAGATGACTAATCGTCTTATTATTAGTCAGATTGACTACATTTGTTTTACTGATATGCTAAAAATATCTCTAAATTGGTCACTAAAGAATGCTTCATTTCCCCATATCATTCAATGGCTTTTAATGTAATGTGTTTGATAAGAATTTAATACCTTCATATCTTGAAAGGATGTTTGATTTTGCATTCTCATTTACCTAAAAGCAAGACCTGCTCAAATATAATAAAACATTTTTGCTTTGTCAATGAATAATGATTAATCTAATATTGAAAAAATACTATTTAGAAATAAAATATTATACTTTAAAACAAAGTGCTATAAAAGGAAATAATGATTTGTAAAATTGCAAATAGTCATAAGAATATTCCTAGCAGCGAATTGCCGTAGCAAAAATATCATGTTTCTACGGTAAATTATTATTTAAAAATAATTTATAGACTTTATTATTTATATAACAGTAGTAACAGTTATTTAAGCATTTTAAAACATATTTTTTTAAAAATATTTTATTGTATATTACGATACCCTTTCATCTACAATATGGGTTTTGTATCCATTTTCAATACAAAACCCATATTGTAGATGAGTCATTTGATTCTGAAATATTCCATATAAATCTAGAATTCATTTCTTTTATCTTTCAATATAATTCGAAATTTGCATAAAGATTTGAATTTTGTGTTAATTATTTGTATTAAAGGATTTTCACAGGCATAATTAAAAAAATTGATTTGTAGACATATATTTTTAATTTCTAATTTAGAAACTTTTAAGTACAAGATAAATTTAAATGAATTCTTACATTAAAAATGGATTCAATGCAGAACAAAGGAATAGAATCAAATGTAATAATTCTGATCACAAAATATATTATTGCAATCTAGCGAATATAAAGGGGCAATTTAAAATTAAATATGATATTACTAAATAAAATAATATAAGTAGTATTTTAGAGACTTAAAAATAATAGTATATATAGTCATATAAATGTAAATATATATAAAGTAATAATAAGTGTAATATACATAATAAGTGTAATATACATAAAGTAATAATATATAAATGCCATCTAAATATCTTCTAATGTCTATATTCGCTGTTAAGAAAACATCTAAAATCACAATACTTTATTATTACTATTTCTAATGCTTTCAAACGATCAGATTAGAGAAAATTTCCAAAACTTTTGAATATTTTAGTTACTCCTTAGTCGTGTTTCCCATTTATAATTGTTCTCATTCAGTTTCTATACACGACTATATCGATTCGCAGCACGGTTTGACATATTCTCTGATTCCATTGAAAGAAAAATTAGGTGCTTCATGTTTGGTCATTTTATTTGTTTTTGAATTAAGTCTTCAAGGGATTGAAACATTTGATTTTCATGTTTACATCAAATTTAAGCAAACATTTACATTGGGTTTGATAAAGAAGAAAAGAGAGGTATAGGCATAACAAAGGCATGTTTCAAGCGAAAAGCTTTGATTACTAATCGAAAGCTCTGATTACGCTCTATTGCGTATAATTAACATATTCATCACAATATGTTCATGTCACAGAATAATCTATGAAATCGATTAAGAGAAAACATCTAAAAGAGTTGTTTGTTTTTCGAACCCAGGATTGAAAATAAGCTGGAGTATTTTCAGAAAAAAAATCTGATAATCAGAAACTGCGCCTAAATTTGAAGATAAAAATTCCAATGACTATCATACAATTCAAGATTTAATAATATATTTTGTATTATACTAGAAATTAATATTTTAGAAGAATTTTTCTTACAAATATTGGTCCCAATAACTTGGTGCTTTTCAAAAATTTTGCAGGATAGAGAGAAGATAAGAAGTAAAAAAAAGTTTTGAATTCTTTGGAATTACGAATTTTTTCTCTTTTTCTTGAATATCAAATCCTCTTTTGACATAATTCCATCCATTTCCTAGACATATTTTTCACATTTTTTTTTAAATCCATGTTTAAGATTATTAAATTTTCAAGTTCTAATTAGATGTTTTTGACTCTGCACTGCAGGCACAAAGATATTAAACACTATATTTTAAATTAGTGAATCATGAATTATATCCTTCATGATGATTAATATTTACATTTAATATTAATCATCATGAAAAATAGATATATCACTCATTAAGGAACACAAATCATTAAAAACTAGATGATAGCACCAAAATCAAAAGTAATTATTTAAAATGCTAATGCATTTTTAAGATAATTTTATAGTTCTGTATTTTTTATTAAACAATATTACTATGCAGTTATGCAATATTAATGTTTTATAAGTCATAATTTATCATTAAATATCCTTTAAAATCTCACATTTTAAGTAATTTGCTTTCAAATTCAAGTATCTTACATATCTTCCCCGTCCATTCTCATGATCTTTATTTAAAAAATGCTAATTTATTTTTATAAAATTTTCAATTATGTATTTATTAAAGAATAGTTTAGATTATTTTTTCTTAGTTTTTTAAAGCTAATGTAAGATCTTTTGTATTTGTTTAATGCAAGCCTTCCTTTTTAAAAAAATAATAAAAATCTATTGCAAAAAGTGATTAGGAGATTTAAGAAAACTGCTTTGGTTTCTAGAAATTTTTGAAAACTAATCTGTATGGCACGTGCCATTTACGTTAATCCTGAACTTAGACTAGAGCCCAAGCTTTATGTTGAAAAACACGTCTATGTGTAAAAAATGCATGCTTAGTATTTTGAGTTCAAATGCATCACACTAATAGTAAGAAAAGAATATTAAGACTCATCTATGAAGCTTTGAAACTATTATGTACTGATTTCGATTTGCCCACGTCCGTAGCAAGTTCAGTTATTGTTATATGTAATATCTTTTTTGCAATGTTTGAAACTTTTAATACTTATAAGAAGTATCTTAAATGTTTCAAAACATAGATTTGCTTTATTATCAGCTAAATTTCTATAAAATTTTCTTCTAACCTGAAAAAAGCGGAATATGTCATTAAGGCATATAAATTTGTCACTTCATCCATAGTTAAATGTATACAATAATCTACTATAATTTTGCCCCTTGGGACAATTGTGAAAGGGATGTAATACATTCCGGTGCATGAGTAATAATTTATATGCATTCTAATTCTGAGTAATAATTTATATGCAAAATATTCACACTTTCAAACACATTTAATACCAAAATAAAGGAACCCACTAAATTGATTAATGAGACAATAGATGTATATGTGAGGAAATAAGCTCTATTAACTTCATTTTTCTGTCACTTTGCCACTTGGGACAATTGTGAAAGGTATGTAATACATGCCGATGTTGTAATACATTCCCGTGTATGGGTAATAATTTATACCCCTTCTAATACAAAATATTCATACTTTCAAGTACATTTAATACCAGAATAAGGGAACCCACCGAATTGGTTAAAGAGACTAAAGATGTATGTGTGAGGAAATAAGCTCTATTATCTTTATTTTTCTGTCACTTCCTCCATAGTTCAAGGCATGCAATAATATGCTCTAACTTTGCCACTTGGGACAATTGAGACAGGGATGTAATACATGCGATATTGTAATACATTTTGTTTTATGTTTGATAATTTATATGCATTTTAATAAGAAATAATCATACATTCAAATGTTGGGATAAGGAACCCACTAAATTGGTAAATGAGACAATAGATGTATGTGTGGCGAAATAAGCTCTATTAATATTCTCTACATAACAGAATGTGTCTAATTCAATGACATTAGAAGATAACTTATAATGAATAATGATGATTTTATTAATTATTACAATACTTTAAAATTTAAAAACATTAAAAAAAGTTGAAAAACTTTCTAGCTTTTTTAAAGTCTGAAGATTTTTTTTTATTTCGATCTTTTAC
Source organism: Argiope argentata (assembly GCA_026289955.1). Lineage (NCBI taxonomy): Eukaryota > Metazoa > Arthropoda > Arachnida > Araneae > Araneidae > Argiope > Argiope argentata. The sequence goes on along the minus strand of JAOUZG010005735.1, from coordinate 8,163,999 downwards.
TGGCCGTTGTTTTTTTATATAAAAGCTGGACAGTTAGCAAATGAGAATAACAGTCAGTCAAGATAATTCTTATTTATCCGTCTTAGTTCTGTGGTAACGAGATGATGGGTTGTGATTTTAAAAAATGTGTTGGTTGCGTAAATCTAGAGTTCAATCTCTTAGGAATAACTTTATATTCTTGATTTCGCCAACATTATATATTTAAATTTCAACTGGAGATAGAATTCAAAGTAATGCTAATATACTATATGTCAAATATACTATACATACTATATGTATATTTTAGCTAATATACTATATGTATATTTATGTCAAATTTATTAGTTCTTGGTGAAATAGTCTGTTTAACAAAGAGCTAACATATACATATACTGTTTATTAGTAGCTGAGATAAATTAATTAAACATTGCTAAAATCATCCAAATCTTTGTCGGTTTTCAAATTCTTCCCTAACGCACAAGGTTCAAAGCATTTATCTTCTGTCATCAATATGTTAGGAATCCATCCATATAATACAAGGCTAACAAGCAAAAGCTAACTAAACTCGTACTACAGACGAAATTCTCCGATTTCTAACTAATATCATAATACCAACCGTAAGCCACTTTCATGCGGCATGTGTTTGGATAATTTGCTACTTTCTGTATTTGCTTCATATCCAACGCAAAGAAGTCACATTAAAGAATGCCGATTTCTGTTTTGATCCCAGATCTAGATCTATGCTTTCGGTCTCTTAATGTTATGAATGACAAGCGTTAAGAGAAATCCCCAGAAGTGCTCAGACATTTAGCAGTCTCGGAGAATAATGAAATCTGGGGTGTTCGAGCAGAGAGCGATTATGCGTTATAGCTAAATGTAGGGATAATTAGACGTTACGATGTCATCGCTCAGTGCTTTGACTTGATCAATGAAAGCGTGCTTATATTAAATATCGTATGTTGCGACTAGCAGACTGACTGATGATACAAGCGTTACGGAATGTGCCTGTTTCTTGCTGAACAATGAGGAATGGTTTCGAAAACTGTTTAATGAAAACACTTATAAGTAGTTAAATTTTGGTTTTAGTCCTAATTGCTGGTTCATTTTGATTGAAATTGATAACAAATTATATTATATAACTGATTTTGATTATTTTAGACTTTATTGCAAAAAAATTAAGCCTATATTAAATAACGAATGTTGAGGCTAGTAAATTGACTGATGATACAAACTAAATGATGCTGATATTAGGAAATGTGCATGCTTCTTACTAGGCAATGAAGAAGGGTTTTTAAAAATGTTTAATGAACACACTTTTAGGCAGTTAAATTTTAGTTTTAGTCAAAAGTGCTGTTCATTTCGATTGAAATTAATGACATATTGTATTATATAGCTGATTTTGATTATTTTAGACTTTATTGTAAGAAAATTAAGTTTATATTAAATAACGAATGTTGAGACTAGTAGATTGACTGATGATACAAACTAAATGATGTTGATATTAGGAAATATGCATGTTTCTTACTAAGCAATGAAGAATGGTTTTAAAACATATTTAATGAAAACCCTTTTAGGAAGTTAAATTTCAGTTTTTATTCTTAAGTGTCGATTCTCTTTGATAGAAATTAATAACATATTATATTATGTAGCTGATTTTTATTATTTTAGACTTTATTGTAATAAAACCGGGCTTATATTAAATAACGAATGTTGAGACTAGTAGATTGACTGATGATACAAACTAAATGATGTTGATATTAGAAAATGCCCATGTTTCTTACTAGGCAATGAAGAAGGGTTTTTAAAAATGTTTAAGGAAAACACTTTTAATTAGTTAAATTTTAGTTAAATTTTTTTAAAGTTAAATTTTAGTTTTTATCCTTAAGTGTTGATTCTCTTTGATAGAAATTAATAACATATTATATTATATAGCTGATTCTGATTATTTTAGACTTTATTGTAAGAAAATCAGGCTTATATTAAATACCGAGTGTTGAGACTAGTAGATTGACTAATGATACAAACTAAATGATGTTGATATTAGGAAATGTGCACGTTTCTTACTAAGCAATGAAGAATGTTTTTTTAATTGTTTAATGAAAACACTTATAAATAGTTAAATTTTAATTGTAGTCTTAAGTGATTGTTCACTTTGTTTGAACTTAATAACAAATTATATTATATAGCTGATTTTTATTATTTTAGACTTTATTGTAAGAAAATCGGTCTTATATTAAATAACGAATGTTGAGACTAGTAGATTGACTGATGATACAAACTAAATGATGTTGATATTAGGAAATATGAGAGTTTCTCACTAAACAATGAAGAATGGTTTTTTAAAATGTTTAATGAAAACACTTTTATGCAGTCAAATTTTAGTTTTTAGTTTTAAGTGTTGAGTATCTTTGATAGAAATTAATAATATATTATATCATATATTATTATATTATAGGGCTGAATTTGTTATTTTAGAATTTTTTTGTAAAAAAGGAAGTTGGACGTGTATTAAATATCGTATGTTACGATTATCAAACCAACTGACTTTACAATCATTATGGAATATGTCTGTTTCTTTCTGAACAATGAAAATTGGCTTTGAAAAATGTTTAATGAAAACAACTTATAAGTAGTTAAATTCAGTCTTAATTGCTTATTTATTTTGCTTGAAATTAATATTAAATTATATTAAATAGTTGATTCCTAATATTTCAGACTTTATTGTAAGAAAAGATTGCTTATATTAAATACCGTATGTTACGACTAGCAGACTAACTGATGATACAAACGCTATGGAATGTAAATGTTCCTTGCTGAACTATAAGAAATGGTTTCTAAAAAGCTTTTACGAAAGCGCATTTAAATTTTAGTTTTTAGCCTCAAGAGGTTCTTCAATTTGATGGAAATCAATAAAAAATAATATTATGAGTTGATTTCTATTATTTTATACTCTACTATAAGTAAATCGGGCTATATTAACTATTGTTATGTTACGACTAGTAGATTAACTAATGTTACAATCATTATAGAATGATTTTTTTTTTGCTGAACAATAAAAAAGGGTATAGAAAAATATTTAATAAAAAACTCTTTAGCTAGAAAATTTCTAGTTTTCTGTCTTAATATCTCGATTTTACTTTGATTGAAATTAAATGCAAATCATATTATAGAGCTAATTTCTATTATTTTAAACTTTATAGTAAGAAAATATTTTACTTAAACATTATGAAACAATAAGAAGAGGTAAATTTATAAAAATTAATAATAATATTGAAAAGTAAATTTTAAAAATTAAAAATTTGAAACAAAAAGGGAAAAACCTCTATAAAATATTTATGTAGTTAAATAATAAAAAGAAGTTAAACAAAATTATAGAATTCAAAATAGATTAAAAATAATAAAAACTTCTTCTATACAGCCAACCACCCCGCCACCAATGCAAATAACAGTATCGACAGTATTTGTTGTGGCCGACCGTGAAGGTAATAAACCCTATGAAATGAATGCGCTTTTTCAAAGAAAGCTTTGCGCGTTGAAAACCATCAACTGATAACGGAAAAAAGGACTGAAGCTAAACAAATAACGAAAACACAAATTACCAAATAAATTTTGGTAATACTTAGTAGTTGGGAAGTTCTAAGAAAAATAGTTTAAAAGTAGTTCCGTCTTTATCAGATGGAAGTTAATAGCTTAAACATATTGGCATACAAAATTCCGCAATCTTTTTGATAAAATTAACATTCTTTTCATAAACTCAAATTTAGACTATACATAAGCTGTAATTTTCTATTTAGTCTCTATGATAAAGCATTTTCAAATAACTATTCGTAAAAGGGATGTTTTAGCGTATTAAAACCGAATATCTTTTGCCGCATTGGAATTCCATTCCATTTTTCCCTTTCTGTAACCAAACATTTCAGAATAAATTCGATGTAATATAATCATCTTTTAATATGTAAATCAGTGATGGTATTTTTAATACATCTGCAAGTATTGGAAAGGAGTTTTTTAAATTAGAGAATGCAGTGAAAGGAAAATTTGCACATAATTAATAGATTGGCAGAAATAGACAAATTGGAATTCCATATTCTTTCCACATCAGTACTTTTATCGCTCTGATGTTATAGAATTATTCATTTATCAAAGCATCGTCATATCGATAAGTTTATTGTTGACAAACGTTCTGCAAAACATTATTGCATTAATAATGCAATAAATATTTAGCAATCAGTTTCATCAGTTACAGTTTCGGTTGCATGAATTTGTCAGATAGTATTTATAGGATTGCGTCATCGGAATTTGATGGAAAGACTAATTGATATTTATATTTATCGTCTGGTTTGATGCAATTTCTACCCTTTAGGCCAAATTCAATATTCGAAATTTCAGTGGTTAACTCTATTTTAGGATCTTGTATTCAGAGATTATCATATGGTGCTTGTATTCAGTGAAATCTGATACATATTTCAATGCTGATTGGGAAAATATTGAAGTGTTAGTATTTTGTATAAATGCATTCTATTTTAATAATTATCAAGTCTGGGCAAATAAAAACAAGATTTAACTAAGCAAAAAAAATTGTAGAAAGTACTGAAAAAGTATCAACTGATTGCCCTTTTACTTCAATTTTGAAATTTCATTTGATAATTAAGTACTTCTTACAAATTTTTATCTGAAATATTCATAGAGATATTCATAGTTCAGAGTATCCCTCATTTCAAAACCATAATCTCATCAAAAGTTACTATGAAATTGCTTTTTCTTGTCATAATGTCTACTCGTTTGCAATAAAATATTTATAACTGTGGTATAGCTTCTGTTTTTCAGAACAAGTAGCATAACAAACAATATTAAATAAATGATATAGCAAAGAATTAATACTATTTTGAAATATAAATTAAATAATATATCGGAATTTAAACATGACTGAAATGTTAAATGCTATCTATAAATTTCTTAGCATTTGAGGTGAATACTTCATTCCATAAATAAAATTAGTGGATTAGTATTGAAATTTTATTTATTTTTCCTTTTAAAATCAGATTTTAGATTTTGTTTTTGAATTTTCGAAATTTTTATGGGAAATAATCAAGAAGCGTGATTTAAAACTTGATAAATAACTCTTATTCTAAAAGAAATGTACACTTCTTTTCTCTATGGTATCATCTCTGTGGATTCTTTTACAAAGATAAATAGTCATCAGCTTTAAGAACTTTGATCAACTAACTAATTCTGACGATGTAATGGAGAATTAAACTAAATAGTTTCAAGCAGTTCCATTTGTATCAGACGTCGTATCAATTTTTTAATCCATATGCACAATTTATTTGATTTAGGTTTTATTTGAACAAAGACATTTGACAAATATAGAAGACAATGAAACATTTTATATAAAAAAAGTTCACTTCAAATTATGAGTATTTGTTAATGAATTTTCAGTTAATACTTTTAATTATTATAAAAAATGAAGGCCATTGTGATAAAAATAACATTTTAGAAACAGTATTAAATAGTATCAGCTCTTAATAAAGAATGCTGCTCGTGTGAAAATTTTACTAAGTATCACTTAAAAATTTCTCAGTTGTCTTTTAGGGAAGCTTGAGGTTTACTTTGATTTCGTCTATTAGCAATCCATATAGAGAAAATTCATGAATCGCAGAAAAAATAAAAACTGAATTCTTAATAATTATTTATTTTTTGGCGTCTACAAAAATCCATAGGTGAAAAATAAAAATTTTATTATCTGCACTAGCATCTTTAAAAAAAATCAGCTTTTAATAACGTGTTGCCGTTGCATTTACAAAAGCTTTGATTTAAAAAATTAAGTTAATTACTACAGCAAATAAAAATAATTAAAATGTTATTTATTAATTCCTGAAAATTTAATCTTTACATTGAAAGTAATTATAGAAAAGATGCAACACTTTCATATCCTAAAGAGAGTACAAGTTAAATTATACTTTTAGATGAAATAAATATTAATTGTAATAAGGAAAAAGACAATATTATTTGTTTACAATATTATTAATTTGACTTGTGCAAGAAAAAATTAAATAATTTCTAACTTCTAGTTCAAAAAGCAGTTGTATATTAATTTTTTAATTTCGATTTGTACAATTTTTATTTTATCTTTATATTCCATTCCTATACAATATTAAATACCATTTATAGCTTTCATAAATTATGTATTTAATATTGGTATAAAATGCATGAATATAAATCCAGTAACTAAAAAAAATGAAAGGTAATGTTTCAAAATATATATAAAAATATTTTTTTAAACTTATCAAAATTGAAGAAAAATCGTGTAAAATTAAAACTGGTATCATTGAAAATGATTAACTTCTTTTTAAGAAAAGTTATGCTTTTTTAGTTAAAAGTTATTTTTATTTTAATGCAACAAAATGCTTCAATGATAATAAGAAAACACTTTAAAATTTAGATTTATTTTATTTTAAAAGTCTAATTTAAGTTATGAAAATTATTTTATATTGAATGCGTTCTTAAACCAAACTCGTTGATTAGTAAAAAGCTTTGAAATTTTTTTTTCTTCTGCATGTGACTTTGTACAGTTAAAAGCCTTTAAAAATTAACAACATTTCCTTATATGGTAAATTTATTCAATTTGAGTTACACAAATGGGCTAAGTAATTTCATAAAGCATTTTGAAATAATTCATATTTTATTCTCAAACACACGAGATGGCTTTAGCTGCTCTTTAACCCATGATAACACAGTGTATAAATCACCGAAGAAAAGGCTTAAAGTATATTTTACAGAGTATTCATCTGATTTTCGAAACTTTAAAGGTGAAGAATATAAAACAAGCCCTTTTGTGCATTCATAAAAATTTCTTTTATTCATGGAAGGGGACATTACTTTTGAGAATAAAGTGTAAATAGTTTGGCCTTTGGATTGAAAGATTTCGTTTTGTGCATGGACTTTAGAAAAGAAGTATCTTCAAAGAGAAAATATAATATTTATGAATTCTAAAAATGAGCCCTGTTTCAACTTTTGAGATAGGTATAGTATATTTTAATAGCATATTTTAAGATATAACGTATGCTATTTCAATAAATAATTATTGTATTAATATTTAAATATCTAATTTCAAATATCACCTACCTTTTTTCTCTGTGTTTATAATATTTTAATATACATATAGTAATTTTAGTTGCTGAGCGAAATAAATCAACATATTACGCTGTGTTAGTTTTAAATAAAGTTTTAAAATCACAATATTCGATGTGGGAAAAGTCTTAATAATATCTGTTTAGAAGTAAAGAGAAAAAATTGCATTATATATTGTTTTCTATTAAACATGAAATGAAAATTGGCTTAGAGTTACCCTTTTTCCAAACTTTTCCTATGCCGTCTTTGCCTTCTTATTTTTCAATTTTTCCACATGACTCGACCCATGGATTTGTTGGAAAAAATGCCTTTGCTTTGGTTGATATCTTTTCTCATTATGTTGAGCCTATTATAATATCTATAATATATTTATTTTCTGTATGAAAGCGTAATGGTTACACAAAAGAAAATTATAATTGATTTAAATAATCCATATAATTTACATCATAGCGTGATAATGTTGTCTACCTCAATTTCATTTTTAATATTTATTTTTCATTAATAGCAGCTATAATGGGCATAAAAAATATTTTTAAATCATATCACATATCTTTGCGTATATACATAATTAGTTTCTAAAACAAAGTATTGTCATGAAAGGCGCTTAAATATATTTTCAAATTTGAACTCAAAAAACCGGTACAAAGACGTATTACAGAAAAAAATCTGTACAACGATAAACTTTTACTTTTTAAATATATTTTGTGCAATAATGTTCATTGGAAATATCGAGAAAGAAAATTGAAATCTCATGTGGTTTTCAAATAAAAGTCTAATAAACGAATTGAAAAAAAAATATTTCTTTGAGATCATCTATGACTTAGAATGTAGCATCGACCAAATTTAGTTTCTAAAGCTTTAATTGTCCATTCTAACGGTAAACTGTAGATGGGCAGCTAACTTTGAAAAAACTGTAGATGTTCAGCTAACTTTGATAAACCTGTAGATATTCAGCTAACTTTGAAAAAACTGTAGATGTGCAGCTAACTTTTCAAAAAACCGTAGATACTTTATATTTGTTCCCATTCAGCAACAAATGGATTTGCTATTCATGCCAATTGTTACAATGGCCGTGGGAGTCATACATGCTCATTTATTGCCTCAAGTAAAATTTCATCAAAACTGAAATTACTTTCCTTATTTTCTACTTTAAGCCATTTTAGGTAGTTTCTCTGCCACTAATGAAGACGTATTTGAAAGAAACATTTGCTTTCTCCGTTGAAAATTGAATTATTTAATCATTTTCAAAGACTGCGCTTTTAATGCTGATGGTTTTATGGTTTGTTCGTTAAACCTTTGAAACATTGCATTTTGATTTTGAAGGAGTATTGAAAATTATTTGATATCAGTTACTAAATAAAGATTTTATATGCTCAGAAGATTTTAAAAAATATACCCTCAGTTTATAAATACATGAAGGGAGTCCCCCATGGATTCTTTCCAAATATCTCAAAAGGGGTAAAATTGATTCCATTGAATCAAACTTAATTCCCAATGAATGAAAAATTACACTATTTATGCAAATTAATTCTCAAAAGCAGGTAAATTTGCTTCTGGGAACTCGGTCGGCTTTCTAAATAGAATTGTTGCTTTTCCTTAAACATTCAATTAATCGCAGAAAATGCTTAATTTTTCATTCATTAAAGTAAAATATTTTCTTTTAATTTCTTTCAGTATTGATGATGTGTACTTATTATAAATCAATGCCACTTGCGCAAACGTTATACTTATCTTTTTCTTTCGAATAATTTATTTTTGGCTCATTTCCATTTATTTAACTTTTGATGAAGAAATTCTTTTCTTGATGATTTAATTAAGCTGTTGTGTAAATCAGACTTTTTTTTCGTAAAGCAGGACTTCAGAATAAGTCGAAAATATAGTTTTAGATTACGAGGGATTTGAAAAAATATTTTTAATCATGAAAATTTTTCTCAATAGTTTTATATTATATATTATATATTAATTAATCGAAAAAGTAATATTTTCTAAACATCAATTTTTCGCAGATATTTTTTAAAAAAATTGGTCAATTTGATGAACCAGATAAGCTACTGAAAAAGCAAGTCACAACAAAATGTAATGACAATTAATGCATAGTAAAAATTCTTTATTGTCTTTATCATTTCAGATAAACGAAATAATTTATGATGGATTAGAATTGATGTACATTTGTTTTCTATGAAACAGTCATAAAATGAAAAAAAAATGAATGATTGTTGGTAAAACTAAATTGCTTATGACTATAACAACAATTTCATCTCGCAATACTGCCTTCCGATTTTCACTTTCTCGATTACGAATTACAATGAAAATATTGTAACAGTCAAAGAATTCAACTTGAAATTTTGACGAATCTTTCCGTTTTAGATCTTTCTTATTTCGAAGAACACATTTTTGAAAAATGACTATCCATGTGTCTGTGTCAAAGATAACTCAAAAAAGATTATAATTAGACTGATGAAGTTTAGTATGCAGTCTTTACATCAAATAATTAGATTTCTATCAACTTTTAAGTAAATTCCATTCATTTGGAATTTAAGTAAATTAAGTCAAAACGCAATACAAAACGCAATACAAAACGCAGGGTGCTGGATTGATAAAATTCAGTAAATAGAATTAACATTTATATGTAGATCTTTTAAAAGTTTGAACCAAATTCATTTACGTGGTTGATCGTCTGTTCGTCTGCCCTTTCAGAAATATGTAAATGTTTTTTTAAAAAAACTTGCCAATGTCTCCCCCGTTAGCTGGGCGTCCAGCGTTCGAGTCCTGGTTAGGGCATGGATGTTCTTATTCTGTGTTCTATCTGTGAGGAGTATAAATGCCCCCCCTATTAAAAATGGACTGTTCAAGCGAATGTGATGAGTGAATAGAAAAAGTCGTATTCTTGACCCCAGTTGACGCTACTTCAAAAATAAGATATTTTCATTCGGCTTAAAATCGCTGACGGCCGTCAGTCCGCATTTCCATGACAAGTGTCATTAAAAATAACAACTAAAAAAATCAACGGTTTAAATACACCAAATTTGGTATGAGATTTTATCAAAATTTTGTTTCAGTCGGTTGTAAAAAAAATGGTAAGAACCCCAATTATATGGATTACGTGGATACTTTTATCTGCATGCGGAAGATTAAGCACCAAAAAGCTGTGTAACCATGAAAAAACAAATTCAGACCAAAGGGAAATCGTCCATAATTATTATATGTACAAGACATTCTCTGGAACAATACTTTTTTTAAAGAGAATTCGAGAATATTTTCTGGAGACTAATCTCACTAATGTAACAACAGAATCTTTAATTTTAATCTTGAGAAGAAAACTATTGTCTAAAAGGGACATTTTTCGGTACTTACGTATAATACCGTTCAACTTTATCGCCAAATTTGAAGTCGATGAGTTGCTGAACCGCCGATTATGGCAATCCGGTGATTGTGTAATCCGGTGATCTTTATCGCCAAATTTAAATCCCTCGCCAATGAGTTACTAAACCGTTGGCGATCGTTGACGAAGACGGTATAACACGTAAGTCCTCATTTGTTTCTACATTCCTCTACTAAAGCCCATAATGATGATGCGTATCACATTAGAGATGCCATTTCACAAAATTTAACGATTTATATTCTTAAATTAATTTTCTCCATTAAAAAAAATTCTCTATAGCAAACAAAAATAATCCTTGCTCTAAAAATCAAAAATGATAAATAGCATGTACAACTCAAAACCTTGATTTGAATAAAAATTATGACTATTTTCCTTTTTCAATTTGAATTAATAAAAAATAATCGAGAAATTATAAAGGTTGAAAAAAATGTCTTTTCTAAATGACACATAAGACATGTATCATATTGAAATTACGATTACCGTTAATTTGTAAACATTTTAAAATCAAACTGTATCTAAAAAATACTACCTATCATAAAAACTCTCATGAAAGAAATTCGGAAATAATTTCTTCAAGAATATCAAGCTTTGGCATTATCTTTTAAAGCCAAAATTCACCTATGTTTGAAAATTTGCATAATTACAACTTGCGCATGATATTTTAAGAATATAATAACGAAATGATTTTTAAGACTTGAACCTGCTATTTATAACATATTTTAGTGATAACGGACATAATTGAATCCAAAATGAACCATTTAGCTCAAAATGAGTAAACATTTTCAGTGATAAAAAATCATTGAAATTAGATTAAAGTAATTTTATCATCGTAACAATTTTCTTACACTAAAATATTTTATATACTTTTTAGCCTTTAAAATTAGGAGATTGATAATGTTAAATTCAAACCCAGTTTGAACTGTAGTCCAGTCTAACGATATAGTTCCTCTTTTTTAAATGTTGATAACGTATGCAGCTTCTTTATTATTTTCTATATCCATTAACTTCAATATATTTGGAAAAAATATATGATAGAATTGAATTTTTTTTCTTCCGTGTATTCCCTTCACTTACCAAGAATAACGCAAAATTTAATTAATCTTCTATAAAGAATGCATATATTTTAGAGCCCTAATCTAACGATAATTAATTTATTTTCTCTTTTTGGATTACCGAGAGAGATCTTACGTAACTTTATCATCAATCTTTCCACGTTTACTTCACAAAATATGTAAATGTAAACTTATTAATATGTTAAATAATACAGTTTCTGAATACGTTTTGATTATTTGATAAATAGATTGATTAGTTGATTAATTTTAATTAATAATGGAATTTATAGCGTTGAGGATATTTAGTCTATTATTAATCAATTAAAATTCCATTAAAAATAAATAATTTTAGAAAAATGTAAATCAAAAGTTAAATTTAGTAAATAATACTTCTTTTAAAGAGAAGATGCCTTGTCTGCCTCAAAAAAAATTTAATATCTTTTTCTAATACTATCAGAACATGAATTTGTTTTCAAAATTTAAATTGAAAATATCATGGGTAAATAAATGCAATTTAAGATAATTTTGAACAATTAACTTTCATTTAATACTGAGGATTTTCTATTTATTCGTTAAAATTCGTTTCAGCAAACGATATTTTTTGAAAAAATCAAAATTAATCAATACAATCTTAAGAAATGTCAAATTGAGTAATTAGATATTATTATTTAATTTAAAATTTCAAAGAGTTTCAAGTGTAAGAATCTTTATACACTAAAATTATATCTTCACTCAATGTAAAACAGTATTCTAGCAAAAAATATATATAATTAATTTTAATATACGGAAGATTAAATTATGTTTTCCATATAATTCATATTTTATTGAAGTTATTAATACTACTACTTACTATCTAACAATATTATTTTAAAAATTAGTATTATTAGATTGTAATAATAGTTAAAAATATTAATAATATAAGATGCTTATATCATTAATAAAGATATTGAAATCTCATTCATATACATACCTTTATTAATGATACAAGAATCCTAAATTTTAATTTGAATCAATAATATCACTGTAATACATACACATAAATGGAGATTCCATTCAACAAATATTAACAAAAATGTGAATTCTGTAACATTTATTATATGCTGAATATATTATTGTAGGGAAATATACATAATTTTCTAAATAAAATATTAGTAATTAAAATTATTGTCGGCTATATCTTATATCATGAGAAAAATGTTCCTTTAATTTAGTATAAGCAATCCAATTCAATTTAGCAAACACAGTTTAAGCTAATTAGGTGCCTGAAAAATTCAAACATTTTAACATCTTCAAACATGATACATTTTTTCCAAATAATGTGTATAAGTGAATTTGGAGATTGTTATATCAATTTTTCTTCAATCAAACAGTTTAAAAATTGCTCTAAATTATCACAAATAAAACATAGAATTTAAAAATTATTTGATTAAAAATCTTTCTTTTAATTACAAATATGTCTCAAACATTTCTAGCTAGAAAACATTTCTAGCTTGAGAGAAAATACCTCAGAACGTAACTATTTGGATAAAAACTACATATATAGAAGTGGCAGTAAGCCATTATATGTCTATTCCTTTAAATTAAAGGTGAATTATTTTCTGATTCTGAAAAAGAACAAAAATTCATCAATTACAGTCCTATATGAATAAAAGTTTGCATAATATAAGAACTTGAAAGAAAAACGAATTCGAAAATATTTTAGAACGTACTGTTTGAAAGGAAAAAGAGGTAAACATAATTTGAAGTGCACAGTTATCAGAACTACATTATTAAATATATGTTATCAAATCATTCAATAGAAATAGACACTTAAATACATAAAAACTACGAAATGATTTTTTAAAACTACATCAATACCTATGAATTTTTTCCTAGTAAAAGAATCAAAGATCAGAACTAAAAATGTATAAATGAATTTTAAAATTTAAAGCTTAGTTTATTATGATAAATTTTGCGGAAAAAAACACGACCGAAAAGCAATAGAATTTATTAAATTGCTAAATCAAATAGGGGATTAAACTAAATTAATCATAAAAGGAAAAGTATCTACTAAAAATTAAGAACCATAAAAAAGATGTTACATTTTTTAAATGATGTGATTTTTTTATTTATTTGAACGATTTAATTTCCAAATATTCTTGAAAAATTCTGATCAAGATGCCATATTTTTAATGCTAGATTAAAGGCAAACGATTTTTTATTCGATCGGTAAAACAAGTAAAAAATTGTTTTATGGCAAAACATTTGAGAAATTAAATGTATTATTTAAAACGACAAAAGTAATAAGATTCATATTCGATTGATAATTCCAAGATTTATATTCGGTTGATAATTCCATTTTTCCTTTATACAAATTTCATTTCAGTATTTTGTTTTTAAAAAAAGGAAGAAAGAAAAAAAGAATCAAAACCATTTGCTTCATGTTTTGAGCAGCGTATCTCATTTACAAGTTGTTTTGTTTTGGAAAAATAAAGTCTTAATTGCATAGAATATGTTGTGAAATATATATGAGCAATTATGTTATTCCTAAAATTTTATGAGTAGCAAAACGCGGTAGGGATGGAAGTCCCAAGGGCACACTAAAACTCTGGGGAAGATTAGAAAAACACAATTTCGGAAGTTTTTCCTCACATTATCTATTATGTATGAATGATTTCACTAAAACAAATATCGCAATGAATTGCAAAGGCTACTTATGAAGCTTTTACAAAATTTCGTGTGTAATTTAAGAATATTTATCAAAAGTAATTGATACGCACGATTTGACACTGCATCAGCAGGAAACAAGTACTCATAAATGCTTTCTGTTCTATAAAGAATGTAATCAAATTATTAAATTATGTAAGCAATTTCAAAAAAACTACCTTTATGCTTTAGCACTGAAAGAATTAAGTAAAATAAATATAACTAAACAATGAAATTTACTCGCAAATAGAAATATTTATTTAAGCTCTCACATTCTGAATTTAAAAAAATTTCGAAAAAAAAAAGATTTTTTTTCTAGCGAGATCTTATGGTATGTATATATAATCGGCATTTGAAATGGACATTTACAAAATAAATTATTAATATAACCAAAAAATTAAAATTAAAACTCCGCTAATTTGCATTAGAACTACCTGCAATTATGGTGATAAATTAAAATAAGGATTCAAATGAAATCTGCTATACATATTTCTACATATCATGACAGAACATCATTTCTTGAACGGTCAAGCACCACGTGCTCCTGTAAGTTAAATTTATCTTTTATTCATGTTAATTGTTGCATTGAATGAGTCACTTTAATATTGCAAATAATGCAAAAAACTTTGTCTCGCATTGATTGTTTACAAAAATATCGCATTTCCTACTTATTTCATTTCATATAATCACATGCTCAAAATTATAATTTTCTAGGTTTTATTTGTTGTAGTTATTACCTTGTTTTTCCTCATAGCTTTTATAAAAAAAATTGCCAACACGTTATTAAAAGCGGATTTTTTGAGATGCTCGTACAAATAATAAAATTTTTATTTTTCACCTATGGATTTTGGTTGACACCAAAAACCTCATCTCCAAAATAACATCATGTTCTGACATGATAAAAATCTAGATTTTTTTTATATTAAGGTATTTTATTTGAAACTAAAAGAATCATATGACATTACCTGATAAAATGAATATCAGCGAAATTAGAACCGTAAAAAAACTAAGAAAAAACATTAATATTGGTTTTTATGTATTTATTTTTTCTTCTTGGCAATAATAATATTTAGTATCATTATTACGAAAAACATAGATGATAAAAGTCAAAATAATTGGCTGAAAATGAATCCATTCTAAAAAAAGTAAAAGAATGAATGAAATTACAAAAGTTGTTACAAACGATGCTAAAGAATTTGTTGTTGTTGTTACATATCCCCCCTGGGTCAGAGAAAGCCTAAAGTAGGTCCAAAAGGCCCCGACATGCCAGATTCCCATAGATAGAATCCTACTCACTCCATAGAATGGATGAGGTAGAATGGATGAGGTGCCAAGACAATTAAGTAGGCGAGCAGGACAAAATTATTGAAATTTAAATTATATAAAAATAATTTTCATTATTTGTCACCCTATCACGTCTCTAAATCTGAGAAAAAGTAACAAATATACAATTCTGCTACATAACCTCAAAAAAATTCTTTCGGCTCTGCAAGTTACTTTTATTGATTTCATACATGCAGTTTTGACATTTAGATGCCTATGCTAAGTTTATCCAGCTTCTCTCTATTTTTTTTCTATAAATTCTATCAATAGACATAAGGATATAGTTCATGATTTGTGGAAAAGGTCTAACTAGAGAATTTCATAGAAATGTCGAGAATACTTTTATTTAAGTATTGCAGTCTTTTCTCTTTATAAATTGTACACACAGCATACAAAAACGTAAAAATATTTATCTCTTTTTGATGATTAAATGCGATTAGATTAAGTTAATCAATTTGATTTGCTTTTAAAGCACGTTTTAGGAAACCTTTTTATTCTATACTTCTTTCTAGAAATTTTGCTGTCTTCCGGCAATCTAAAAAAAAAGGAAAATCCCTAACAATACAAAATATAACTTCTTTTGAAACGTACTTTAAAAAGCCCAGTAGAATTTTACTCTCCCAAACTACTTTTTAAAATCCCTGACTGTGCTTCTCTTTTCAAGCATTATAAATTACGCAGGAAACTTCCAGTAGATAAATGCGTTTCGGAGTTTACATTTACCATAACTATTCACAAAATGTCTAAAGCTCGCCAATAGGAGGAATAAGCATTTTGGGGGCATTTTCAAACTAAACAGGAAAGCAAACATAAATTGAATCATTTATTTCTGAAGAGTGGATTTTCATGATGTTCTTCAGATCTTCTTTCAGACAGTACAAAATAGCTCCACTTTCAGTCTCTCCAAATAAAAGAGACACCTAGAAGTTACGTTACTTTCTTTTTTGTTAGAAAAAGGCATTTGTATGAACAGATATTCGCATTCTGCCCCTTTTTTTTATTATTGCAGTATCAGCAAGTGTTGCTTTAGTTTGTATATACACGCGAAATGTGACTTTTACGATGATCACCAACTTTTTTATACAGTTAAAACCAAATTCCAACAATTTAAATGAATGGTTATTGTTGATAAATAATACAACACACGCTACTAATAAGAATTTCTTAATGGCCAGTAAGCATTATATATACGTATATATGCCCTCGCATTTAATATATGTTCACAAATGTATAATTTACTTAATTAAAACTGAAATATTTTGAAATTTTTACAAAATAATTTAATTCTTACAGCAAAAAAATATGACACAATTTTTTTTTAATGATTTGAGCTCCATGAAATAATTTCCGCATCTAGATGAGTAACAATTTTGATTCATATTTAAAACAAAATTCCATCTATTCAATTTTTAATTATCATAAATAATTCATCATAAGTGTCATTTAACTAAAAATTTATGCACTAATAAAAAACCGTAAATTCACCCCCCTTATTAGGTTGAACCAGCGGGTGACCGAGCTCCGCTCGGAGAAAACAGGTATCGAAGCTAACTCGAATATTTAAATTTTCAGTTGTGATTTATCAAAACAATACATGCCGTATTTAGTAAAAATATCAAAGTTATCCTTATTTTTTTCTGATGAATGTTGAAATGTCGGAAATGTGGGGCGATTTTCGATTTGGCAACCATTCCTCTTATTATAGTATAAGATAAAATTAAAACTTAAGCTTCAAGCATGCGTTACGAGTAAAAGGGAAAAAATTATCTTATTAATATGTTGCCATCAGATTGACAAAAACTCAAATTAAAAAAAAATTATTATTGCGCATTAAACATATAAAAATGCAATTTTCATCACGTGTCTGCATTAAATTAAATATATATATATATGAATATTGATATAGATGGCATATTGGCTATAGATGGCAGCACGTTACCACTTGAAAATTTAAGTAGCCATTATGGCGAACTAATAAAGTTTGAAAATATCCTATCTGTAACTCCGAACTGCTCGACCGTAGCGCTTCAAAACCGGTGCCAATCGATTCCTCGTGGCCAAAAACCTCAGACCTCCAAGTTTACCGGAGTTTATTAATTCTGGGGCGATTTTCGACTTGACAACCATTCCTCGTATTATAGTATAAGATATGTATATTTCAACAAACTTAGAATTTTTAACAACTTTAACAATTTAAATATTTTGGAATTACTTTATAAATTCAAAATAAAATCAAACAAAAATATTAAAAATCTGGACAAATTTCTTGAAATTATTTCGCTATGCGATATAAAATTTTATAATGAGCAATAATTTTGATTAACAGAGTAACAATTTTGATTAACAGAACAATAACTTTGATTCAAAATAAACCAGAACAAAACACAATTATGGCTATTTAATTTAATTTCTACCATTGATAAATAATGCATCATATACCACGGAAATTTAAAATGTTTACAATGATGCTAAGAATAGAAAATTCTCTTGTTTCAAGTCGTTGAAATATATGTTACTTATACATCTCGAAATTTTAAGCATCTGAAAAGAATATCTATTTTTGAATTATTTTATCAATTAAAAATGAAATTAGAAACGAAAATGTCAAAAAAATTTAGATGACATTCTTTACAATAACATCAGCATCCGAAACAGGATTTTATGATTAGCAGTTATTTTGTATAGCAAAGTTAAAACAAAATTATGGCTATTTAATTTAATTTCTACCGTTGATAAATAAAACGTCATATACGCGAAACTTTAAAATGTTTACAATGATAGTAAGTATAAAAAAATCTCTCATTTCAAGTCGTAGAAATGAATGCAAATTATTAATCTAAAAAATTTTACAACTTTGAAAAGTATATCTATTTTAAAATTATTTTATCAATTGAAAATAAAAATATCAAAAACTTTAGATGCCACTCCTTGCATTAATTACAACAAATGAAAAAAGATTTTATGATGAGAAATAATTTCAATTAGCAGAGTTGAAACAAAATTCTGGTTATTTGATCTAATTTCTATCATTGATAAATAATGCATTATAAACCACGAAACTTAAAAATGTTTACAAAGATAGTAAGTATAGAAAATTCTCTTGGTTCAATTCGTTGAAATGTATATGAAATACTCATTTAGAAATTTTACGCATTTGAAAAGTGTATCTATTTTCGAATTATTTTATCATTTAAAAATGAAATTCTGGAAAAAATATCAAAAATTTTAATGTCACTCCTTGCAATAATTCCAAAAACTTAAGAACCTGCACTTTCATGTACTTAAGAAATAATTATAAGAGTAAACTTATCGATAAAATTTTATATTTTATAAAACTCTATCTCCTTTAACAAGGTAATATTAAGATTTAAATAGTTTTTTCTTTAAGGGATTTTTTCTAATATTGGTGCAGTATTTGAAAATTATAACCTTTTTCAGTCAAATCAAGCTGACTAAATTAATACAGCCTTACGCTTTTAAAATCAGCAGGTTGGGGCTATTTCAGAAAATTTCAAATGACAAGACTTATTTTTCCCGTCTTAGAATTATTAGAATATTGAAGAGAATCAAAAAGAGTTTGATAAGATATATTTAGTGATAATATGCATTCAAAGAGGAGCATTGCAAACAGAAAATAACAATAGAGAAACAGGAGAAGAAAAATATTTTACTAGAATTGTACTTTTTACTTTTTCCTAGAAATTTTTCATAAGTAATTAAACATTGCATATAATTGATTTCTGACTGACAGCAATGCGAAGAATGATATGTCATGGGACATTCGCATAGTTTCACGTTTAATAGATTCTTTCAAATCAAGTGAATTTTGAGGATTTTTAAAGCATATTTCAATTTTTTTGAGTCATACAAACAGAAAATCATCAAAATTAAACTGAGTGATCATGCTGGTCTAGGAAAGGAAGGTTACAGGAAATGATCAGGTCACCAAACTGTTCTCTTACACACTTTTCAATGGCTTATCGCAACATGTGAAGGAAAATGTTGTTGTTGTTACTTATGGCACTTGCCCATGGACCAGCCCCCCGCTGATACAGCATCAGATTTAAGTTGGAAGGAGCGTCTTTTTGTTTTTGAAGTAGCGCTAAGAATACGACTTTAAGAATAAGAAGAATACGACTTTAGAATACGACTAAGAATACGACTTTAAGAATGTGAATACGACCAATTAGGGCCAAAAGTACGACTTAGCTACACACTCACCACATTTGCTTGCACAGCCTCTTTTTACAGGTGGGGTGGGCACATGCATACAACTCACAGATAGTACACATAAGAACAACCATGGCTAAACCGGGACTTCCAGAACACGAGGAAGGCACTCTATCTCTGTGCCAAAAAGCCAGCGAAGGAGAATGTTGATAAAGTATATTATTTTTAAACTATATCATTAAGATCATTTGACTACTTCAACTCAGTGTTGGAAAAATTCTATGAATATCGCACCATAGTGCTCATTTTTTTTATTCATAAAGTTTATAAATTTATGAAATTTGCCAAATAAATAAGGAGAGAGAATTTACCCCACATTAAACACTGAATTAGTATAAGGTTACTGGTGCCAAAACATGTCGTATTTTAACAGCATATGGCACAAAATTGGGGGAATTCGCGTTGCCACTTATGGAAAATGTGTCTTGACCATCCTTAATAACGCAGAAATCAGTTGCTATCTTCTTCATACCTCACGCTCAATTAATTTTCATTGAAGAACCCTTTCTGTTTATCTTCATGTTGCAATTTGGGATGGAATAGTAAGAATGGGGTTTTGTTTAATCCAAAAATAAAGCAGCACCTCTTTCAATTAACTTGTAATAGACAAGTCATTGTATTATATATTTCCTATAAAGTTTGTCACATTTCCTAAAAGGTTCTTCCGTTTTTTCTTCTTTACCACATACTGTTTGCAAAGAGAAAGTTTAAATGTCCTGCTTGATAGTTTCGATGATTAACAAACACAACATCCGGGTCATTTTTCCACTTCAGATAGTAAAAATGCAGCGATTCACTACATTCAATTGCACGTGACATCTCGTGCGCACGTATGAACATTCTATTCAAGAAGATATCATCTTCCTAATCATCCTCTTTTAAGTTTTACATCATTTCTGATTTGCGCATAGTGTTATTCAATTAGTGTTCGCTTGTTTTTGTCCTATGAATAATGCAAAATGCATGATTTCCCTCATCAGTCGGTTGTCATTAGTAGTTTATGAGGTTGTTTTTTGCATGTCGACCTCACCCTTTTTTAAGTGATCGATTCCACAGCAATTAGTGGTTTTCCAAAGTAGTTATTCAATAAGAAAAAAATATCATTTGAAATTTCTTAATTTCCTTCACTGTAACTGTAATTAAATAAACTTCATTCAAATTTTCATCACAAACTAGACCACTTGCCATCAAATTGCAGTATCTTACATTTTAACGCATTTTTTCACGTAGTGGCCTCTATGAATACCTGTCAAATTTCTATTTTTCTACCCCGATAAAAGAGTAATAAGAAATAAATTTGGCACTAAAATTCCAAAATATCTCAGTAAAAAATACTTTTCAAACTGTAATGAACTTTATTTTTAACTTTTAAACCTTTTTTTTAAAATGGGAGTAAATCGATTTCAGTGAATGAACTCCATATTATTTGATTGACATTAACAAATATTAACAGAGGAAAAATTTCTAAAATCCATCTTAGCTCACAAGGGAAAAAAGCTATTTCTAACGTCTATGAATGCGTTAAGCGTAATAACTCAATAATTGTAACTGAATAGGCATGTTCTAGTAGAATAAAAATGTATTCCATAAAAAATTATTTCAAAAAATATAAATGAATTTAAATATTTTTAAGTCTTATTAAATAACATTATTGTTATCTGTATATATTAATTAACGGTTATTTATGTTTCGATTTAATGGCTCTTAAATGGAGTTATACGTAAAAATGTT
This sequence comes from Argiope argentata, assembly GCA_026289955.1. Lineage (NCBI taxonomy): Eukaryota > Metazoa > Arthropoda > Arachnida > Araneae > Araneidae > Argiope > Argiope argentata. The sequence goes on along the minus strand of JAOUZG010005735.1, from coordinate 8,142,486 downwards.
AAATCCTAACTATATTAAACTATTAATCATGAACTTGAAATAGCTAAAAATTGTGACATAACAAGCAATATAAAAAAACAATTTTTTAAATCAATCCCTGATTAGGTTAATAGGAAAAATTTATTTTAATTATTTTTTACTAAACGATTACAATTGTTAATATTGTTCTCGTGTTCTTTACAATGGAAGGGGGAGTGCAGTAGTTTCCGAGAGTATGGACCTCCGAGCATCCAAAGGCAGAAGTTTGACTTCTAGAAAACACGCGTCACACACCGTTTTTATGGAGTGAACTTCATTCATTCACTCACGGGTCATCATTTAGATCTGGAACAGAGAACAATCACCTCTGAATAAGTACCTCCCTTGATATTATTCTCCAGGTATAGAACTTTGTGATCACGATAGCTTTAACGTCCACCCCACCCGGAGAGTCTTCAGCAGCAAGGTTCGACAGCCCAAGGGAGGCAAATCCAACGTCCTACTAACTAAGCTGTCCTAGCCTGACATTTAAAATTACTATAAATAATTGATCAAAAAATTATACTAGCATTGAATTTTCAACGTCCTATGAAGATTCAAAATTGTGGCAAATCAAAATGTGTGAATTTTCTACACCAGTTGAGGTAACGCAATAAAGATTTGAAATTTCTATATTTTTATTCTGTATTTTAATTCAAAATTACATCAAAATAAATGTGAAAAATCGATTAATTAACAATTTTTAATTTTAAATGCATCAATCATTAAGGAAATAAACAGAATCGATTAAAATAATCCGTTGAAAACATGTTAAGCCTAACTTCATTATTATGGCGAGGGGGATAAACTGCATTCGTTAGTTGTTTGGAGGCGGGGAAATAAAGACTTTTGGCGAGAAAGTTAGTTTTTAATTAATAAATAAAAAATAATCTATTAATATTTGGAAAAACTGTAATAACATCACATGTCATCCATTTCCTTTATCCACTAAAAAAAATTATTTCAATAAATTTGATGAATAAAAGGTACTTTATTAACGATTG
>JAOUZG010005735.1:8114064-8136464 GCA_026289955.1 Argiope argentata | reverse complement strand
TGAAGAAAAGCATTATAGATTTTAAATAAAATTAGTTGAGTGCTTTAATACGAAAACAAACAACAAACAAATACTTTTCCAAGCCAAATTAAACACTACAAGCATACAGATTCCCAAATCAATTATCGAGGACAACAAAATGTTATTTTTTCCCATCTTCACACAACATTGTCATAATATGGTAATGTAAATGGAATTCTTATGTTTTTTCTGTATTTGCTCGCCTAAATCGCGTGCTTGAGGTATTTCGTTTTGCTGTTTGTTAGTATTTCTTCTCATTAATTCTCTCAAATTTCTTTGACCTATACACATTTTTAGTAATCTGAAAGCTATTTTTCTTTTAAAATATAATCTACAAAATCTCAATATTTAAAAATCTCTAAACAAAAAATTTGATTACAAAATTTGGCAAAATTTCTTATTATATTAATGATACCATTTAAAAATTTGAATCTACAGCAAAATACTGTTTATCGGTACTTTTCCCTAAATCGGGCTCAAGTGGAAATTTTGCGATTTTTCGCTTCAAAATCGCTGTAAGAAATTTGGTAGAATTCTACATTTTTAGGCAATTTTTCGTTTGCACCCGATTAACGGAAAAGTACTCTTATCAAGTATAAATTCATCAAATTCATTTATCCGGAATTTCAACAAATGATTATAACGTAAGAAAAGAATTAAAGAAAATCTGAAATAAGTTTTTATTTCTATGGTTTTATTAAATAATAAAATAATCAAATTAAAGCAATTAGTTTTCTTTTTTATGTCTAAAATTAAGGCATTGGTATAGTACGTTATTTTGAAACTATAAGATGAGAAATCATATCAGATGGCCATTGAGCCTGTTGAGAACCTTAAAGACAAAAAAAACACTTAGCAATTGTGAACTCAAAGATTATTTAAAAATGTTTTCTAATATGACACATTACACTCTGTACAGTTACCCCAGAGGCTCACCTCGTAATTAAGGATGAGATGCTTCCGGTATGGTGTTTGGATCTCGGCACCCTCTGTGGATACAATAATAGGTGGGGATTGGACTCCTCCCATCAATGACGGGACGTACTTCCTACGGGGAGGACTGTACCGTGGCTGGTGATGGACATTAGGACTAAAACGTAGTTCCCATCAGTGTTGCTGATGTCCAGTCATTCAGTTTTATGCTTAATCCGTGTACTTTCGTGTCGTGTCGGAGAGTCCGTCTTTGACTTACATTCTGTACAGTACTTGTGACATTTAAGAGACAAACAGTGAGACTTCCTTTCGTAGCATTTACAAAGAAAAAGCTTATATTTTAATGCCCATACCAAAATCTCCATTACGACCTCACCTCTATAGACCTCTATAATTCTCTAAATGGAACATAACAGCAAAAGTTAAACCCCAATTTTAGTATTATAATAAATAAGAATGGGGAACCTAAGTAACTTGTATCATTAAGAGGATTAATCATCCCCCTAATGATACAAGTTTGCAAACTGGGGGATCATTATTACTGTCATGAGACAAGCCATGACATGATTTGCAGTAAAGAATAAAATACAACTGTAGTGAGACATAAGAACGTTTATACGTTTTATGAAAAATTTAGAAGCATTTTCAATGTATATATTTCGCTTTACTGTGTCCTTTTTAAACAAAAAGAAAAATATTGAGTTTATATATCATTCCATCAAGTATGCATATGCCTGAATTCAGATCTTCAAAATTCTTTTTCTTGTTGAAGGTCATTATTGATTAATGATATCGTAATTTTCAAATATTTTTATGATTATTTTACTTTACATTGATCATCATTATTTAGAAGATGGGTAAAAATGTACCTGCCACACCTAAGCCAATGGTCATCTTTACATTTAAACGAAGTTATCAAAATAATGAGACTCTTATCGTACAATCATTTGATTACCATTCATGAACAATGAAAGTTGAAAAAGTGATTTCCAAATACAATGTACATTATTTTACTTTTGCATTATTTTCTTAAATTAAGGCCTATAGGACCATTTCAGCAAAGTTTTAAAATGAGAAAATTTAATTTGATTATGGAAACGAATAAATTGATTAATTGCTTTTCATTTAATTTAATTAATTAGCAAAAAGAAGTTACTAACAGAAAAAATAAGATATATTATTGCATTATTTCGATTGATAATATAATCTTTAATTACGCTAAATATTAGTTTTTCATTTAATAGTTTTTATCTTACTACAATTCACTAATTAGCTAATTATTGAAAGATTGTTAATTAGTCAATCAAATTTTTAGTTAACAAATTTGTAATATTGTGATAATAGAATATTTATGTTATTTATTGCTCTCCTTGAGCCATTTTGTTTCATGAATTTAGGATAAAAACCACTCCTGCTTTAGATTATTACCTGTATCAAATAATTTTTAACAGATAGAATAATTTTTTAAATAATATTAGTGGTTGTGTAAGTTATTGTAAAATATTTTTTTACAACAGAAATGAAACTGCATCTAAATAGATCAAATTGAGAGACATAATTTAAATTTAGAATAAAATATTGCAGATATAAAAAATACCTTTTTACCGCATTGGGATATTCAAAACGGAGATAAGTAAATTTTCATAAAAAAATTTCTAGTTCAAATTAGATAATAATATTTAGAGAAGAGTATAAAAGTCTATACTCTAAAATTATAAAAGACGTACTATATAATAATGCATACTTGAACTTATAAATGGCAGAGAACTGAATGATTAAATAGAATGATACAAAAAATCAAGTTAGTATGTTAGTATACATTGGTTTATGCTATTTTATATTGGTTATTCATAGTTCTGAATACAAATATATTTTTAGATAAAGTTTAATCTTTTAGTTATAACTGGTATTCCATTATTTCATTAATAACAATATTTGAGAAAATTTCGTGATAAAAACAATGATTGGCCAACAATTTCGTCAAATTAAAGTATGCGAAATTATACGAAAAATTAAAATGTTCATCATGTTATGGAAGAAGTAATAAGTTTAGATATTGTATATTGTCATCATAGAAATTGGAAAAAATGTGGCAATAATTCTTTTTAAGAGCACTCAAACAAATTTTTGATGAATATTTCCTTATCAATCCTCAGTAATTATTATAATCCTGACTAAATTGAGAATATATTGTACGTACGACACAGACATTATAATAAATCTTTTTAATATACAAAAGTTCTAATAAAAATTTTATTTTAATTCAAAAAATTGAATTTATATATTTTTACAATAAACATTTAAATTATAGTTATTCTAATATTACTCTCAATATCTCCAAATAATCCCTTTAAAATAACTGTTATTTTTTTCCTTCTTGAAGGCTTGTGAATTTAAATTTAGACGTAAAAAATGTAATTAAAAAGTGGAATTTGATCCATGTTATAACTGGAAGCTTCAAATTTAACTAATTTTTTTACTTAACTGTTATAGAAAATTTTTAATTTAAGATTGGATTACACATTTCGTATTTATTTAATTGGAGATTCCTAAGGTCATATTCCCTGTCCTGCATATCGTATAAATGCATTATATAATAAATAAAAAATTAACTTCCATTAAAAAAATACAAATATATTTAATAGAAATCTTGATTCTCTGAAATAAATATAAACAATACTCTCAATTGTTACCAAATATGATGTTAGAACAATGTTGTCCACAATAAAAATTGGATTGAATAATAAGATGAAAAATAAAATGTATAATAGATTTTTAGCTTTTAAAAGATCTTATAATTCAAGTAAATTATTTAATCAAAAAAATTTATTATTCTAAAACAAATATTTGAAATTTCTACTTTCTTCATTTGTTTCTGTATTTTAACAATAAAAAAATTTAATTGTAATTTTTTGAGGAAGAATTGATAGTTGTAAAATTTCTTGCATGTAAATAAACTGAAAAATGGAAAAATAAGAAAAGCCTTTAGAATTTTTCTGAGACTATTACTAATTTAAAGAACAATTTTTACAAAATGTCTTCAAATAACATCCTCTTAAATACATTGCTTATCTTAATACAGTATAATTATTTTAAACATGCAATTAGCATTTGCATTTTTCTTTTAACACTAAGTACCTTTTCTCAATAAACCTTAAAGAAAATTTCAAAGATTTTGGAAGGTAAGAAAGAAATATTTCTAGAAAATAAATTTTCAAAATCTGAGAGCAATAAGCAACTAAATACTTAAACGTAAAATATTTACATTTTACTTTGATGCACAGTGAAAAATATTTAACACGACTAAATTAATAAATACTAGCATATTTTGGGAACAAAAATAATTATTTTTCTTTCAAAGAATGAATTCAAAATATACTCACATAGATTTCGCCTAATAACAGGAAACGAAAAAAATAAAACTGAAATGAAAAGCTTAAAACTGGTTACAAGGTCCATGTATTAAATATTAAGTCAATACGCTGGGAACATTAATAGAAACGAATGGAAACTGTTGTAAACTGAATAAAATAAAATAAGAGAAGATAATAGAATTACTTCATTACTTTTTGATCCAGTTGTCGTTCTAATTATAAATAATTCACGTTTCGCTATCTGCTTTGAAAGAATTATACTACAGGTTTTCTCACACACTACAATATTTGTATAAACTTTGGAGTTGATATAGTTTGGAATACTTTGGCAATTCCACCACATAACCGGGGATAGAGAGAAGTTTTACAAATTTAGCCGTTAAATTTACATTAAAAAATGGTTTCATCTTCGTCGTATGTTTTGATAAGTAAATTGATTTTGTAACTAATCATAAAAATATTTCAAATCCTATACTGTGCATATTAGTAAATTTAAATGATCTAACTATAACTGTTATAACTATATAATCCTGACTATTACTACTGTAATCTTAACTATAACTACTATAAATTGTCGCCACTGAGGTAAGAGGGAACTAAAAGCTGTTTTAAAATTCGGCGTTAGTATGGAAAATTTTCTTTCAAAGAAAAAATACGGAATAGGGTTGATTAAATAATAACCTTCAGGAATTGTTATTTCTGTATGATGATTGGTCAAAAAGAGACGATCCACTTATTCATGTTACTCACTTTGCCACTCTCATCACATAGTTTCATCATAGCAAACCCATCTACAACCTCAAATGAATCTGGCAGATGAACGTGATTGAAAACTAAATGTCCAAAATCAAAATTAGAAATCTTGTGAATCAATTCGAAAAAAATTTAATCTTCCAGGTCAAAACTCTGATTAAATTTTGTATACTTCTTCAACCAAGCTCTTCCCCAGGTAATGTTAACTTCATCAAAATGGTTGAAGTCATATCTCCCTCCACCAAACATTCCCTATTTTTCCTTTTTGTATGATACTTACGTATTATACCGCCTTCGTCAACAATCGACAATGGTTTAGCAACTCATTGGCGACGGATTTAAATTTGGCGATAAAGATCAACGGATTACACCAATGCTGGATTGCAATAATTGGCGGTTTAGCTACTCATTGGCTACGACTTCAAATTTGGTGGTATTATATTATTATAAAGTTGGACGGTATTATATATAAGTACCGATTGTATTATGTATACCTTTTGCGTTGTTACTTTATGTACTGTATGTAAAATTTAATGATTTTATTTTCTTATTAAATCTGTCCATATATATTCATTCAACCGACTGAGAATTCTGTAGATTCTAAGTTCTGGAATATTCTGTGTTGGAAAAGAAAAGGAAGAAAACCTTGTTGCCTTTGTTTCTCTCAAATCATGTGATCGTTGAATGATATCTTAGTTGAAAGAGTAGCATCTTCGTGTCTCTTCTTGAAGAACTCCGCTTTGAGAAAGAGTGACTTTCGTCTCCCTTTGAATTTCAGAGCAGGCTAAGAAAGCAGTGTTTCCATGATGATGAGAAACCCTAAAAGACAGTAGAGGTTCTTGTGACATCTCTGATTAATAGGGGTTTGGAACATATTCCACTAACAAATGACTAATTCTTTAGCATGATTTTATACTCATTTCAATTTTTCTTTTAATTTTGCTTTTTATGGTCTCTAAAGGAGGAAACACCTTACTCCCAAAGTGAGTAAGGTGTTTGGAATCTATTCTAGTGATATGAAAAATTATTCTTTATTTAAAATGATTATGCTGAAGAGTAACCATATTTATTCCTGACTTTTGATAATTATTTCAATTTGTTATTCTAATTTTTCTTTTTATGGTATCTAAAGGGGTATTACCGTTCATTTCACTTTCTGAGTAAGATGTTTGGAATCTGTTCTACTGATATGACGAATTATTCTTTCTTTAGAATGATTATGTCGGAGAGTAGCCATATTTATTGATGACTTTTGATAATCATTTCAGTTTTTCGCTAATTTTACTTTTTATGGTCTCCAAAGGACCATTAAGGTTCTTTTTTGAGAGTAAGGTGTTTGGAATCTATTCCACCGATATAAGAAATTATTCTTTCTTTAGCATGATTGTGTCGAAGAGTAACCATATTTATTCATGACTTTTGATAATTACTTCAATTTGTTTTTCTAATTTTGATTTTTACGGTCTCTAAAGGATGATTATGGTTCATCTCACTTTCTGAGTAAAGTGTTTGGAATCTGTTTCAATGATATGACGGATTATTCTTTCTTTAGTATGATTATGTCGAAGAGTAACCATATTTATTCCAAACTTTTCATAATTATTTCAATTTGTTTTTTAATTTTGCTTTTTACAGTCACTGAAGGATCATTAAGATTCATCTCACTTCTTTGAGAGTAAGTTGTTTGGAATCTGTTCCAATGATATGAAAAATTAGTCTTTCTTTAGTATGATTATGTCGAAGAGTAACCATATTTATTCATGACTTTTGATAATTATTTCAATTTGCTCTCTAATTTTGCTTTTTACAGTCTCTAAAGGATCATTCAGGTTCATCTCACTTCTTTGAGAGTAAGGTCCACCGATATGACAAATTTTTCTTTCTTTAGTATGATTATGTCGAAAAGTAACCATATTTATTCATGACTTTTGATAATCATTTCAATTTCTTCACTAATTTTGCATTTTATAGTCTTCAAAGGATCATTACATTTCATCTCAATTCTTTGAAAGTAATTTGGAACCTATTTCATTAATACGACATTTGTCTACAAAGCTTATTAATGTTTTATGTTACTAATCTTACTTATATTCGTCTCCATATTACAAATCCGGTCTGAAATTCCCTTTATCTACAATATTTTGCCAGTTTTTAAACTGTTCAGTTGCATTAACTCCCAAAAATTAAGGGCCCATTAAAAATTTATTCGTATTCATCTGTTTTATGTCTTTCAGGTAGTGCAATTAACATACTTTTATCTCTTAATTGTAAATGATAAAAGGTTTTGGAGCAAAACGAAAATTTTATCAAGCTATATAATTGAAAGAGACTGAATGAATGCTTTCTGAAAATGTATCATGATCAATTACTGCATAAAATAGAAAGCAGAATATGTTATTATAAAAAATCGTTTCATGTGTATTGAATCCCCTTGAGCATCATGTATACCTGATTTCTAAAATTAATGTGATAAAATATTGATTAACTCAATGAATAAGAGAACACTTTTACTTGACGTTTTGTTTTCACCTCCAATAAGAAAAAAAATTATCCTAATGATAATTACATTTAATGAAGAGTATAATTGATTAATTTCATCGATTTATTCTATTTTTTCTATTTATTTCAAATAAAAACTTCCTTTCTAGGATTTTCCTCTTGATGATGCCACTGAAAAGAAAATTAATATTTCTATTGTAGAATAAAATAGAACATTTAATTTCAGTTATCGAATCAATGTAGCTTTTAAAAAAATCCAGAAAGCTATATAGCAGACCGCGATAGAAAATGAGAAAAAAAATTATCCAGAAATAAAATTAAATCAATTAAAGTATTTTTTTTAAAATAAGAATAATTTATTTGCCAATACATCACATCCATGAAAAAAAAGAAATAAAATAAGGGTCAAAAGTTTTTTGAACATGCAAAAAAAAATCTTCAGAACTTGTTAAACTTTAAAAAAGCAGGATCTTTTATTTGAAATTTATTTCATTTCCAATAAAATAAATGTGCAATTTTTTTCCATCTGTTTCAAAATATTTTTTAATTCATTTTCTTTATTTCTAAAGATTGCATGACTGTCATTCTAGCATATCAGTTATATTAACTATTAAAAATCAATGTTTTAAGTGTTATAAATTTATAAGGATTTCTTATTTATTGATAACATACGTTACTATGCCTTTGTTTGAATTTTTCAGTAAACGATAAATTTTATATAAATTTTCAGAAATATAAAGTACAATGGCGATATGAGTGCTCATGGGTATTAAGTGATATTTAAAATTTCCCTACATAGTTAAACTTTGATGAAAAATTATCACACTGGACATTTTAAGTGATATTTAATGAGTTAATCCTATTATTAATTTACTTTATTTTTTAAGTCTGCTATGTATTATCTGTTATAATATTTACTACGTCATGCATATAGCCTTTCAAATTCTTTGAAATTCTGACATCAAATCAATTGTGCTTTCAGATTTACGCTCAGATTTTAATAATAGGCATCAGAATCTGAATAAACTCTTTCTTAAAATAAAGCAAGATTAATGCCCTCAATCCCTAAGACTTAATAAATTTTCTCCCCAAAATTTTCTTTTACCTTATATCTCGCTAACAAAGCTTTTGAAAACATATTTAGAATTTTAATAAATTCTTTAAAATATTATTTATTTTCTATATTGTGATAAAACTTTTTTTGTTTTTTTACCCCTACCCCTTTGAATGTAACAGATTAATAAGAATTATTTTCAGTTATAATACTGAATTTAAATTATTTTTAAATATAAATAAAATTTATTTACTTTAGCAAAATGAATGAAAAAATTTATTTCTATATATTATGTCGACAGATGCAATAAAAATTTAATTGCTCTCAAATAATATTCATTTTAGCCTATTAAAAAGGTGCTATAGAAAATACTCATGTCTTTTTGTTTATCTCTTAACTTTTACATGTTATTCTGGGATTTATTTCTCGATCACTTGAAACATTTCTAATTTCTAAAAGAAATTATTACTAAATTTAAAAATTATTTATTATTTAATTTAATGAAGAAATAATTATTGTATTAAATTATATTTATCATTATAAATTACTAATAATATTTAATTAAGCGAAGGAAAGAATGCAAGTTGTACTATATATGCCAGTATCAATATCGAAACCCAACTGGTAAAGCAAATTTGGAATTTAGATACAAGAATATTGTTTTTACCCGAAATAGAATTTCTACAGTTTTTGTAAGACTTAGACAAATAATGAAATTTGATATATAATTTTATTTCTGTTTTCCTGTACAATTTTTAATCAGGTCTTATGAAAAGATGAATAATAGAAAATATGAAAAGTGAACAATAATCAACACTTGATGAATTTAATCAACCACAGGTTATAAAGTCGATTTTTTAAAGCGATTCGGCATTCTATTATTCTTATAATTTACTTAAATAAGTAATTAAATAGAAACAAACATTAAGATTTTGTTTTATATTTCCGTATTTACTTTCATAATTTATTTCGAATACTATATTTAGTTTACTGAATCAAGCTACATCCATTTATTATTGCTTCCACAGATAAATCATTGACATAAAAAAATAGCTGTAATATGTAATTTGAAAAGTTTAAGTAAGTTTGCTTAGTGTATTTTATGAGCAGGAAAAGGTTCAAAAAGAATTTATATATGCATAAATAGTTTTTAAAATAAATTTAGAAAAACAATAGGTGTTATTTGAGTATATGATGAGTATTGTGATGTCTCTAATACGGCCATTTGTTTGTCTAGTTATTTCGATATTAATCATTTCGACATATTTTCTTCTATTTCTATCATGATAAAACATAACACGTAATTTCCTTTTCATAGTTTCATAAGTTTATATTCTTCAAAATGCTTCTAATTTTCCCATTAACCTTGCTTCCTATATGTAATAACCATAATTGAGGTACTCCCATCTTGCCCAGACATTTAGAGTGATTTTAATAATACTTGTCGCAACAGTGGAAGAAGGAAACGATTTTATAGTTCTAAGAATCGGCATTCTATAGACCAATCCCACAGCAGAATGTAATTTCAGAAAAATGCAGCTAACTTTACTGCAATGTACCAAGGCGGTTAGAGATAGTTTGCAAAACGCCGACTTTAGATACACGCTTTATGACCCCCATAGTTTCCATAAAGATTAGTTACAACTTTTTTATTATTATTATACCAGACTCCTTCAACAATTCTGATCCCTATTTACACTTAACGCAACCTAACAAATCCGCTTCTATTGCTCATGTGACCTCTTTTTTATTTAGTAAAGCTGTAGGTGGTTTTTATTTTTAAAAAAAAATGAAAATTACATTGCAATTATTTGGAAAGAAATATGCAAATTACAAAATAGGGAAACAATAACAAAAATGATAAACTAAAATTCAAAATATCTGGAGTACAATAAAACTGGATAAATGAGCATGATAATGTACAACATGATAGAAAAAAATTAAGTAATTTTAAAATTAGGTACATGAGGAGAGTTATAGGTATATTATGAATACAATGAGAGGTATATTAAATTATGCATATTATAATCGAGAAGGTAATCTAATTGTAATAATTTTCCATGACCAATTTAGAATCTAAACATGTTTACTATACTTTTTTTTATTCTGGTTATGAGTTTGTAGTGAATACAAATCAATGTAACCTACGAGCTGATCCTGGTCAAGTGCGACGTTACCAGAAACTATTATCTTTAATCGTAATTTTAATCGCAAAGCAAATCATAATAAAAAACCAGATAAATATCCAATCAGAATAAACATTCACTACTCTTTCTCCCGATCGTCGGCACGAGGCCAATTAGCGAATAGCGCTAGGCCCGAACTCCCAATCTTATGGTTAGTAGTCGAGTAACATATCCTTTGGGCCAAAAGTGCACTTCGGTCCGAGGGATGTTATCTGGCTTATATGTATAGCAGTCACCACAAGTTATTAAGGTCTCGTTTGTACCATAGAATTTCTAGCGAAGATGAGAGTTTTCGGATTCGCCATGAGTTTTCGGATCCGACATCTCCACAAAAGCATTAATCATCTTCTAATAAATAGAAAGGGTGAAGAAAAAAATAGAATTTCGTGAAACGATCCTGTTTGTATTAGGGCATGGCCCATTCCTGATTAATATTAAATTCTTATTGAGGATTCACTATTTGTATAATGGGAAGACTCGGAGACGAAAGAATAAGTTCATGAATCATTATCTTCCTTAGACCAAAACTCAAAACTATGCGTTTCACCCTAAATACTCTTAATAGCGAATAAGTATGTAAATTTAACAAAAATAATACAAAGATGTAAATTAAATCATACTACATCATAGAAAAAGTATAACTGCGTTATACTTTTTCTTAATTTTATTTAATAATTGGACTTTAAAGAGTTGTTGTTGTTGTTACTAATGGCACTTGCCATGGACAAATGCGCTGACGGCCGTCAGCAACTTTAAGCCGAATGAGCGTCTCTTGTTTTTGAAGTAACGTCAACTAGGGCCAAGGGCACGACTATACACTAATCGCAATCGCTAATTCTATACACTAATCGCAATCGCTTGCAGAGCCCCTTTTTAAAGTCGGGGGGGGGCACATTTATACACTTTACAGATAGAACACAGAATAACCAGGATTCAAACCCGGGACGTCCAGCTCTCGAGGAAGGCTTGCTATCCCTATAACAGGACCCAGAATTATTTGAGATAGGCTATATATAAGGAATTGTATATTGAAACTACACAAATATCTAGCTAATAAAAGTGGTACAAAAATCAGAATTTTCTCTTCCGAATTTGATTTAAAATATCGTTAAAAGTAGCCTGAATTGTGAGCTCTTGGTAGAAATATTTTCGTATATTATTTTGTCTATCGTATATTCATTCATTCTTCAAATATCATATATTTATGAAAACAGAATTTATCGATTATGGAAAGTAAAATAGTTTAATTACAAATTTCACAGAAATTACAACTGAAAGGGGGAGTGCAGTAGCTTCTGAGGGAATAGACCCCTGATCACCTGAAGGCAGAAGTCTGATTTCAAGCTCATACGTAGATGACTCACATTTATCACATTCACTTGCACAGCCCCTTTTTACAGGAGGGGCACATTCCTACACCTCACAGATAATGGAATCACAGAACTTGGAATGCCCAGATCACGAGGAAGATGCACTACCTCAGTGCCATGATGCCGGGTTTTAAAGAGTAATATAATTCAACGTATTTGGAATTTGGTCAAATAAAAGCCACCTTATGGCCGAACCTTCAATATTTCAATGTGCATATTCTTTTCAACTTTATATCCTTCTATGAATATATTGTTTGATAAAATGTGCCTTGGTATGTAATAAATATTTGTAAAACCTTAAGCCTAAAAATGTATAAAGTACTAAGTAAAAATCTAAAACCTGACTGAAATACGCGTGACGTATTTTTAGAATTCTTTTCCAATAACCATCAGGAAATATCGTCGAGAAAAATTGAATTTTTTTTTCCATCTAAATTTTAGATTATTCAATCGAGGAGAAGGTTCGGTTACAGGCATGATAATTCTATTTGTCTCACCGAGGCGAAAACGCATTTCTGGCGTATCTGTTGCTTTCATTATCTTTCCGTGCATACGGTGCGGTCAGTTTGAATAATTTACTAAGCCTTGTAGACTGAGTTATTAGCGTCATAAAATTTACAGTTGCTAAGTCTATTTAGCAAACCCAGATTGCTCGGGCAACCGTGCCTTAAAAGAACGTTCAACGCACTTACATTTCTAATCTAATGAACATCCATTTACGATAATGCATTCATAACCTGAACTATTTAGAAGGAATTTAAAATCGAATTAAACAGGCAAGTAACTTTTCAAAGGGCGAGCATGTAAATAATTTTGATTTTAAATATATTTTAAAATTATGGAATATCAGATAGAGCGTTAACGTCAAAAAGTTTTAGATCAACTCAATAAATGAACTTCTTTAAATGTCATTTCTTTCCCGATTATATCACTTTAGTTTTAATACAGATAATTTCAGCAGATGGCAAAATTATAATATCAAATTAATGAATTCTTAATTTTTTTGTATAATTTTTACTAAAATATATAATTACGCGGCTAATTTTAACAATTACTCTGAAGTTTTTAACAATAATCAATTATATTAAAGTTGTAATATTTTCTGTCAAAGAGACAGTTTTAAAATATTTAATTTCTATATTAAATCTTTTGCATGCTTACTTTTTGTATGAAATGTTGCAAATATTTTATTATTCCAAAATTCAGCTTTATATATGCGATTTCTCATAGTAGGAATAATTGCACAATTTTTAGCTTATTTCATATAAAAATTATACGTTATGTAAAAGTTTTGAATTATACCGTTTCTTTCTTGTTAAATTATTTAACACACACCATTTTTAATACCATACTTATTTTTAGAAAAAATAAGTACTGACTTGCATAACACGCGATATTTTATCCTAAAGTTACAAATTAAATGGCACTGGTTTTAAAAAAATTTATATGAATGATTTTAACAATAGGGTGTATTTTATCTGCATTTAAATGTAACTAATCAAAAAATTCTGAATTCTTAACTCAATTATGGCTTTTTTTAATTATAAATAAAAAGAATAAATTCCAAAATAGTTGAAAAGGGGATATTTTTAAAAAAATTTATCATAATTTTTTTAACAAATGAGCATGCTATTGAAAGTGTTTGTAAGAAATAATTATTTATAAGATACACAACTTCTTTTATTTCCGTGTATTTATTTTCACATGATATACTTTCACAAAAGCATTATTTTACATGATATTTAATTTAAGTATTACTTTAAGTTTAATTTAAGTATCACTTTTAAATGATATTTAATTTCATATAAGTATTGCTTTCCATTATGAAGATAAAAATAATTAATAGTGAGACAATTTTAATAATAAAAAAAAGAAAGTTTTTATTTGATTTACCTTAGGAAATTTGATTTTAAATATTTACCACTCACTAATTTAATGACACAGAATTACAATTGGGAAGATATTAGAAGATATTATGAATGTAAAATTCTAGATAATTATGAATATCTCCATAAAACAAAAGTTATAAATTATTATTTATTTATGATTGACTGCAAATATGTATATTGAAATTTTCAAATAAAGACAAACAATGAGGCACAAATATTATTTTGGTTGTATTTTAAAATCAAGCTAAAAACAAAATCATCAAAATTTTAAATATATAAAATCAAACTGATGATGTGCAGATTCATCATGCTATCATAAAATTATTTTTAGAGGAAATTCTTAATCCTTCAGTGAAAAGCAATATTTATGCACATTTATTGCATGCCACTTATGAATATTTATTTTACAGAATCTTAAGAATTCTTATTTCATTTTTCCCTACAGGCACGAAGACTAAAAAAAAAGATAACTAAAGGTGTAGGAAAATGTTTTTTTCACATGAGATTTCTTTTGAAGAAGTCCAATTTTCTTTTAATCTGCAGAATTTTTCATCTGTCACAAATATGAAACATAATTTGAAAAAGCATTTCCTAAACCTAACTTGGAAGGTGAATCTTTTTTTTCCATTTATATCTTTCTATTCACTTCGAAGCTGAATTATTTTTAAGAATAGAAATCTAAACTAGATTTGTACCTTCTTTCCAAGTTCCTTTGAGAAAAAAAAGATTAATTGTCCATACTATTACTTATTAATGTAGAAACAAGAGTTATTCGTAAGTAACATCCATTAAATCTCTATTTGCATATTAAATGAAAAAATATGGCAATTTAGTAAATTTTCATGAAGTAATGAAAGCAGAACGAGTCATTTCTTTTATCTTTATTAGTTTTTGTTCACATGAATAAAATAACTATATAAAAAATTTCAACTGCTCCAGTTGTCCAAGTTTCCCTTAAAAACTGTACTTCTTTAAATGCAATTTAGCAGATTAAATAAAAATAATATTTCTATGTATGAGGCAGTTGAATTATTGACAGAGAAAATTTTTCAAAGAATTTTATTTATATTTAATATATTTTAAACAACTTCAATTATAACGCAAATTTTTCAATAATTTTTAATATTTGTATTGTATGTATGTATTCTTAGTTGTAGTTTTCTTTTTATAACTTGATTCAGATGAATGATGAAATGTTAAAATGAGCCCTTGTTTATATTATCAATAAATATTGCCCTCTAAAAAGAATCTTTTTGTATACAGATTTCAAAACTTTTTCTGCAGTTTGAAAAATAAATATCTCGAGAAAAATAAATGTTATTATTATACTTAAAATAAAGAATTATTTGGACAGTTTTGTTCGTATTTATCTCAACCTATCAATCAGAATAAAATTGTAACTTCATCAGGATTAAAACATCTCATGATTCTTACCAATTTCTGAAGGATAGTATTATAACTTGTAAACATAAATTTAAACTAATTAATCTTTTGATATATATTTTCAAAATTTTATACAGTAACAGCCGTTAGTTAATAAAAAGTCCTCTCTGACCTGCTGTTAAACTAAATTCTCTACAACATTAAACACACAAAAAATGCAAAATCATTTCCTTGGTAAAAAATATCCTTTAGAGTAAAAGTTTACAACTATTCTAACTTCATGTATGTAACTATAAATTCCTAATATTATTGTATTATTAATAAACTTCTTAGAGACTTATTAAGAAATAACCTTTCTTATCTATACAGGATCATTTCAGACTATGTATCAATTTAATTAAAAACAGGAATGATTTTTTTAAACAGTTTACCATTTAAAACATTTAAGGAAAGCGTGAAGATTAATTAAAACTCCCTTAAATTGAAAATGTCTACAAGAAACAATATAAAATATTAATTAAACAAAAAAGCAATAAAATCTAGCTGTACAAGAGAAAACTTAACAAATAATGTTCCTATAAATTTATTTCCATTCACGTTAATTTAATTTTGCCACTTTAGTCTTTTTACTGTATTGAGTCTCGAATTAAATTTGCTAATTGTATCCATCAATTTTAATAACAAAAATTTTAGAGCTTAAAAAACTGTAACAAATATTTACCATAGTAGGTATAATTAATATACATTGTATGTAAATTAGAAATGTATCGGAGTTACAAATTACTTAATAATATGCACTTCATATCAAACATGAAACACCAGACAGTAGATCATAAAATATTATTTGATAGTGTATTAAATGGAATTCAAATAAATTTCTATTTCTATTGAGAAATTGAATAAATTTTAAGGAAATAAAATTATCCATAACTTCTAAAGTGAATGAAAGAACAAGATAAGTATAATCAATGTTCTCAAATTAAAAGAATGGTTGTTATTTTGTATTGAATAATGATTATAAAATTATCATTTTAGAATTTTACATATCTTCATATTTTTTCTTGGAAAAAAAGTACAACTTAGCTAAAATAGTCTATTTAACTATTTTTAACCACTATGAGTTTCGTTTCGTAGCTGAAAAATTATGAAATCCCATTCTGTAGACAATTATAACAGACAAGAAAGAAATTAATTCTATTTTATCTCAGGAAATTTTAATTAATGTTAAAATTGCAATTAATATGGCAAAAACACAAAGGTATATGAGAATATTTATCAAAATGCACGTGAATATGCCTTTACCTTGAATTATTAAAAATTTATGTGTACTGTTTTTTTTAAATCCTATATTTATTTTTTGGCTTTCAAAACTTTGGATTTAAATTTATCATTCTTAAACCTAAAAAAAGTTCGAAATTATTTTTTCTATTTTTATTAAATTTATGCAGATAATTTTTTTTTAGATTTTAAGATTTTCTGATTATGTTAAAGCTTGCATTAAAAAAATATGATTGTTAGAACAATTATTAAATGAGTAATAGGAAGTATACAAAGATACGCTTTTTTTAATAACTAAATATAAGTGGGATTTCTTAAACTTTTATATTTTTTCACTCTAAAATTCTCAAATTCTTTGTGAAATTAATTCACAAATAAAAATACTGATTGTATATTAACTCAATATTTAAATACAGACATTTTAATAAGAGATAATAAATTCCAATCCTAAAGGAATTTTTACAATAAACATTTTTTGAGACTTTTTTTTTTAAAAAATTCCTAAAATTCTGTTATAATTTTCTTGTTTATATTATAGATGACTATAAATTATGATTATTTTGAATGTTAAGAAGCAACAATTCAAATAATTAATATATTTGTTCTTTTCCAAAAAAGAAGTCATTCAATGAAATCGGCGTCTATGATAGGTACAATTGTAATCTAAAATATGTAAGTAACACTTCTCCTTCTACCATTCAAAAAGTCTCCGATTATTCATTTTTCACCTAATAAAAAAAAATTTACTTCTGAATATCAAAACTTCCTAATACCGAATGTGAAAATAATGTTTGGGAACTCATTAATAAAACAACGAACAAGAAAGTTGAATTGGGCTGAAATGTAATTGTAAATAATGCGAAAGTTTTAAGGAAATATATAATTGCAAACGATAAAAAAAATCGTATTTATATAAAGGAATAATTTATAAGAAACTTTTCAATATTTCTCTATGTAAGCAAAAGAGAATCTTTTCAGAAAATATAAAATGTAAATATATTAGATTTTCGATATTGCAAAAAGATTCAAATGTATAACAATTATATTACATCTGGCATTTAGAAAGCAACTAGAGAATATATTAATAATCTCTGTCTTAGAATAAATAAAATAGAGGAAAAATTGAAAAAAAATCAGAGTTTAGAGGTTGTAACTCTAATTTTTTCATTCAGAAGCATTAGTGCAAAAAAATTAATTTTAAATGCACATAGCTAATTATGAAAAAAATCTTTAAAAATTGTACAATTAACTATGATTTGGCATATTTTAAATGTATTTAATTCTCTTTGCAATACAGATATCACAAATTTATAAGAATTATATCAATAATATTGGAGAACATAATACGAGCAAACATTTCTTCTCAAAAAATGAATTCACTGAGGAAAAAAACAACTTCAATGAAATTCAACAATTTAAAATAAACTTATTCAAAATCAAGATAAATGACTTAAGAAAAAAAACTATACATCACATCTAAACATAACACACAAGCGACGAATCGATCTAAACAATTTTTAAAATTTTAGTATTCCGAATTATACCTTAACCTTTATTTTATGTTGAGTAGTAATATAATTGTCACCCATAAAAAGTTAATTTTTTCTAAAATTTGTATAAAATTTAAATTCTTTTTAAATATTTGAGCTTTTTAAAAAATTTTAAAGGTTTTTTTAATGCAGGTTCAAATACGAAATCTTTTAAATATTAAATAATTTGCGATATATATTTATATGGATTTCCTTCTGTTAATGCAATAGCATTACAGAAGTTTTTGTTTAATTTTTTTTATTGCAAAACACACAAAAATTCTGAAAGTTGCGTATTCAAACCATCTTAAATTTTATTGTTATTAATACGAGAAATAAAATACTTGAAGATCTTCTATCTTCAATGTAACTATTTAGAAGTAAAGAGGTCTATCAATCATTCAGATATAATTTTAAACAAATAAAATTTAAAATGTAAAAATAAAATAATTTAAAATGTAAAATATTACTCTAAAAATTATATAATTTGTAATACTTGTAATGTTGTTATAATACTTTTCATGGTTTTGGTATTCTCCTCTTTTCTTTTAATAAATGGAAATAAATTATGTATTCCGTTTTTACAAAAATATTAATCGACTAAACAGATAAATTTCTAAGTAAAACTTTATCAATACCTTTTAATTCGAAGTGAATGCTTTAATGTTCGTAAAAATAGAGTATTTTTGGCCGAGTTTCCCTTATTTCGTAATGTATAATATCAGATTAATAAAATTTGTACATACTATGTAAAAATAAAAATAATTTAAAATTTCAGAATTTTGTTTTAAGTTTATCGATTAATTTTGATTTCATCTGAAGCCAGATAGCATTAAATTCAAGAAAACATGAAATATATTAAAGATTACAAGGAAGAAAATATCAAAATATTGTATATATATATTTTTAATTTATTTTTATTGATGTATTTAAAAAAATTTCCATAAAAATAATGACATCAAAATAAGTTCTTCAAAAAATATGCTTTTAAAGCAACATTATTAAGAAATTAAACCCAGTAAATATTACAAGAAAAATTGTCCTACATTAAAAAACGAATACCAATAAAATGTTCCCATATTTTTACATTTATATTTTAAGGTTATATGCTTGGTAAATAAAAACTCACAAAACTTTCATTTTTTTAGTACATTAGAAAACTTCTTTTATATTTTTTATTTGCATAGAATTATCTCAGAATGGTATTAAAACTAAGTTCATTTTTCAAGGCAAATACTCTTATAGTTAATCTGCTGAAATCGTTGTACAAGCACCTAAAAAATGAATATCTATTTTATCATCACCCAAAATCAGAAGTTTCCATTGTTATATATTTTTACACAGGAATTTGGCGTTACCATCATTACTCTATGATTTTCTTATGTGGTATTCCACTTCTCTGATCTATATCGACTCCATCAAAAGAACATAAAAAGACATCATCTCACGAATGTTGTATTCTCATAATCATTTATAGTTCCACCTCTGAAATTCTCATATATCTGAAAGCGTTTGTACTCAGAACATCTAACAAAGGAATAATAGCATTTCTATCTGAAATCGATTGATTTTATTTTATGTAAATTTAAACTAAGCTAATTGCATTATTAAGTTGGATTTAAAATATTAATATTAATCTAATAAACGTACTAAATGTTATTATTAATGTCATAAATGTACTAAATGTTAATTTTAATATAATAAATGTACTTGATGTTAATATTAATGTAATAAATGTACTAAATGTTAATATTATTGTAATAAATGTATATAAATGTTAATACTAAATTTATAATTTTTATAAATTATTCTAAATAAAATTTTCTGCTAGTTTTATAAATAGTTCACATCAGATATTTATAAATTTATGGAAGACAATTATAACAGTTCATGTATTCATAAATTTGAATCATGTAATATGTTTCATAGTTAATTATATAATAAGATTTATATTTAGTTTCTTCATAATCAAAAATATATGTGTAATGAGGGGAAAATCTCAGTATGTTGTCATAAAGTCGTTTTTATAAAATCCACCCGAAAAAGCCAAAGTTTCGTAAAAAAAAAATGTACAAAATTAATTATTCATTAAGTCCCGGTTTGGGCATGGTTGTTCTTCTGTGTACTATATGTGATATGTGTGACTGTGCCTGTCTTATAATAATGGGCTGTGCAAGCAAATGTGGTGAGCGTGTAGCTAAGTAGTACTCTTGGCCCTAGTCGGCGCTACTTCAAAAAACAAGAGACGCTCCTTTCAGCTTAAATCTGCTGCTGTTTCAGTGGGGAGCTTGTCCATGGCAAGTGCCATAAGTAACAACAACTTTCATTCTAAGCATTTTTCTTTTCTTTCATTCAAAATCATTGCTGCCAACATTATGAATATCTTATTCTTATTAGAATTAAAATATTCAATAATTCTTGCTGAAATTTTTATTCTCTTGTTAATTTATGGATTGTGGGAGAAAATAGGAAGATATTTTAATTTTAAAAAATTCTAATCGTCAATTAATATAGTGTTTTGATCAAAAAATTGAAATAGTATTTGAAGATACAAATCATTATTTCTGACTCAATATATTGGACCACTTATCCTTCAATTAAAGGTTCCTTTTGACTATAATATGGAAATATTTTCATAATTATTATTATTTTTTATTTGCTATATTGGTCAATAGTTAGACACGTTTACTAAATCGGAATAGGGAAGTCCTGAAAGCGTATATTCGTTTAGACAACGCTTTTTATAAGCAAATCTTAATCAATTTAGAATTTATTATGGAAATGTGCAACATAAAAAGCTGTGAAAATATGGAAACGTATATAACACTTGTTTAAGTGATTACGTCTTCTTTTTTAGTGGACAATTGAAGATTTTTCGATGATTCAGAATAAATTTTCAAACTTTTAAAATTAAAATAATTCACTGCTCTAACATATAAGGTTTATTTTTAAAAAAGTTTCTGCACTTTTTTCATAAATATTTCTAGCATAATAATAAAATGTCAGTAGAATATTCTTTCAAATTAACGTCCTTGAACTGTCACAAGCATCCTTCAATGGTTCTACCGGTGGCAGAATTAGTACTAGAACATTTTCTGAGTAATAATGAGTATCTGATCTATAATATAACCTACCATAATACTGAATGATTTTCTACATTCAAATCCGTATCCTTTTCAGTTATAATTTTAAAGTCGTAGCCAAAATGTGAAGAGTCCACAGTTGCTCAAACCCTTGGTACAAAAGTATAGAATCTGTAGATTCACAACTATATTTTGCATTAGATGCAAAAAAAGGAACAGTTATGATATCGAGAAAAATTCCCCAAGAAGTAGTTTGCTGCAACTTATATCAAGAAGACGTAGGGCCTATTAAAATTACTTCCAAATGATAATTGTACCATGAGTACTACTCATAACTTACCAAGTCGTGGAAATCAAAGAAGTCAGTTGGCATGACTTTAAGTTTATTGCTGTCCTGTCTTGACTTTTTTTTATCACCCTTGAATATTTAGATGCTTCTAAAATAATAAGATCGAGTTTAAGAGTCGTCCTCTGGATTCATTAACAACATTTACAATATCTACGAAGGCAGAAATTCTGTCAAAAATTTTTAGCTTATTTCGTTCATTTTTAGAATGAAATTACTTTTGCTCATCAAATTTAATGAAAATCTCACTGAGATTCTTCAAATCTTCCGACTAAGTTAAATCTCCATTTAAGAGGTTCAATACTGACGCTCTTCTCGTCTTCTAGCTCTCTGATCGTGGTTCCACAATTCCGCACCATCAAGAATCCATAGTTGGTCAATGAAGATCTCATGTATGGAAGTATTTAACATGTTTCATTTTCTACTTATGTGCTATAATATTTCTACTTCAGCAGCAGCAGCAATTTTCAGCATGTTCTTAACGATTTCCAAATACAATTACTTCCGCTAAACAACTTTAATGAAAATCTAGTTGATATTGTTCAAATCTTCCGACTAAATTAAATCTCCCTTTAAAAGATTCAATACTGACGATTTTCTCGTTTTCTAGCTCTCTGAATGTGGTTACACAATTCTGCACCATCAAGAATTCATATGTGGTGAATACTATCCGTATATATACCAGCCAACATCCCTCGGACA
>JAOUZG010005735.1:8090153-8111862 GCA_026289955.1 Argiope argentata | reverse complement strand
ATTTTCATTCATAAAGGATATCTGCAAAGATTAAAAGACAAAAAAAGAAAAAAAGATACAATTTAATCTTTTAACAATGGGTTTTTCAGGGGGGGGAGGGTACTCGAGATTTTTGTCACTAAAAGAAGCTTTTTTCTGAATTTCCTGTATTCAATTTAACTTACATAATTATAAAAAAATTATAAAATTTAAGAAACATGGGTCCAGTAATGAAATCTAAAAATATTCCTATTTTAAATTTGATATTCTTAAAATACTTAAGAAAGTTTATATATATATATTTCTCTTTTCCAATAACATCTATGTTGTTGCTGCTTATCCCCCTTAGATTGAACATCAATTCAAACCAAGACCAATATCCGAAAAAGAGGGATGCAGTAGGTTCTGAGTAAACACTCTTGAGCACCCAAGGTCTCATATGAAAATAATAATTACACAATGGCTTGCACTACCCCTTTTTACAGACATGGCTCTCTCACTCACCTCACAGATAGAACACAAGGTAAGGAACAACCATGCTGCCCGAACCAGGAATATAACCCGAAACACCCGTACATAGGGAAACCCTAGACGAGGACGTCGGAAATAATATCCATAGAATCCATTAAAGGTAAGATTTTGCGAATATATTATCTTATGCTTAAGTTATAAATATCTTCAAAATTATTCAAAGTGATAAACGTAAATAGATTTTATAAATTAAATTATTAAACAAATTTTAAATTTCAATTCTTTTGGAAAGTTATCCATTTATATTTTGCATTTCTACTAAAAAAAACATGATAGTGTGGACGGAATGAATCTAATTAGACGTTAGTTCGAAAAAGAATTATTTTTTGTCCTTAATAATAATTAAATTTCACATAGAAAACTCCGAAATTGTTGGATTTTCCATTATTGATTCTGTTTTCCCTGGCTCGAAGCAATTTATTAATTGTAATTGTTAAAGATATAAATGAATTTAATTAAAAAATATATTACATAAATATATAAATAAAGTCTCAATCCTTTTATAGGAAAATTTATTGGAATACTATGCGCAGAAAAGTTAGGAAGCTTGTTCTAAATTTTATGTTATTAGCTATTTAAATAAACTATAAATTAATTGTTTTTATTTGTTGTTGTTGTTTCTTATGGCACTTACTTTTGACAATCTCGCTGAAATAGTCAGTGATTTAAGCCTATCAGCGTCTCTTGATTTGTAGTAGCGCCAACTACGGTCAAGAGTACGACTTTTGCTACTCACTCATCACACTCGTTTCCATAGCCCTTTTTACAGGTGGGCACATTCACCCACCTTACAGATAGAGCAAAGAAGAAACACCCTGCCCTAACTGGGACGCCCAGATCACGGGGAAAACTCGCCACCCTTATGTCAGTACTCCAGAGTTTTATTTGTAAAAAGTAAAAACACTAATTATTCACAACGTATATAATACATTATTATATCGTGGTTTTTTTAACTTTTATAATGCAATAAAACTTAATAAAAGTGCAAAAAAATTTAATGTCTATTTTCTTCGTATTTTTAATATTCTCAAATAAATAAAAAATTTGTTTTATTTTATTAGATGACGATAGTTTTTACTGTTAGTCTATAACTTCACACAGAAATACATAAAACGTTTCTGCTCTTTGATTAATAGAAGTTATTCAATAAAATGAACCGCTGATTGACTTTCATTAAAACTATAAAAAAATTTGAAATCAAATCATTAGTCAAACAATAAAATAGGATTTATTTATTTAGAAACGATGCATATTTATGTTAACTTATATTAACGTATTCATTTGCAAACAGAGCTTTTAAAACAATTCATATTCTTTTCATATAGATTCGTACTTCTGTCATTAATAAAAACTCAACGATTCCATTAACAATTTAAAATTATCATAAATATTCAGTGTGTCTAAATAAATCCATCTTATTACCCTAAGAAATGCAGAAATCATTTTACGAAATAAATCGTTAATAGTTTGATAATTTCTTTAAGGTAAGGGTACTTGAGACTGTAAGGACAAACAAATTTAAGAAAGTGTATAGAAACAAGCTCTGTCAAGAGATAAAAGGGCATGATGACAAATTGTATGTTTTGTAGTTTCTTAACCGTTTGACTTTTTTTTTAAAATTATTTGCATGCTAATAAAAAAATCTGTGTCACAAGGTGTTAAAATACCAAGCAATCGAAAATAATATTTGCATCCTAAGAATCTAGCTACAGCAGTTAACATCGTGCCTGTCTTTGTTTAGAACGGAATTAAAAATAAAAATAATCGGTCAGTATCAAATTTAAATACAAAATAAGAGTAAAAAATATTTTTAATCAATACTTTTTGTATTAATACATAAATTAAATCTAAAGTGAATCCGTATAAATATTAATGAACTGTTAATGTAAGTTTTTTAAATTCTATTTTTAATTTTAAAACTTTTATTAAATGAAAAAAATCCTTTCGTTTTACTTTTTTTCAAACGTTTTAATTTTGAATTATTCAACATCGAATAAAATATGCGAGAAATGCACAATTGAATTTTTTTGCGTTAATAAATCTTTAATTTACGGCAAATATGAGATATGAAATACATTTAAGATAACTTTAAGCATGATAATTAAAATTATACGAATAAAAGTGTTAAATTAAATAACTGCTATGTAAAATCAAATGCTGCCTTCACGTGGGTTGTAAATATTCAAAATATTTATTCACTTTGGCCATTTTGAAGAGCAGACAAATATTAAAAACAATAATATTAAAGCACTACCCATACAAATTTTGAAGTTAATTAACTAAATGAGACGGTTCAAAACTAATTCTAACTTCGAATAAGTTGTCTTCTAATTCGATAAGTAAATATATTTTTTAATGAATATTGTGACTACTCAGTATTTATGCTTTTTCAAATATATAAATATATTAATCAAAAAAATGCTTCGATAGCATTTAAATGCCATCACTTTATAAAAATGTAAGAACTTCAATCCATAGGCAAGCAGCAATTTAGATATATTATTCTGCAATCATTAAAGCATCTAATGTCCAAGTTTCCTTTTTATTTCAGCTTATCTAACTTCAGTTTTTTTTCTCTCCTTCTCTTCTTTTTGGTTTAAATTTTTTTCGCTGCCTTAATTCAAAGTTGAAGAAAATTTTTCCATGTCAAAAAAATTAGCTTAGAAAATAAACTTTCGATCAGTATTCTTTTTTTGGTTGAAATGCTGTTTGCTCTGTGTAAAAGGTTCGCCAACGTATAATATTAACTTGCAAAATAACAAAGATAGCGTTCTTTAAAATAATAGAAATTCCACCATTCATTGAAAATGAAAACATTACACTTTAGGAAACTAAAACAAATTATTGATGCATCCGACTAGGTGAAAACTTTTAATCCTCACTCCGATTTATTATATCTAGGCACGTGTTGAAAGGATTTTAAATACATGGTATTCTAATTCTGTAAACATTCGATGTAATGTAAAAACTTCGCGAATAAATTTGAAAAGATTCAAAGATTCTAAATTTATATTTAAATATATAGTTTTCCTGCTAAAAATAATATTTCCTAAAAATACATCAATTTCCAATAGAATCACTTGTTTAAAACTTCAAGCATTACTCAGATTATTAAAAGTATTATTTTTATAAACTTATGAAGTTTGTAGTAAATTTCTGACATTAAAATGAAAATATTTTGGCAAAAAAGAAATTAAAAATAATTAAAATATGTAGATGATTTAAATTTTAAAACATAAAAAGAAAAATGCAATAATAAAAACTCATAAATTACATCAATTATTCTAAAAACATGTATTTTCATATAAATAATATTATTTTATTTTTGTCTTACTGTTCATAATTGAAATAATTAAGAAATAATACTGTATGTGTGCGAGTGGCATGTTATAACATAATTTAATAAAATTAAGTTAAAAACAAAATTCTCTAATGCTTTCAAATTAATTTCAAATATATGAGCTACGGATCAAATTTTATGTATTTGAAACATCTTATACACATTTTATATAATCGCATTTCGTTGGATTGAGTTATACGTAATTTTTAAAAAGAAAAAAATTACTTTTAAAATAAGTTATTTGATTTCTGTCAAATTATGAATTATTGGATTGACTTATTTATTAAAACAATTTGAAATTACTACAAACAAAGTTTAATTTTTTCACAGTAAATTTGATTTTCAATTATTTAAAAAGAAATTCGTTTTATTGGCATGCATTTTTACTAGACACAGATTTAAATAGGATGCATGAAGAAAAACTTAGTTTCGTATTATTTTAATTTACCTCATTATTAAATTAGAAATTTTTAATTAAATTAGATTTTTTACTAGCGTCTAAATAATATGTATCAGATATTAAAAGATTCACTTTGTTTTCAATAATTTATCAAAGAGAAAATATTACCTGACAATATTTTTTGCATAGATAATTAATGATTTAATATCATTTATATATAAATGAATAAAGTAATTTTAGACTAGTACTAATACTGAATGCGTTCAACTTCATAGTCATAGTGTCATAGAATTTAATATTTTTTTAACACTATAACATTTCAAAATTTTATTATTATATTAATCATTTAAAATTTTATCTTTCCAAGCAAATATTCCATCTCACTTTTTAAGAACAAAAACTTTGGTTTAATAAATAAATTAGTTAATATATGTAAATTTTTATTTACAAGTAAATTGTTAAAAAAATTCATGACAAAATTTATATATTATTTGTTGCTAAAAATAATTTTGGCTATAAAAGTTCCAAGTACTCTTTGGTGATACTCACAAAATATACTAAAAATAAGAACTTTTCATTCAGCTAAAGTTCTTTTAAATAAACAATCTGAAATTATTTTCCCCTGAAAAGTGTTTCCTACTTGTTACTTAAGGTTAAAAATAACCTGCTAAATATAACCATGATCAAAAGCATTTTATAACTTAAGTAGTTACAATTTAATTTGCGCACAATAGCTTTTATATTCATTATTTAAATTTTGCCGTTTAGTAAGATTTTTAGAGCATCAAATTTGTATTATTCATACGAATTAGTAATTGCCAAGTAGTGCAAGAAATGGCTAAATTCTAAGATAAGAGGTCTGCCCTAATAAAAAAAATTATGAATGTGAAATTGATTGCTTGAATTTAGAAAATCTTTTACGAGAAACTGAATCAAATACAATCCGCAATGTGTCAAAATTTTCCTAAAATTCTGTATTTTTTACTTAAAGCTTAGAAATAACAGAATATTGAAAAGAAAAATCTTTCTTCATATTAATTAAATAAACCAATTAAACAAATTAAATTCTACAACACTCATGAATGGGTGACTCTAATATTTCTACATTGATGATTCGTATACTATAACGTTCTGTGCGTTTTATTTTGAAAGAGCTGAATGCATTGAGATGAAGCTTTTTTCATATTAATTAAAAAAGGAGTTGCAAAAATAATACAAAACGAGGTCTTTCATATGTGAATGACGCTAACATTTCTTTCACTTCTTAAATGGTTTCGGTATTAATTGAATTGCTAATTTGCCGCAAGTAATATCTTAATTTCAAAATATTTCCAATTAATTTATTAAAAATATTGTTTTAATATTTATGTTTAAAAACATTATTTCTTCTAATAAACATTTAGCACTTAGAATGTCCCCTTATTTCTTATTAACTTATTTTATTAACTTTGATTAAAAACATGAATAAAACAATGTCGTAGAAAAACAAAGAAAAGTATTATTGAATTGTATTATTTGTAACAAAAAAAACCTGGCACAAGATATACGACTTATTTTTAAAGAAAAAAAGTAAATTTTCTGTTTATTTAATGTGAATTTTCACGTTTTTGCTTAACAAAAATATTACAGCATAAATGAAATTTTACATAACATTAAAGTTCAAAAAATAATATTTTCAATGATATTTAAACATATAAATTAAATTTCTACTTTTATAATTTTTTACAATAGTTTGATTACATTTTTCTACGCTTTATTTAGCACAAAATAAAACTAAATGTAAGCTGCACGCGCAAGTTATGAGTGAATTGAAAAAAAATTATTAAAGTTTTGGGAATTTTTGACAAATGCCCAAAATAAAAAAATAAGTCAAATATTAAAGCAAATTAATCGTATTAAATATATAAAGGCATAATTTTCAACAAGATTCATCAAGAAATGAAATAAATAAAACTATACGCTCTAAATAGTAAATACAAGGAAAGATTTTGTATGATATCTTATAAAACCTAATTCAATAAAAAATTATTTCCGGCAAATCTTCCTTAATAAAAACAAAATATCCACTGTAATCAGGGTCCAACAGTTAACTTATAAAACAATTGTGATTGATATATGTTGGCCAACAAAATGATTGTATAAATATATTTTACGTAATTTGAGTACATAAATGCTCTGATAATTACGAACTTTTTATTTTTACATATATTTTCAGCCCTGTGAATCCTATTCAATAAAATATCTTAGATTGCTTCATCGACAGTCTCAAAAAAGCCAATCTCATTAGATTTTCAAATTGGTTCCCCAAGATTATAAAAATGTTAATTGTTCTAAAATTGTAATAATCAAAACTTAATAAATCTTTCAGGTTTTATCATAAAAAGGTAAGAGCATTTATTTATTTGTTTATTTAAAATTTGGAGAGTCGAGAACATTTTGCTGAAAACAATTCCTTAATACCAAAGGACTATCTTAAATTTAAACTTCATATTTTTTAAAAACATTTATAAACAGTAAAAATAAAATATTATTACTAACATCATTTAAATTCTTTTGAAAATAAAAATAAAAACTATATTTTAGGATTAATCCATGAAATAATTGTCGAAGAGTTTTTTGAGATAGTATAAATTATGAAAATAATTCTAGAGTGAACATAAAAAAAAACTTGAATGCCAATCACTGAGCTTCTGGGTTTTATATTTAAAAAGCATGCTTTGTTTCGGTAAAAAAAAGTCATATCAATTGCAATTTCACATCTACTTTAACTTAAAATTTAATATTAATGATGCTGGTAGAAAACCAGAGAGATGCGCGATACAACAAATAGAATTGTTAAAGACAACATAACAATATAAATAAAATTTATGACTATCATAACTTGATGTTTAAAACTATCTTGCTGAAAAACCATACATAAAATACTTAATTGAAAGTTTTAACTTGCATTAGTTCTGGTTAACCATCTAGTCACAAAGGAGGATAAAATATAATAATTCTAATGGAAATATATTATCTTGAATTAAAAAAGTAATAATATTAAATGAAACTTAAATATATAATCATTGAAAACTATAGTAGATAGTCATTGCCTTTTGAACGACCTTCTTAACAAAAGTATTACCAACCTTTAAAAACTGTAAAATTTATTAGTATAAATAAAAGATGGAACATCAAATACTTTTTAAAATTATATTGTAATAAAGAATTTTTACATTTTTCTATAAAATATCTCAGTAAACAAAAAGCAAATTTTTATTTGCACGTACAAAATGAACAATAAAAATTAAACAATTTTTATTTTTTCAAAATCTGAAAAGGATTTTAACATAAAATATCAGCGTATCAAAAAATGTAAAAAAAGAAGCCCTACTAAAAAGTCGAAGAAAGTGCGTATTTTAAAAACTGAGTTTCCGAAAATCTTTACGAAAAAATTAAGTTAAAAAATTTGGAGTTTATAATTTTTAGATGCCTTGATAGAATATTCTAATATTTAAAAAGTCAAAAAAAAGGAAAGAAAATTCTCAAGCATCAATTTTCCCTATTTTATTTAAAGTTTTAGGCATAACTTCAAGAGAAAGTTTAAAATAGAGAGTGACATTTTTCATCTAGTAGGATAATGGATTTTGACAACGATTTTTTAATAAAGTTAATAGATAACACCGGAAAAGTTTTTAGTTTAAGCAAAAAATTATATTCTCACATTTCATGAATTTTTAAATGTCGTACCTGATTTTTTATAAATTGCTGAAGAAAAGATATTGAGCGTTATTTGCATAATATTTAATTTCCAATCCTAGTTTTATTTGCATGACATGATCAGTTTCGAAAGATGAGATTAGTTACCTGTTTCATTTTATGTCTCATAATTTTCAGATTAAATTTGAAAGTTGAATAACAAATTTGGAACAAGAAACCAAGCCATTATAAAGGGAATAACTCTTAAAATAATTTCATTACGAAAGGAATATTGAATAACTCTTAAAGGAAATAACTCTTAAAATAATTTCATTACGAAAGGAATATTGAATAACTCTTAAAGGAAATAACTCTTAAAATAATTTCATTACGAAAGGAATATTGAAATATTTCTCATTTTTCGTCATAATCTTAATTTAAAGCATAAGAGCGATAATATTTAACAAAATAATATTAATAATAAAAAATATTTAAAAAAAACTAATTGAAATTTGATCCATTGCAAAATATAATTACTGGAAGAAAGTACTTGTATAAAGAATTGTCTTTTATAAAATTAAATTTTATAAGGTTTATATTTAATTAAAATTTACTTTGATTCATTTATTGTGTCAACATTTTCTAAAAATCGTGTGAAAAATTGTATATTATTTTAGAATTAAAATTCCATATTTCCTCCTGGTCTTTTTTATAAAGATCCTTCGACTCAAAGTTAATTTATTGAAATATAAAAGAATGTCTTAATTTAATCTAATAAAGTTTCAAAAATTGGGTTTTATGATATTTATTAAATAACTTTTTTTTTCAATTTATTTCTATGGCAAAATTTTACAAAAAAAAATATTTTAAATAATTGTTTTCTAAGTAAAAGATCAGAGATCTATATCAGAGATTTCAAAAAATATACATACATATATATTTATATATTACTACAAAATCCATACCTTTCTGTTATTTCTTTTATCTATCTTTAGTTCGCCTCAGAATAAATTTCTTCAATTTCTCAGTAAAATAGAATGAAAATTAATTTAAAAATTACCCAACACACGAATTAAACTTTTGAATTTGTATATATCTCTCAAATGGCCCTGGTGTGTTCTGTATTGACTTATAGAACGAAGTGGAGGAGCGCAAATGCTGTACTAGTACTAAAGTAGCAGTTCCAAAATGTAGCGCCGCGCCTTTACGAGTGTTTGCCAGGCAGCGCCACTTACGAACGCTGCCCATTTGTTGCGCTCGCCCTAAGCCACGCCCATTCCACTTGCGCGCTAATGTAGAAGTTTCTTTCTCATTTTGTCAAATTAAAGAGAAAAGAATACATTTTTGAAGATAAAATGTTGTTGCGGCTTTGGTTACCAAAAAACCGAATGTAGTTTCCCTCAGTTTTGCTTTTAGTGTC
The DNA here is from genome assembly GCA_026289955.1 of Argiope argentata. Taxonomy (NCBI): domain Eukaryota; kingdom Metazoa; phylum Arthropoda; class Arachnida; order Araneae; family Araneidae; genus Argiope; species Argiope argentata. The sequence goes on along the minus strand of JAOUZG010005735.1, from coordinate 8,102,514 downwards.
GTTTTTAATGCAGTGAAGATCGCTTTCCTTTAAATTTTAAGAATTGTCGATTTTTTCTCTTTTTTATTAGTTCTTAATAAAACTTTCTTTCCTTATATACGTAATTTATATAATGATTATCATGCAACCATTCATATATTGTGCATTGTGTGTGGTAATAATGGAACAAGAGCCATAGTTATAACGAGTTCCAAAAAAAAAAATTGAAAATACATCTCAAAGGTATTTTTCACCTCTATAACAAATTACGTAATAGTGGTCAAACGTTTAAAACAACTTAAAATATGCATGTGTGTGTGTGTGTGTGTGTGCGTGTGTGCGTGCGTGCGTGTAAATATTATTTTCACTCTTCTTAATTAAAGAAGTTTAAAAGAAAAATACTTTTTTATTTTTTTTCATGTATTATCAATTATCTTTTATTTTAATATTTGTTTTTAAATATTTAGTCGTTGCAAACTTTTCTGTAACACAAAAAAATTTGCATTGCCAAAACTTATGTATTTTGATATCAGCTTCTCTTTTACAAATTCAGCAGTATGCACATTAAATTTTTCACTGCCTATACGAAGAAGTACAAAGTTAAAAGAAAGAATTTTTAAGTCTATTTATTTTCTTACATGCATAGTATAGAGAAAGTTTAATAAACATTAAAAAATTTGAATTAAAGATTTTAACGAGACTCTACGCTTTAAACCACCTTAAGGTCTAAAAACACATTTAAAAAATGCCTGTCTGTCTATCTGTTTGTCGGCAATGGTAAATCAAAAACGCTTTAAACTAGAAGACTAAAATTTCTAGCTAAAAGAATCTAAAATCTATAAAAAATTCTAGTTAAAAGTATCAGATTTCTAGCTTTTTTTAACTGCAATCTTTACACCAAATTTGTAGACGTCTATCAAATTTTAATCAAATTCCCTGCAGAGGAAGTCTGTTAGTCTCACTATTCGAATGCAATTTAACAGGATATTTACAAAACAAATAAAGCTAGATAGATCAGATTCAATACACAGATTCTATACCTATATTGTAGATAACCATCAAATTTTGAATCAATTCCAATGATGGGTTGACTGTCTGTCGGTCTGTATTTCCAGAAACATATAATTCAAAAACTTAATGAGTTGAATATATCAAATTTGGTGTAAAATTTTGTTACTACAATTGTAGGAGTGTGTGTGTGTTTTCTTCAAAAATGTTTCAATTAGTTAGGAAAACCGGACCTAAATCATAGCCATATGCCAAGAATAATCGCCAAATAACTTCATGGATTCCACAAAAGATTTTTTAAAAAAATGCTGCATTCTCACCAAACATTAATACTTCGTACCTATTTTACCCAACTATTAGAGTACGTAACTGTTTAACACATTGACTTCCACACATTCACGTGGCAGTAAAAATTCTCAATCAAAGTAGATTTTGATGAGAGTAGAGTAAACCTTTGATTCGCTCATATCTCTTTGTTTTGGCACGTTTTTCAGTGCGTGAATCACCTGTGATTCCTACACACTATCTAATCAGACATTTTCTTCTCTACTTCAATTAAAAGAGAGCAAATAAATAAACATCTTATTAAATAAAGGTCCTAATCGCATGCATCCATCAAGCCAGCGAATATATTAATAGTCCCAGGAAGTTTCGTCAATCCTAAAACGAATCTTGCTCGATGTGAATTTTGTGAAGCCCGAAAAGAGAAATTTAAAGATTTATAATTAGGTCACTTTTTGGCATTGAAGAATGAAACTTGTTTTTTTTAAAAAGTTAGTATTTCACAATCATTTTAATAAATATGGCTAATTGTTGGGTTGTTTCTAGACGCGTTATTTTCAATAAAGTATTCATTGATACAAAAAACAAAGAAGATTACATTTTACTACATTTAAATCATTATTCTAAATGGAGGTGAATATCAATCTATTATGATTTAAAAATTAAATATTGTGTCATTATTAACAAGTAGTACAATATAAAAAAATATTAAAATGAAATCTGCTATGCATATTTCAATGTATCATGTTGGAAAATAATTTCTTGAACTGCCAAGCACCACGTGCTCGTGCAAGTTATATTTTTATTCATTTTAATTGTTTCATTGAATGAGTCACTTTATTATTGTTACAAACGATAAAAAAACACTTTGTCTCGCATTGATTGTTTAAAAAAATATCACATTTCCTATTTATTTCAATTTATATAATCACGCTCTCAAAATAACCTTTTTCTAGGTTTTATTTGCTGTAGTCATTAACTTTTTTTTTAATCAGAGCTTTTGCAAATGCAATGGCAATGCGTTATTAAAAGCTGATTTTCTTTAGATGCTGGTGCAGATAATAAAATTTCTATTTTTCTCCTACGGATGTAATAAAATTTCTATTTTTGCCTACGGATGCTTGTTGACGCCAAAAAACCTCATTCCAAAACAACATCATGTTCTGACATGATAATAAAAATACAATACATTTAATAATTCGATAAAAAGATGAGTAATAAACTTAAGATTATTAAAACACAATATTTTTAAGTAATTTGTAAATAATAGCTGAACATATGCAAAAGTCTTCAGTAAACGAATTTCAACAAGCCATGATTGCTTTTACGTTAGTTGTCCTAGGTGTTGATTTAGGGGCGTCATAAGAGAAAAGAACATGTCCATCAGACAAAATTGTTCTTCCTTCAGCCGACTACCGCCCTTCATGGGCGAAAAAATCTCCTAATTAATCTAGTTGTTATTTAGTATTTTCTTTTTTCCCCTCTTTTTAATACAATTATACTACACTGGCCCAGTAAAAATGACGATAAATAAGAAAGTATTTGTAAAATGCTTTAATTTTATTTTTTACAACTTCTGACATCACAATAACATGATAAATATAACCATTTTATCTAATGGCAATATCAGCATCACTTAGTGGGAATGTTTTTATCATCAACATTGTGTTCTGTTTTATTTACCTTCATTGAACTATTTGAAGTAGAAAAAAATGTGTTGCCATGGTAAACTCTTACTATTATAATGCAAAAATGAAAAATTGCACCTGAAAAGGCTTTAATTTTTTTAAGATTAGCGATATGGTTACAAACATCATAGACTGTGAAAAACCTTTAAGCTCGCATCATACTATATAAAAGGATTTTTTTTTTACTTTAGCAATTCTGATCAATACATCAATACCCTTTAATCAATAATCAATATTCATCGATTCATTAAGCTAGCATTATAATATATAAAACCTTTTTTTAGATTTTTCAGCACTAATCAACTCATAGATATCCATACTTATTATTTTGCAAAAAATTAAAAATAATTTTATCAACAATTAATTAAAGTATATTAAATAATATTATAAATGCTGAAATTCCAAAACTTTATTTGCATTACAATAATAGGACTATTAAAAAGCGATTCTGACATAAACATAAAATGATGCAAAATAAATTATACAAATATTAAAAACAAATTTAGAATAATTATATTATATGCGAAAATGGAATAAAAATCTATGATATTATTTCTGATAATAAAACCAGCATGTGATATTTATCGAACAATATTTAACCCTATCAAAATAAATTAAAATAGCATATCTATTGAAATAAATATTCTAAAGATATCTATTCGAATAAATGTTTGAACCAATTGTAATAAATACTCTAAAGATAGTTATTAGAAGAAGTTTTTGAAACCTAATGGAAAAAAAATATTCTTAAAATATTTATTGGAATAAATATTCGAAAGATATTTATTGGAATAAATATTCCAAAGATATTTATTGGAAAAATATATTAAAGATATTTATTGGAATAAATATTCTAAAGATATCTATTAGAATAACTATTCTAAAGATATCTATTAAAATAAATATTTGAACATTTGTAATAAATATTCTAAGGATATCTGTTAGAATAAATATTTGAACCTAATGGAATAAGTATCTTAAAATTAGATGCTTAATTAATTTAATTGATATTTTTAATTAATCTTTTCAATTAGTATTATTTCATCATTTTAAATTAGTATTATTGCAATTTCGTATGCTACTGATTGAAATATTTTTAATATAATATATAGCTTCCTTTTTTTGTAAAATGTGAAAATATCAAATAAATTAGACCTATTCCACAATTTTCTTAAAAACTTGTACGTCATTTCCTTTATATATCTTTATATAAATACAGACTAGATTTCAAAAAAGTTTTATCTGACAAATTTATTCCTAATCCCAGTGGATGTAAATAAAAATTTGTAGATATCTTCTTCTAAAAAAATTTGTGTCTACAAGCAAAATATCTGTAGATGCCATGTTTTATCAAGTTTTGAAATAGTAAATCAAACAAAAATTATTTTGAGCCTTTAAACCTTAATATTTGAACCTTTGGAATAAATTATTTAAAGATACCTATTATAATAAATATTTGAACTTATTGGAAGAAATATTCTAAAATTAGAAGCTCAGTTAATTTAACTTACATTTTTAATTAATCTTTACAATCAGTATTATTTAATCTTTTTTAACTTAGTATTATTGCAATTTCCTATGTTATTGATTGAAGTATTTTTTAATATAATATGTAGATTCGGGGGGGGGGGGTTGTAAGATGTGAACATTTTTAATAAATTTGACCTATTTCACAATTTTCTTTCAAACATGTACATTATTTCTTTTATATATCTTTATATAAATACAAACTAGATTTCTTTTTAAAAAGTATTATCTGACAAATTTATTCCTAATCAAAGTGGATGTAAAAAAAGTTTTCAGACTTCCTCTTCTAAAAATAGCTTGTGTCTACAAGCAAGATATCTGTAGATGCCATGCTTTATCAAGTTTTGAAATAGTAAATCATACAAGAATTATTTTTTTGGATGTGTGGGGGATATGCAAATAAGTCCATCTGATATACAAATAAAGAATCGAAATGTTTCACACGACTTAGGTACTAAGGAAGAATTCCAAATAAAATAGGGATGTACATCAATTTTTAAAGCCATTCCTCTTTAGCTGTTAAACAACGAATATATTGAAACTCAAATCATGAAATGCATATCAAAAACTAATATTTTTCCCTCTCCTTCTGTTTATAAATTCTTTCACGTACATGAAAAGTGTACTTATTCTCGCATTTTGTATTCAACTAAAAATTAAAAATTTATACTAGTTGGCACAATACTAAAAATAAGAAACGATGAAAAATAATTTACTGAGAAGAAGTTGATAAAAGCCTGTAGTAAAAGTAGATATTTTATCCGTTAAATGTACTTTTTTAAAAAAAATCTCTGTCATTTTTACATACATGAAAAGATTATTTTAAAGATGATTTCTTGGACTTTTGCTGAATGCGAATGAGAATAGTATTGAGTAAGATATCGACTACAAATTTTGAATTAAAGTGCTTCATCGTGATATGATTTCAAATATTGGATAAAATATCGGATACGCGTTTTAATACAAAACATACAATGGTATAAATTTTAATATTGGTTTCTCAATTGTAGAAAAAAAATTAAAACCTAATTAAAAATATGCCCATATTTAAAAAAGTAAATGCGAAAAGAAAACTATGACATCTATCTTTGTTTCCTAATTTAATTCTTTTACGAAGTATTGAACTTCGAATTCTATTGTAAGCTAATCCAAATTCGAATATATATAAAATCGTAGTAGGTAAAATTAAATATAATTAAAAAGGTATTTTTAGTTATTTTAAAGTTTAGGATGAATTTAGAAAAGTGAATTACTTCATTTTTTTAAATTCATCTCAGAATTTTTAATCATTAATTAATTTATTATAAGAAACTTTCAGTCCAAAAGCAATCATTAGGAAATTCAATTAAAAATAAGTATTTCATGAACCAACTTATCAAAGATGCATTGTATTTAGAAAATGCTAATGCTGCTTCAAATAAAACACAAATGAACTTAACCAAATTGGAAATAAATATGAAGTTCAATGCAAAAAAACTCAAATCGTGTCTTTTTTTGCATTAAACTTTATATTTATTTCAAATTCAGTTAAGTTATTACAATTAATAATTTAATTTTAAATGTAATTATTTAAAATTATTGTAATTAACTCTAAATGAATTTATATTTAAATGAATTGGGACAAAATTGTTGCCAATTCTTATACGAAATCTCAAGAATATATCATCGCAAGTAATCAACAGAAAAGATAATTTACTTTGTATAACCCTATGTGTATTTCAGATTGTAATTGCATTAATTCTAGAAATTTCAAAATGAGTTTTTGTTTAGCAATAACAATCATGCAATAAAATTTGAAATAATTTATCAATAATTTCTTTGAATTCAATATGTAAAAAAATAGGCATTCTTAATTTTCAAGTTATATTTTAGGTTAGACTCAGCCCTTCCACATTTATAAAATTCGACATTCCAATCCTTTATCTACTTTTCTGAAAAAAAAAACAAAGATGCATCGTCAAATATCTCTGTGTAGATCATAAGTATTTAAGAACAATAAATGTATTTAGTTTAAAATTGAAATTTTATTTTTATAATATTTCTTTAGTTTCAATAAAGATTCTACATATGCTCTATTTTCTTACTCTTCCTAAATTTTGAATGAAATATTTCTATATTTTCAGGTTAATTGAATCATGTGAATTTTTTTATTATTGAGAATTGTTGTCAGAGTTTACAACTCTTAAGGTTTTATTTTGCTTCAAAAGTGTAGTTACAAGAATATGTTAGATGAAGAAGTATTTTATTTCGGTCATACAACACAAATAAAAAATGTCTCATGTAATCGCAAGAAAAACTCTGCAATGAGTATAATTTATATACAGACTAGAAATACTTTCTTTCTACGTATCATATCACAGAATTAAGCCGAATGGGAGAAAGCAGCGTTAATAATTAAAACTCCGCTTTATTTAACGAGATTAGAAACTGCATGAGGATAGTGTTTACAAGCATACAAACTAGCCTTTATATTTTAGTGTTGGAAAGGCCTAGTCAGACGTTGTAGAAACATCGATGCTTTTGTCCAGGCTTGTGCTTTAAGGGATTATTTTCACCTTAGTATTAGGATATACAGTACACTTGATTTAATTGTTCACAAAATTGGCGATCGTATGCGTTATAATTAATTGTATCTACTTTTTAAACAGTTTTATTTAATTTTATTGTGCATCACATAAATAAAAATGGAATTATGTAATCCCTTTTTTTCCTAACTTTTACACGCGTGGAATTTGAAATTTAATACATTCATGTTTATATGTAAAAGCTGCACATTTTTAATGCTTTAAAAGTTAATTTTTCAAATAATTAATTTAAATATTTCTATTCTGAATGTGTGGCGCCACCTGGAGTTGAATTTGATAAAAAAAAGCTAGTTTGAAGATTTTATAATATTTATGAAAATGAATCACAATTTTAAATGGTAAAAAATAATAAAAGTAAAATATATCTTTCATACACTAATTTTTAAAACGCCTTTTTAAATGCACTAATACTTTTAATACATTAATAAAATTTATAATGAAAAACAACTTATAACACATACATTTAATACAATAATTGCAATGTTAAATATTTGAGTTTTTTATTGTTTCAAAATAAATTTTACAAAGTTATTTTTCGAATTAAAAAATGGCATTATTTAAATGCCATCAAATATTTTTTTGTTTATACATCAAATAATTTATCGATAGAGTAAACACAATATACAAAATTGGTTTTCGTTTTAAGAAAAATACATTTTTCCAGTATATATTTAAGTATCAGAGCTCTCATTTCTAACAAAATACACAATTTCTTGAAGTTTTTAAACAATTTCTTTCTGTTTTCTATAATTCTGAATAAGGCATCATTCCAAAAATGGTTCAGAATATTTTTATGTTTCTTTTCGCAGAAGGCAGAAAGGTCTTCCAAAATTCACAAATCAGTTTTGCTCATATGATTTTATAGTAATGCAAATAAAAATTATTAAAAAAAATAAAGTAAGTAATAAAAATAAATAAATTTTAAGTAAATGATTCGTTTATATATATATATGATGAAATGTGATGACATTCTTACATTGAATTCTAACAGTTAATAAATTTAGGTAGTATTTATTTGTGCAAGTATGAGAAATTATTTTAACATACTTTCTTAACTGCTTATTTTATTAATTTACGTATCATTTGCCGGCTCTCTGGCACTGAGGTAGCGCGTCTTCCTCGTGTTCTGGGGCTCCCGTGTTCGACTCCCGGTTCGGGCAGGGTTATTCGGTGTGCTATCTGTGAGATGTGTGAATGTGCCCCCCTCTCTATAAAACAGGGTTGGGCAAGCAAATGTGGTGAGTGAGTAACTAAGTCATACTCTTGGCCCCAGTTGGCGCTACTTCAAAAATAAGAGACCCTCCTTTCGGCTTATATCTGCTGCTGTATCAATGGGGGGCTTGTCCATTGACAAGTGTCATAAATAACATCAGCGTATCATTTTTATCGACTAATAGATTAATATCTATCGATCGATAAAAAAATAATAAAAAAAGCTATAAGTAATAAAAAAGGCATCTAGGTACTTCCATTACGATTTATTCAATACAAAATAATCGAAGTAATCATTTATGATTAATGTTGTTGTTTTTATAAAAATTAAAATATAGCATTTTTTATCGGCTATATTGCATTTATGCTCTTGTTATATCTAATTAAGGATGAAAAGAACTGTATTTATTTATGCACTTCAAACAAAATATAAAATGTAGATAATTTTCTTCCATTTACTACTTCTCAATCTCTAGATTAAGAATTTAAAAAATCTGTTTACTTTCTGTTTGTGATTTCTAAGATCCTTAAATGCAAGTTTGATTTTTTTTTCTTTTTTGTGAGAAAGTGCTGCTTGTCTAATAGATTCCAAAAAACATAATTTTAAAATAATGGCCAAAAAATGAGTTTTAAAAAACCTGTTGACTTATTTTATATAATTTCTTAATGTCTTGTTTTTCAAAATTTTCTCATTCTCAGTATATTTTGTAAGAAAAGGTTTTGCAAAGTTCTCAATGTTTGTTGGCATAAAAAGCATTTGATGGATGGCATATTTATTCGATGTAACATTTTTAACTGAAGTAATCCATGCTTTCTCCTCTTCTCAGTAGCTACTAACTAAAACTTTACTCTTTTTAGAAATATTTTTCTGAAAATATTGTACAACTTATCAATAAAATATAAAATTCATAAACTTGAATTGTCAAAGTGAATATAGAATTTTTTTGTGTTTATCATTTAAGAATATTTTTGTATGCCTAAAAATAACAGAAACCAGGATTAAAAATTAAAATTGTCATATATTATTGGCCGTGAAATATCATTTTCGCCTTTAAAATTTTTTGTACTTTTTTGATGGCAACATAGTTTAATATTCATTATCAATTTAAAAATCATGACAATCGATCATTCTTCTTAGAATGATTTTTTATTTTTTATAATTCTTCATCCGTAAAAAGTATAGAAATACAAATAAATGATATGAAATTTGATCATTTTAACATAAAAAGATGCTAAATGAAAGAAATGAGTATAGTGAAATCTGACTTTATCAGTGAGAAGTACGGAAAAAAAATGAAAATAACTGAAAATCTGTTTTACAAGGTAATAAACTGTAAGAATTTACTTCTCACTATGGCTGTCAGGAGTCGTTTCTTACGAACTGTGAGGGAAGATCATTGGAATTAAAAATCCGTAAACTTCAAACAGAATTTAGATGTGATTTTAATAATTCAACTGTATGAGGCTTTAATGTATTCATAGATTCTAGTAACATATACAAAAGATAAATTCTAATGGACTGTAAAAAAAGATTATTAAAATTAATAATCCTTGAAATCCAAAAAGATATTAGCAGATAGTTTAATGTATTCTGATGTTCATCTATTCTAATAAAAAATAAAAATAAAACACAATTTCGGCAACAAGAAAGCTTAATCAAAGAGTAGTATTATAAGGAGAAGTAAAGTTTGGAGTAGCATATTTGCAATTCTACGGAAATTTTGTTGTATTAACTTCCCGTTGTAAAGCAGCACAAGGGCTATTTTTTATGGACCTCGTAATTTTGAACTGCAGTCAGATGACGAAGAATACACCTGAGCAGTCACCTCCCTCTCCACACCACACCTGCAGGATGACGTTCGGTCATGACAGATTTAACGTGCAATGAGCTAATTCTTCGGTGGAATCAGGTCTCTTATTTGAAACCCTTCGGCTCACAAGCTCAGATCCCTCCCCCACCAGGTCACCTCGCCGTCCAAAATTCTACGGAAAAAGAACTGGAACATCGAACATAACTCATTTTACATCTTATCTACTACAGATAGCAAAGAAAAAGTTCTATTAGTCTTTAGTGTCCAAATAAGACATATAGTCTGTGATGTAGAGGTCCTGCTCTCAACATAATACGAAAAAAGAAGCGACTTGAATGACCAGATCAAAATAATTAAATGACTAGATCAAAGTACTTGAATGACTAGATGAAAATATCTATTCGTCAGCGAAAAAATTCTGGAATACTTTTTTTATTAACAGTTCATTATTACTTCGCATTGCGATAGTTTAAATCTAAGAAAATTTAAAGGCGTTTTTAAACCATGAAACAAACGCAAGTAAATTCCTATGAAATAAGTAGAATCTGTTTTATTCTTTTATTACAGATGCGCTTGTTTCCATAAGGTCATTTTTCAAACATGTACTCAATCTTCTCTAGATAAAACAGACGTTGGTTTTATCCATCAAAAAGTATCATTCTTCAGCGTAAGTTTCTGTTATAAGCAATTCAGCTCAAAGAGATATTTAATAATTCTCTTGAGTTAATAATCAGTTTTTAAAATATTGGTTGTATTTAGCATATTTAGTGTGTTCTAAATAGACATTTTGCTGCTCTGAAACCTCCTAAATTTTATTGAGAAGCAGTGACAATGTGATAATTCTCACTTTGTACTGGAATAATATGGAAACAGAACCATTTTCCTTGTAAAATCTGCCATATATGATGACGTCATCTAAAAGTAATTCAAAGATACAAGATTTTTCCTAAAATAGTCTTTTTATGGTTTTAAAACTGAGACTTGAAAGGAAACTTTTTCCTCCAATCATTATAAATATATATTTTAGAGAAAATAATTGCTTCTTATCTACTTCACACGACCTATTGCAAATACATTTCTTACAGATTCAATTCCTCTATAATCAGTTTAGAGGTTGGGCTACCCTTTGCCCACTTATTATTATGTATACTTTATAATAAATTATATATAAAATAATTTAACAGTTTTTTAATTTTAATTATCTAAAAATAAAGAAGATAACAATGGTTTAAGCATACATAATTGGAGTATTTATATAAAAACAATACTTTTTCGACGTGTTCTACATCTATTCCTATGCCAAGAAGATAATAGTACAGTTTCTCCACTTGAAAATGAATTTCTCAATTTCCATATAGTGATTCTGACATAAAGATGGCAATCATGAATGCGTATAGGAAATTCAAAAATATTTGACAATAATCTAATCTAACTAACAGCTCGAATTTTAATAATAAATATATGATAGTATAAAATTCTATTAATTGAACAAAACTTATTAATCCTTATTTGGTCTAATTCTTATTACATAAAAATAAATCAAATAACTATGCATAACCCCCCCCCAAATTGAAATATCTTGAGATAGAATAATGTTAATGAAAATTATTTTATTTATTAAATTTACCTTTGTACACTTAAAATATACAAATATTTTTATTGCCTTTTGATTTTAGTTTTTAAATTATACATTGATGACTTCAAAGACAAACCTTGCTGTAATCACAAAATAATTTCCAAGTCAAATAGTTTGAGTCAAATGAAAGCATCATTAAATTGATAAAATTACTACTGAGAATAAGAGTTAATACAACATCTATTTTACTTGCACTGCCCAATATTCTGTTCCTGTTTACTTTGAGAATCATATTTCTTCTTATTGTTCCCTGATTGTGATTTCTGATTTCTGATTGTTCTTCTGATTGTGATTTCGTTCCCTGATAAGCCCCATCATATATTTATAGTATATCTATCAATATATATCAAGTCCAGTGAAATATGTGCTGTTTGTTTTCCTCAGCTCATTACCTTATTGCCTAAAGTTATTAAGATGTCTATAGTAGGATAGAATATAATCTTTTCTTCGTTAGATCCAAATCGAATGCTGATTATATAATAGCACAAACAATTCAATAAAAAATCCTTAACCTCATGGTCGGGAGATCATTATTTGTGTTCAAAGGATCTGATAAATATCGCCACATTAATGGAGGGAAATATATATATATATATATCTATCCATCTATAGACATCTTAATAACTTTAGGCA
>JAOUZG010005735.1:8043324-8089753 GCA_026289955.1 Argiope argentata | reverse complement strand
GTGTGTGTGTGTGTGTGTGTGTGTGTGTGTGTGTGTGTGTGCTCAACCTGGGGAAATCTAACAGTAGAACTGGAAAGTGATGTATCATATGCTTCAAAAAACATTTGTTTAAATTAACAATATCAAAACACGAAAATTGGAAATTGATATGTCACCATCATTTTTATTCACATTCTGTAGCCAAAGAAACAAGTATGACTTTAATATTGCAGTACAATCAATTTTATAGTTCGTAGTAATTAAAATAAAAATAATGCTGAATATTTGAGGGAAAAATATTATTCAACCTTTTACATGGTTTGTGACGTGTGTGAGCTGGAAGTCAGACTTCTGTCCTCGAGTACTCAGGGATTCATACCCTCAGAAACTACTGCATCACTCCTTCCATTGTAAAGCGGAACACGAGAAAAACAACAACCTTTTATATTCTAATGGTATTTGAATGTGCCATTTAAATCATTATGATAACTTCGTATTCTGACAATTTTTTCTACCGATATTAAGAAACAGGAATCAAGTAACTCTGATAACAAATAGTAAATATCAGCTGAAGATTAAATTCAAAATCTTTAATTATCAATTAAATTATTTTAATTTGTTTATAACGTTTCTTCTCTTTCCTATGGTTTCTGCATCAAATTGAAGGATACAAAAGAAAGTTAAAAATTTAATATACAAAATTTGCTAAATAAAATTAAAAATACATATAAAAAATGGATAAAACTTAAATTAAATAGGCATATTCTGTTGAAAAAACCAACTGCATATTCCTTTTTAAATATGGGTTGCAATAATGTTATAAAAACATACAAAATGAGGTCTGTGGTTTTAATCTATGCATGTATGATTATTTAAAAAATACAAAAGTAGGTTAATATTTTGATCGAAAGGATGCCTAATTAGAATTCAAATGTAACAATCCACAAAGAAGTATAATCTTCTCTTAAACAGTTAAAATTATTACGGTGGTAAAGAATAATGAATTTATCTATGAATGACAATAATAATGGACAAAGGAATTTGTCTTCCAGGAATAGAGTACATAAATAAATTTTGAGAGACAGGTAATTTCGGAAATGAATACAACTAAATATAATACGCCAGCGATATTATTATGGATTTTTTATTTAATATATAAAAGTTACTTGATCAACTACAACCATAAGACAATTGTAACAATACATATATTTGCTAGATACTTGTAGTAATATACTGTTTTATTGACATATTTCTTGTTCACTATGTAAAATTAGAAAGCAGTAGCTTTATTGTATGTTTAAAAATTAAATAAAGATACACTTTATGTAATGAAGACTGTTGTTATAGCCTGCAGCTTTTAATATTAGTTTTGCAATAGGAATTCATACTTATACAATGAGATAAAAAATATTATAAATTATTATTTAAATTAGCTTCTCTTTCTGTTTGGAATTGATTTCCTCAGCAAGCATACGCAAAAACACAAAACGGAACTTAACCCTTTACCTGTTCAAATACATTTTTAGATAATGTGGTGAAGCTAAATCAGTTCTAACAATGGTCTCATGTTCAAAAAAAGAGCCCATTCTAAAAAAAATTGTAAGATAGAAATAAACGCTGTTGTTGTTCTCTTATTCTGTTTTATAATGGAAGGATCGAAGCAGTAGCTTTTGAGGGTAAATCATAGACAAGACTCTCCGACCCCCCACGAAGACACATGGATCAAAGATAAAAAGCGAATGACCAGATCGCCGCTGTGGTTGAGTCCTAATGGCATCACCGGCCACGGTACAACCCTCCCCAATGGAAGTATATCCTGTCATCGATGGGAGGAGTCTGACCTCCCCCCGTAATAGTGTATCCACCATGTTGGAGAGATCCAACCACCATACCGGAAGCATCTCATCCTCAGCTACGAAGTGCCCTCCTGGGGGAAGGCTTCTGAGGATATGGATCCCTGAACACCCGAAGGCAGAAGTCTCAATTCTAGCTCACACACGTCACAAACATTTTTTACGAGGCGGACTTCATTCATGCATTTTATTCATTCATCCACAGATCGTAATTTAGATATGGAACAGAGAACGATCACTTCTCTCTGACCCAGTCCCCCCAGTGATAATCTCTTGACATGGAGAACTATGCGACTACGGCAGATTTAACGTGCACTAGCCACCAGTTACACGGAGAGTCTTCCGCTGGCTGGTTCGAACTCGCAGTCCAAGAGATGCAAATCCAACGCCCAATAAACTAGGCTATCCCGATCCTAAAAATAAACGTTTTACGCTCATTTCTGAGAAAAAAAAGGTATCGAGGAGAAAATGCTATTGAATAATTTTATTATTATAAAAAATATTCGATTAATAAATTTTATTGAACAAGCACTTCCTATTAAGTTTTATATTACCTGTGGAATCAACACTATCACATTTAATTATATTATTATTATGCATAAAATTATATATTATCTTGTTTGGCCTGTTTTGTTGCCTTGACTACCAAAGAACAACCACTAGTTATTCAATTAAGTATGTAAATATACATCCTCCTAAGTAAAATTTTTCTCTTCACTGATCTTTAATAACTTTTCGCCGATCCAAAGCTATAAAATAATAATTTGCAACTGTAAGCCAATAGTTTATTACCTTTACTATTTTTGTTCCTTTCTTCATAGATAATCCCTTCGTATATTTGTGTAAGCATATATGATGATAAACTTTTCGCACAAGCAATATTCTGAATTCTCAGCATATGTTTATATCTTATTACTGTCACGAATCCAAATTTAATGATAGTACAATGAAATTAGCCCAATTTGATAATTTTTTAATTCGAGTGTTTTCTCTCATCCCTTGTTAGCATAATGTCTCTGAATTCATTTTAATTAACACGAAATCAAAATTAAAATTTATAACATGAAAGATAATTATTTCAGTTAGTTAAATTTGCCAAAGCCATGTGTTCTTGATAACTGCTAGCAAATATATTTTAAAATCCTTATTTCACTTAACGGTTTTTTATTCTTGTTTCCATTTTATCAAAGAAGGATTTCAAAAATTTCTTCCTCATTAAAAAAACATTGAAAAAAAAGTTTATCCATCTTCTTTGTTCAGTTGTTGAATTCAAATGATTAAATTCCTTTTACTTATTTAAATAATTGACATATTTAAAAAACTTTTTTTAATTTTAAATTTTTTAATTATGATAATTATTAATTTATAAATACAGATTAATTGTTGTATATTTAATAATCATGCATTATTAATTAAAACTATTATAATGAATATAAATTCCTATTGCCAATTGAAAACTAAAATACCCTTTTCCTTTATTTCTTTTCTGTTTATGAAGTCAGTTTTTAGATAAACTGATTTTTAAGCATTTTCCTGAGAACTTCAAATTCGTCAGTTTGGTTTAATAATTAACATATATCATGGGATTCAATAGCTTTAAAAAAATTCTCATTGATAAATTATTTTGTTCGTTAAAAGATAGAAAAAAATTCATTTCTTTTCTTTCATTCTTTTTTGCTGAAATCTTTAAAAAACCATAATTCAAACAAATTATATAACTAAATTTTATTTAAATATCCTAAATTTGTTTCACTAAAGACACTCTAAATCTAAAGCTTTTCTGACTTTCATTTTCATATAAATTGTTTTTATCTATTACCAAGTATTGATTCTTTTCACGTGAATCTCATTTTAATATTTTTTTCAAAAATTTATATATTAAAGATCGATACAGAAATTACTAAACTAGCTATAATTTTTTACCAATTAAGAATTGCTTTTACAAGATAAAATGTTCCTTAAATTTCAATTTTTTTAAAATTATTTAAAGCATTATGAACTTAGTAATCTTCAAATATTTTTATCAAAACTGTATTTAAAATTACAATTATCTATCCTTTCTTATGATTATTTTTATAAAATCCCATTTATTTAGCAATTGTAATACTTATTTAAAATCATTTTGTGAAAGATTAATTTTTATAGTCAAATATTATCAACACGAGTTCAATAAAAATTAAAAATGTAAGTAAATGAATAATGAAAAAACATTTAAATGTGAAATAAAACGCTTAATGTGTACATTTTATAATTATAAATTGTATCTAAAGTCATAAATAAAAATCTTAATAAGTTAATATTCGTATTACTTTATTTATGAAAATAAGAACAGTTGAAATGACGATATAAAATAACGATAAAAATGGTAACATTTGTTCTAAAATCATTAATAATTTGTATTAAAAATTAATGATTTCTAATCTGATTTTCTCGACAAATCTTGAAAATGAAAATTTTTAAAGCAACAAAAATACATTTAGCTTAAAAACTGATTGCATAATCAATGTATAAGTTCTCTAATTAATAATTTCATTTGTCTAAAGGATAATATCTTATTGAAAAAATATACTTAATACTGGATTTGGTGACTAAGACAAACTATGTAAAATTTTGAAAATAATTATTTTTTGTGTGAACTAAATTACTGCAGTTCGAAAAATGTTCTAAGAAAATTATAAAAACAGAATCTTAAATTAGAATTTCCAGAAAAAAAATCTATTTACCTATATATCTATCCTTTACACTGTATTGAAGAAAAAGAAGTATTTGGACTCAAAATTACAATAAAATATAAAATTACTTATACTAAAATCATAAAATAGAATATATTAAGCAGTTACAGTCATTTCATAGATTTGGGGGGAAAAGTATTTTGTTTACTCTTTTTATGTTCGATTGCTAATTTTAAAAAATTCTGTAGATTGATCTAATCTTAATCGTAATATTGAACCTTAAATTAACTTTCAAAAAAGCATAAGTTTAAATTATTCAAATCATACGCCATTGAAAAAAATTCAAAAAATAGAGAAATTTAAGTCATTCTGTAACTTTTTTGGAAAATAGAACTTCTCTTACCTTTCTCCTCAGAAAAACTATTCATTAAATTAGTTTTTACAGAATAGCATTATGATCAATAAACATTCATACTTTTTTTTTGAAGAATGGAATACAAAAATATTTATAACCTCAATGAGATTTTTCACAACTTAGCAAAATAGTTAAGAAAAAATTTATAAACAAAAAAAATAATTAGACTAGTTTATTATGCATATGATACATTTTTTTATTTGAGAACTAAGAGAAAATTATCTGCATTTCATATTTATTTATTTGTAAACATTTGTACACATAATTTAACACCATGAAAAGTGGTATATTCAATGTTTGGTCAACTTTCTTTAATTATTTCTTTATACACTTTTATTTAAATTAAAAAATAATTCATTAGGAAATCATATTTTTCATAACAAATAATTGCAGTTAATATTAATAATGAAAGTCATTTTCTTCTAGTATCACCGATTATAATTCACCGTTCATCATTATTTTTATATTTTAGTACCATCGTCATACTAATTAAAAAATTACTCAATTAGTTTACATTCTAATTAATCATTTTTATATTAAAGAGCTGCTATAACTAATTTAGAATTATATAGATTGTAATAGCAGATGGCGACTTTCAAAATCAAAGAACAAATTCACCTACTTCTAATTTTTTAAATATAATTCATAATTCGATTTAATAATTATAATATTATAATTTTATATATAATATTATATTATATATAATAATTATTTATTTATAATAATATTGTAATTTTAAATAATTATATTCAAATCAAAAACAATAAAAAGTAAAAGGATTAAAATGAAATCTGCTATGCATATTTCAGTGTATCATGTCGGAACATAATTTCTTGAATGGCCAAGCACCACGTGCTCGTGGAAGTTAAATTATATTTTTATTCATTTTAATTGATTCATTGAATGAGTCACTTTAGTATTGCCAACAATCCAAAAAAATTTGTCTCGCATTTATTGCTTAAAAAAAATATCACATTTCCTATTTATTTCATTTCAACGTGCTCAAAGTTGATATTTTTACAGGTTTTATTTGCTGTAGTCATTGACCTTTTGCCATTGCATTTACAAAATCAGTTCTTTTGTAAATGCAATGGCAATACGTTATTAATTCTGGTTTTTTGAGATGCTTGTGCAGATAAAAGAATTTTTATTTTTTGCCTACGAACTTTTGTTGACACAAAAAACAGCATTATGTTCTGACATGATAATAATGAAAAAGATTATTGGAAAAATATCTCAAATATAAATTATTTCTTTCTTCAATTTCAAATAATTTAATCAAAATTATTTATTTTTAAATATTTTTTCAATAATTTAATCAAAGAACTGTTTAACATGATGGATATCTTTTGATTCAGACACAAATGAGTCAAAAATATGGCTAAAGTAGCTGATATAAATATTTACTCCTCAGCATTAGGCATAAATATGAACCAAAATGCGCTCCAACACTTTTCATCTACGCAAAATCGATTTAAATGCCTCGCATGTCCAGCACGGGAATCTCCTTTCGTTGTCATATCTAATTTGACTAACACTCTCCATTTCTGGGGTCTTATACAATTTTCATTTTACTAAGTAAGTACTTAGTCTAAGCGCAGTTTATTATGTTAGATTCCTCTAATTATCTTCCGGCAGTGCTCTTTTCCGAAGAGCTTGTGGTGTGTGTCCGAATAAATGTGGGAATGGCTTGTTTCATTTGTATCATTTGAAACGGTTGTATTGCACAAGCTCATTTATATTATTTAACACTAATTTATGCAATGTTATATAACCCATTAATAAAATTTAATATCATAATCTGCATAACGTTGTTCAAAAGACATAAAATCTATAGTCATAGAATTCCAATCAATCATGTTAGAATGGTTTGCAATTTCATTGTGCATTCCATACAAATAAGTTATATTTAATAAAATACTTTTAAATGAAATATAAAACACTAATTGGCATTAGAAGATTCAAATTGCCTTCGAAATATGCGATATTTTACTAACAAAAATTTATTATTAGGGTTGCATAAGTCTTGTAACACTATTACTTTTTTTAAAATTCATTATAAGTAATGCCATCCTACTTAATAATTCGTATTATTAAAAAAACATATTCAAACTTAACAATATTTTCCCCTTAATCTGAAACGTATTGGAAATCTTATACGTATTGGAAATCTTAACAAGAAAACAGCACTAAAATTATCGATCAACACACGAGAGTGGAATAATGATTTTTTTTATAAAACAACCAACATTCATTAATTTTTTAATTAATGTTAAAAAATAAAAATCGGTATATTAAATATATTGCTCTGTATAGTTTTTACAAGAGCATATACTAATTTTAAATTATAAGAAGAGTCATATTTAAATAAAACCTACAATAACTTTCATTAAATTTATTAATATTACACCGGTATGGATAAACTTCATATGATTAAAATCATGATTAAAAAGGTTTTGAATAATCTCGTTTTGAAAATTTTGGCGAATAATAAGATTATTTAAGAAATGTAAATAAGAACATAAAACATAAAAACATAAAAATAAGAACATATATTTATATGAGTTCAGATATTTATAATTATTATACTTCACAAAATTTGTTAAATGATAAAATTGTAATGAAATCTAAAACCTTTATGACTATATTCATCAGCAATACATATCAAAAATTTTATCGAATATTAAATTTGTTTCAAGTTTTAATATTATAACTGATATGTATTATAATTTTTACTAAAAATTATTTTTTTAAAATTATTTTTGAAATATAAAATTATATGGATTCAAATATGCATTCATAGTAATAAATGATGCTGATAACACATTTTTTTTAAAGATGGAATTAAAATAAAAGAATTTAATGTTTAGTATAAATTTGTCGTAGTAGACCCAAATGACTGGTCAGTACGATTAGATTCAGTTTTGAAGAGACGCATTTGATTTATTTTACATTAAATCCATTCCAGACATTAATAAAGAGATTGATGCTAATTATTCTTTTTAATACATGACAATCTGTCTTTTACTTATAAATATTTTTCAATTAAATCATATCAAGTATTTTCATTGGACACTCATGATGAATATTAATCAATTAGTGATTTCTGATGCATTGAGTATAATGTTTTAAGTTTCAAAAATTCTTTGATCAAAAATACTTGAAGGATATTCAAATGTCCATTTGCAAAGATCTTAGAGAGATTTCAGTTCTTATATTCAAGTTAATTACTAAATGACAACATCTAAAATAATTTGTTATAACATATTCCATTGTTCAGATTGTTATAGATGGTGCTCAAAGCTTCACAAATTGCGATTCATCAAATAACCAGACAATTATTGAATAGAACATGACACAACAGTTACGTGTAAGCCAGTATTTAGTTCTTTGCTTATTGTATACAATAAGTATTATTATAAGAACTTATTGTATACAATACTTAATGTACGTATCAAAGAGAATTATCCTTCTCTGCAGTACGTATATTATTGAAAGTATGTACATATTGTATACAAAGAACTTATTGTATACAATACATAAACTTTGCTTATTGTATCCATCAATATTCATATAACGCTTAAAATTGTAAGCTGTTCAACCAATAAACTTTGGCTTAAAAGCATAAGAAATATTCCTGTTTCCTTTCCTATAATTCAGGATAACGATGCCTTTCTGACTTTATTAGTTCAAGAGCTAAAATTTGATCCTAATTTTCAATAAAAGTAACAGTGAAATAATTTCTTATCAATAATTTTTTTAATACTGGCTGAAAGGGCTTATAGTAAATAACGAGGCAACTTTCATTATAAATCATTTTAATACATAAAATAATTTTGGTGACTTCTTTTCATTGTCGTACTTAACTTCTGTCAGTGTTTTATGTCATATTGCCATTTTCAATTGTACAAATACTTCACTTATGATTCCTTTGCAAAAATAGTTTTCACCAAATTTTTTGACTGTATTTAAAATCAACATACTAAAACTTCCACAAAAATTATTTTTAATTAAATCATTCCTATTTTAAAATTCGATCATTAATAATGACTGTTAACATATTTCGCTTTGCCTATTTTTTGGTTTATTTATTCAGTATGTTTATTCCATATTTCTTTTCACAATCTTTAGGCGTGAAAGGAATCGCTCCCTCTTATTTTTGTGGGGGTGATTGTTCTCATCTTTCGCCTAAGGAAAACTTCTTCCATTTTTTTCGCCACCTCACTTGAAGCTCTAAATCATACAGAAGCAGCAAAACTATGGAGGCAAAATGCTAACAACATTTTTTCGGTATTTCTTGTGTAGCTGGAACGGCAGCTTTCTGCGTGTTCAGCATGTATTTATTTTAATTATTTTTCTGTCGGCTCCAGCTGCAGTTTTCTGTAGTTCCTTAAGCAATGCACTGCCTTACAGCAAAGATTCAATTATTTATTTTTAATATGATTTTCACATTTACTTTTCTTTTTGTTTTTCTGCCAAATAAATTAATGTTTGTGCAAGCATTAGTACAAACCTCATCCTTAAACAAGATAATTCAAAAAGCTAATGAAACAATATAAAAGATTCCTGTAAAAGGTAAAATTTATTTCTTAGAGGAAGTTATGAGTGAATGAATTATTATCTCTCTTTGCTATAAATCATTATTAATTTAATTACCATATTTTCTAGAAATTTAATTACCATATTTTGTAGTAATTTAATTACTATATTTTGAATAAATTTTCTTACCATATTTTATAAAAATTTTATTACCATATTTTGTAGTAATTTAACTACTATATTTTAAATAAATTTTTTTCCCATATTTTTTAGAAATTTAAATACCATATTTTGTAGAAATTTTATTACCATTTTTTGTAAAAATTTAATTACCATATTTTGTATAAATTTAATTACCATATTTTGCATAAATTTAATTACCATATTTTGTAGAAATTTAATTACTATATTTTGAATAAATTTTATTACCTTATTTTCTAGAAAATTAAATACCATATTTTCTAGAAAATCAAAAACCATATTTTGTAGACATGTTATTACCATATTTTGTAAAAATTTAATTACCATATTTTGTAGACATTTTATTACCATATTTTGTAAAAATTTAATTACCATATTTTGTAGAAATTTAATTACCATATTTCGTAGAAAATTTGATTTCATAAAATTCCTTAATCCGTGTGTTAGTTTAATTTCGATTAGAATTGAATATCTCTGTCACGTGCATCTTTAATTCAATAAAGAATTATTTTTCAAAAAAATACAATAATTTAATGTACCTTTAAATCTCATAAGGTATCCCTTTTGAATGCTATTTTTAATTTTATTTGTTGAACACTTTTTATTTGACAATCGATTTTTTTCGTTTCTTTTTTATATTTGATAGCTTTTTTATATCTATTTTGTACACTAATAAATCTATAATCTATTTGACTCTATTTAAATATGCTCAGCAATTAATTAACAGTTAATTAATAATTTTATATGTGGTTTTACATGTGGTTTATAATTTTATCAAAGTTCTTCTATAATAGAAAATTTAAGGAATGTGTGAAAATGTTAAAAAACCCAAATATTAATATTTAAAAATGCTAATTTCAATATGTAGGTTCTACAAAGGTTTACTCCAATTTTACAGAATAAATTCTTTTTTTTATCTCAGTAATTTTCAAAGAATGAAACATCAAGACAAATCTATATTTTGAAAAGTACGACTACATTTCTAAAAAAATGAAGACTGAGACAGGAATTACAATTATATAATTTTTTCGAAATATTCTTGAAAAATTCTTTAACTTTTTATTTATGGACTACTGAGTCTTAATCTGTTAAAAAGAGTTCTTTCTAAGACCAAACTCAAACATTGATGGACACAGGCAAATAGTTTTAAAGAAATGGAAATCAATAATCTTGGAAATTTACAAAAGGACAGTTTTAACGAACCATTCTTCTATCTTGAAAATCATGATGTAGATTTCTTCAGAAAATAGGCTATAATAGAAAATTTAATAAACCATCTTCAATTTTTAAACGTCAATTAAATACCCTGAAAAAAAGTCTGAACATTTTCTGTATGCTTCAATTTTCTATTTTAAATAAACATTTTATTGTATCGGAGATATACTCGTAATTAAAACATAATACATATTTGAAAACATAAAGTTCTATTATATATAATGAGAAGAACACCAATGTAATTAAATATATAAATATTTAATTCCTTATTGGGTTGTTAATACATGACTCTAAAACATTGAATAGATTATGCTTGAAAAATTGAATTATCAAGCCAAAAAAATCTCTTTGAAAATCCTTCTTATATCTTAATCCTATCTCTTACTTAATTGGACTTTTTGAAAGTAAATTTAATAAGTAGTTATATTTTAAATCATTTGAAATTTACTAATTATTTTTGATATTTAATTCAGATTCCTGCAAAGCAGTAATAGTATAAAATGAAAATATATATAGAATTATTATAATTATAAAAACAATATTCATAAAGTATTCATAATAAAAATATATAGGACTGTCATAACTTAAATTTCATAGTATCACTTATTCTTATGACTTTTGTCATTCCTGAAATATTTTCATATTTATATTTCACATTTTTACTAAAACTAATTTCTATAATTATATTAAAACATTCTTTTTAAATATGAAAATTTAAATTTATCATTTTTACGCATTTCTAAAATATTCATTAAAAATTATTAAACTTTAATAATATTGTTTTAATGCTCTTTGTGTTCAATAAATATTTGAACATAGATGAAAAAAATGTATTTCTTCCCGAAGAACATAAGTTATGTTTCACTGAAAAATAAAATAAGTTGAATTTTCTTTGAAACAAGCAATTCCCTCACGCTAGAAACGATTGTTTTGTCTTAATTTTTTCCTGCTTTCTATAATGTCAAGTTAGCATGCGAATAAGCAAATTTCAAATCAGAACACTGGTACTTTTTTTCTTTTGGAGAAACAAAATTCACGAGGAAACATCCAGTAATATTTTGTGAAGAAACTATTTATTGGGATTTTTTTACTTCATGGAATCAATATCGAAGACAATCATCCTTCCAAAAGGTAAAAATAAATTTCTTTTAATACCTGTTTAGTTGAAAATTTTATCTCTGTATTTATAAAATCAAAATGTATATCACCATACTCAACAATGTTAGTTAAATAGTCTTTAAGCTTTCACTAGCTCATTATTTAAACCTTAATAACGTGATTGCATTTCAACAAATTAAATCTTAAATCTTCATGCAATCGGAAGTAATCTTGATATTTTAAAGTTAAAGCTTTGTAACTCGTTAAAAAGTTTGATCATATATTTCCAAGTTATATTGTTGTGATGCAAGGAAAAATATATGAAAAAAAAATTTCCAATAGTTGAGCATGATGTTTTCGTGTTAAACAAATGAACAAAGATAATAATGCAATTATGTTTAAAATCTTTTAAATGCAATACTGAATGCAATATTCAAATGGCATATAATTTAATTTTTTTCTATAACATTTCATTATATATTTTCTACTTTCTCATAGAATGGAAATAAAATTTTAAAGTATTATGTTCATGAAAAGTTATTTGATATTTTTCAAAAATTTGAAATCATCATTATTTAATATGTAGTGATTGAAGAAAGAGCATACGAGGCTAGTGCCTGTTGCCGAGTAGCATGATCATAATACAAAAGTCGACTTCGGTATCGTAGATGTTATCTGACTTATGAAGCTAGCGCCACAGTACCAGTGAGTCGGAGGAGAAGCGAAAGATTTTTTTTATAGCGCCAAGTCTTATAGCTAGTTGCTGCTTTCATGCGTCAAGTGAGTCTGACTACTTTGTTTTGCTTGCTTGTTCGCGTGAAATGGGGCTGATGGCTTTGGTTTGCTTGTGTCAAGTGAGTCTGACGATTTTGTTTGTTTACCTTCTTACGTCAAGTATGTCTGACGACTTTGTTTTTGCTGCGGGTTGATGGCTAAGGTAGAGGGTAGGTAACTATATATATTTAAACTATACATAATTTTTCTATTGTCTGAAAAACACTAATGACAGTTTAGAAAAACATGTAATAGAAAAACTGTCATTTCTGCGCTTCGTTGAGTTGAGTGTCAAAATTTTATAATTTTACATATTTATATAATCCTTTTTTTATTATTATTTTCTTATATTTTAGATCAATGAATCGCATTTTTATTAGCAAATCAAATGTTTATGAATGTGAAATATGATTCTTACTTCTGAAATGGCTGCCTAATTTTAGCCTTATTTAATCCATTTTGCTCTAATTAAGACACAATTTTTTTAAAAAAAATTTTAATTCATAGATACGTTTTAATGCTATTGTGTCAAAAGAGTGTTAGATGAATTAGTTTCATATACGCTATGGTTCTCTCATCTTAATAAAAAAAATTCTCATTTACTTTCCAAAAAAAATTAAATTATTTTAAACTAGAATTGTTTTATTTATAACAATTATTTATTCTACAATTCAGTTATTCTATTTTCAGCAATCCATATTTAATTTTAATATTCCCAAACGATTCTTTCATTTTTACTTTTACTATATGCAAGCCTTATTATTAATTTTCACGATTCATTTAAATTCTATCATTTTCATCCGTCACCTTAAATTTTCCATACCTTTTCTGTAGCTTTCCCTATCTGTTTAATATACATTTTTTAAAAAATACTTCAAATTTGCTGAACTTTGCTTTTTCCATAAATAATAATGTCAATAAACCTAGCAACATTTAATTTAAAGCTGCATAAATTCATCGGTAAAAATGTAAATTTTTTTTATTCCCCAAAGTGAAAAGAATTGAAATTAACTAATTAAATTCTGTAAGCTGCCGATATTATATCAAAAGAAATTCAAATGTTTGTACAATGTTCTTTTGATAAAAGTGTATGCTAGATTTTCGTAGTAAATAGGGAAGACTGTAATATGAAAATATTAAGAAATAATTTCAGTTATCGAGTGCATACCATAGGAAAATATTCAAAGAGCCCTATTACCGTCACTAATACTTCCAATAACGTGTCTGGGAAAAGATTAATCGGCGAACCTGCCACTTCCTTTTCTCATAAAAGGTAGGATTTTAAGATCATTCCTTTGAGGAACAATGAAAATTAGCGTTTGACAAGGGCTCCTAAGCATAGGGATAATTTTAATCACTTGCTATTGTTCGTCTTTGAAGCTACAAAATATTTGGACCATCTTTAAAAGTCTTCTTAGTTCTTCTATAATTATTCGCAAGATTTGTAATGTAATTGGAACAAAAATAGTCTGGATTTTTTATATGAAAAATGGAAATTATGATAACATATTTTTTATAATTATTTAATTCAACTTATTTTAGAAATCAGTTATTATTGAGAATCAATGCTAAAATTAATTGTTATATTTAATAATCTGGATATTCATTAATTATAATTTATATATTTTGGTAAAAAAATTATACAGGGTGTCCGAGAAGTCTTTTACACATTTCAAAAATTCGGTAAAAAAAATAAACGAGATAGAAAGTAAAATTAAATTACATTCATTACCTCATGTAGTAAAGTTTTTTTTAAATGCAAAACTGGCCGGTAGATTGCGATACTGAAACGTCAGAAAGAGTTATTTAGAAAATGGCCTCTCCAAGTGAGCGCGCGTTTTGTGTTATGTGGTTTTTCGAATCGAAATCTGTGACTCAAGTTCAACGTAATTTCCGAACGAAAAATTGGAAATTACCCTCCATCTCGAAACAACATTATTGCATGGAAAAATAAGTTTTTAAAAACTGGGAGTGTCCTGGGTCGACACAGAGGTGTCGTCGATAGAATTCATCAGTCATTTGCTCGTAGCCTCTGAAAATCAGGGGCCCACATCGAGGTGAACTGATACGATTAAAAAAAATTATATAACTATTTGAGGTAATAAATGTAATTTAATTTTACTTTCTATCTCGTTTATTTTTTTACCGAATTTTTGAAATGTGTCAAAGACTTCTCGGACACCCTGTATAATTTGAAAATATATGATAATTATTGTTATTATTTATATTTAAATATATAAAAATTTATCGAATGTTTTAAAATATTTATTTATTATAAAACTATTTCTTTCATAAAGAGACAAATTGTGGATACTTCTGCAAAGAATTTTAATGAATAATTAAAATTAAGCTAAATTTTTGAAGTTTTCTGAAATAATTTTTCTAAATATTATAATGTAAAAATAAAATTTATTCTGTTCCGAAAATGAAAAATTTTCTTTTTTAAGAAATACCAACAGTAGCGCAGGTTTTTACTGAATTTTGGCAATCTTTTTAAAAAAAAAAACAGCCTACTTTCATTACGTAATTGCTTTCAAATTCAAACCTTTTTTATTGTTTCATCAAATATTCCATCGCATTCTTTACTTTTCATTATTGAAAATTAAAGAAGGATTCTGTTTAAGATCTTCATAGTTTAAATCCCAAATAAAAAAGTGAAATTACAATATAACTAAATTTAGCAACTAACGAAGCCAATATTTGCATTATTAATAAAGTTACAGTGTTATGGGGCATTAGAAAGGTTCATGCATAAAATAAACAGAATTTAAATAGGCCTTAATGTCAGTCAATTAATTATTAACTGGCAGTATTGTGAATGTGAACTTTTAAAAACGATTTACCTGAAATCCAGAAACATTATTCCCAGAGAAAAAATTAATCATCTCAGAAGACAAGTTGAAAATAATATGTGCCGCAAATAACAGGTGTCGTTAAATAAATAATGTTAATTTTTAATTAAGATTTATTTTTTTATTTTATAATGTTTTTGGAAGCTACCATGAGCAAGAGAAAAAAATCGCTTAACTTTGAATTAATTAAAATTTTGAGTAAAACGTCAAAAGAATTATTTCAAGAAGCACATTCCTAACCACCAAAATATATAAATATACAATGCAGACTTCAATCTATCTAAGTCACACTGTTTGATTTGTTGAGTGACAATTCTCACACATACACACAAGACACAAATTCATCTTAATTAGTAATAAAGATTTTTCATTTGAAGTTCTAAAAAATGTTGATGCAAATATATTTTATACATAAAACTAAATTATATATGTTCAAAAAAATCAAAATGATCAGTTTACTTGGAAGGCCGAATTTGGAGACCCAAATGTTAGGCAGTCGAATAACTTTTAAAATAAAATGATAATAGAAATCAATTATTAAATCGTCTAAATTCAAAGTTTTCACTAAAAGGACCATTAGAATTAGTTTTGCAAAAACTAGCAATGATACTGGAATTCATTTAATAAGAATGTTAGAGAAAGGGTCAGTCTACACCTAAAATCAGTCTTGATTTGCTAATTGATAATAAAAGGCATTTCTTTTAGACATGTTCTCCTTAAATGAAATCTTCCGGCTTGCAGGGTTATTAAAAAAAAGAAAAATAAAACCCAACCTTTGTTTTTCCTTTATCAAAAATTGTATGTGAAAAATTGATATTTAAATTTAACACAGTTGTAATGTTTTAGTCCCATAAATAAGCTGACTATAACCATATACACATATCTGCAGTATTTCAAAACTTTACACCAAACTTGCTTTAAAAAGTGTGAATTGAGCCATGAACCACTTTGAACCACCTTAGTAAAATTTGTATGTCTAAATGAACTAGCAGTGGATATTTATAAAGTTCAGGATTTAAACTTACAATAGTTATTTTTCATTTTCAATGAAAAACAAAGCTGTTTCCTTTTCTTATTAAAAAAAATCCTGTGATGTTCGGAAAATCATTTATAAACACATTGTATTTTGCTTTATTTATTTATGTATTTGTTATGTATCATGTACGTGTTTGTATTAGGTTGTATTATGCATTTGTTTTGTTGCAGTCATAGTCTATTTCCACGATATTTAAAAAGATTTGTAGAAATTAATGACCCAACATTCAAATGCATCAGCCTGGAGAGCGAACTTCATTTTCGTCGATATCTATCGACCCAGAAATGAAAACAACCTGGTTGATTTAGCAGGCAACCGAAAAAAAATAAAAGAAAAAGTTTCTAAATACGTCAATGGTTACACAGAATTAAAGTAAAGAGGGTTGTTGTTGTTGTTGTTTGCATTTATTCGAATTTTCTCTCTGATTTTTTTATCATTTCTTAACATGATATTGATTTGGGAATGAGGTTTGAGGTCAACAAAAATCTGTAGGCGAAAAATTGAAATTTCATTATCTACACGAGCGTAGTTAATGACTATAACCAATAAAACCTAGAAAAATGTCATTTTGATGACGTGATTATATAAAATGAAATAAATAGGAAATGCGATATTTTTTTAAACAGTAAATCCGAGACAAAGTTTTTTGGATCGTTTGCAATACTAAAATGACTCATTCGATGAAACGATTAAAATGAATAAAAATATATTTTAACTTGCACGCGCACGTGGTGCTTGGCCGTTCAAGAAATGATGTTCTGACATGATACATTGAAATATGCATTAGATTTCCTTTTAATCTTTATTTTTTCTTATTCCATAGAAAAGATTTTGTTTTTCATTATTCGTTTTTTTCCATACAACTCCTAATTTGGTGCTCATTTTTTATTTAATACGCAATTTAATATAAAAAATCAATGAAGTTTTTAATTCATACTTAATTTATATTTAAAGCTTTGTTTCCTACGCAAAAGAGTTCTTTCTTAATTATCATAATTTGTCCGTTGGGTGTACGCATAATTTTGCTGAGTCGTCATTTGTATCTTTTTAGGGAATCTTTTTGTACAGCACTGACTGTATCATTTTTTTGTATATTTTTATTTATGAATACATAATCAGTCATCATCATCATCATGTTTTTCCTTGGTTCCGCCCATGTCGGAATTGTTTGAAAACGTTTATGATGTTTTTAATAAATACTGCCCAGGGATCTACGCATTTATTCTCTTATGGGATCCCGGAAACTTTCACGCCCTTGACAGACGCCCCCGTAGATAGTAGACCCTTGTAGTAATTAAGAAGTTATTTATGTCACAAAGACAAAATTCTTCGTATAAGTGCAAATGAATTTCGATGGGTACTACATCCTGCGCTCTCAGATTTCATCAGGACTTTTCAGCAATTTAAGATTTAAAATCTCTCTCTGGTGCGGAGAACATCATCAATGAAACATCACTAAAGAGTTATTATATAAAGGCGTTTGTCTTTCAAATTTTGTTTTAAAAAATATTTTTATATTTTGTGAAACATGTTAGATATCTATGCATCTAAGATAATTAAGAAAACCAAAGAACCACTTCCCAAGCTTCAAACATAGTTCCGATTTCCCTTATTTTCAAATTATGAAAGTTTTGGTATGACAGGGTTCTTGATAGACTGTCACTAGTCACATGCCTCATTACCCTTCCCAAAACCCTATCTTCTTTCATTTTCGAGAAACATATCAAAAACAATGTTTCATTGTATATTTTCCAAAGCATAAAAAACCAACAGTTTTCCCATTCAATTTTTGCTAATTTATTTCATAAAAAGTTATATAGATATGATCTTCAATGGCTAACTCTTCCTCCATTAACCCTTTTTGAATTATATTTTTAAAAAACAATATAAAAAATTTAAGTCAATTCCTATTTGGGTCAACAAAGAATTTTTTTTATGCTAGCTACATTTTATTAAATAATAACAATTAATATAATTAATAATAATAATAAATATATATGGCCAAAACGAAATCAAGTTCGTGTTCGTTGAAAATAAATTAGAACACAATCAGTTGGCGTTTAATTTTCAACTTCAACTAATTGACTGGGACAGCGCAAATGCGTGAATTTTCTACGTTAGTTATAGTAAAAAGATACATATTAGAAATTTTTAATTTTCTTTATTCTGTATTATTTTAATTCAAAAGTACTTCAAAATGAATCCAAAAATTCAATTAATTAACAATGTTTAATTTTAAATGCATCAAAAACTAAGAAAATAAGAAGAATCGTTTGAAATAATCGGCTGGAATCATGTTAAGTCTAACCTCATTAGCGTGGGGGAAAAAACAAACTGAATTCTTTACTTATTTAACGATGGGAAAATAAAGATTTTTGTCGAGAAAGTTAGTTTTTAATTAATTAATCTAAAATTAATAAACTGGTATTTTTAAAAACTGTATTAACATCAAATGTCAATCGCTATAAGTTTTAAAAAAATTCTTGGACTTGCATGGATGAATAAAAATAAATTTATTAACGATTGCAAATATGAACAAGATATATGTATATATGGGGTGAGTGTGAGCTAATAGAATGATTTGAACAATATTTCACTAAAGATTCTCTGTGAGATACAATTGCATCAAACTCCCCATATATGTTAATAATAAAGAGTCATATTTGTTAATAAAAAGTGTCATATGTGTTAATAATTAGTGTCTACCACCATCCTCCTCCATTTTCAATAGATATTGCAAAATAAAATTTTGACAGAGCCATCTACATAGACAACAATATAATTATTTTTTTTATTTTAATCTGAACACTTATGAAGCATTGTTAGCCGATCAAAATTTTGCCTGTTTATAATCAAATTTAAAATAGTAGTTTCTTTTGTTATAGTTAAATGTATTCATTTTATTTGATTCACATAATTATATTAATGGCAGGCGAATATCTGCTAATCTGTGGTGAGTAACTATTAAATCTTATACGATGAGTTGGGGGTGGAATTTTTGAAACATTTGTTAAATTATCAAAACGTTTTCAATTTAATTAAATTTTTAAATTCTGATTCTCATATTAGGGGGTGCCTTGTATCATTACCATGACAAGCTAATACGGAACACACTATTGAGATGACCCCTCAACTTCGCGACCAAGGCTCTTTCATTTCTAATTTGTCAGAAAAACTCCATTTCCCGAGACAAATCATTTTTGAGGCTAGTTACAACGCCCAGTGGCCAGTTAATCACATGACTTCTGTCACCAAAGTATCCTCCCGAGGAACCGAAGGTCTTGTGTTCCCCACAGTTGGCGCATAAGACGAATTATTTGAGCTAGGACTACAAACAGTAAAAGACCCTAATTTAATTTGCGAGTGTAGGTTAAAATTGATGATTTAACTGCTCAAAAAAGCTACAGCCTACTCTAGACTCTATGTCAAGAGTCAAGTACTCGCCCACGGAGAACTTGCTGTCAGTACAGTGGTGATAATTTTTTATCACATATAACGTTTCTATCTTCTAAGTACGAATTTAATAACCTTTTCATCATTCCTTACTTCTTTTGGTTTCTTTTCAGGATAGCGCTATAATTAGTAGTAATAATGTGACAAAATCGCTTTTTTTGCGTGAACGCTGAAACTTTTATGCCTTTCTTAATATGTTAATTACATTTTCACATGATAGCAGGGAGCTTTTAGTTGAAGGTTTATTAATTACATAGATGAAATTGTTGCTTTGAGATCTGTATAAGACGTCTCTCAAAAAAAAAGGAGTTTAACCTACTATTCTTTTCTATTATTTTTGGTAGGAAAAAAATGAGATGACTATTAATTATTATTGTACTAGTTTAATTCAGACTATTTTTTTTCTTTGCTTCATTTTAACAATTAGAAATACAGAAATGGGAAAAATTGAGAAATATGAAGGACTTCTTTTTCATTCCCTTGGAAAGGCATTTTCATTGGAATACTTTAATTAATTTCGACAAATTCTATCTTTCAAACATGATGACAATTAATAAAGGCTTCTTTTCATAATTAGATTCAAGCATGAATTTTTATTTATTTTTTTTCTTTAAGTATTGTGAAATGATGAGTTCATACAAAAAGGATTTTATAGCTTTAAACCATATTCCCAATAAATATAGTAGACTAATATCAATTAAATTTCAACCAGGTTGCTTTCAGAAGAAAACATTGAAACATAAACATAATCTTCTAGAACAAAAATCGACTTCTCGTATCCTAAGATTACGTTCTTCAGTTGCGAGGGTTCCAATTCAAAACATATTCTGCTGTAAAAGTGCTTGAATAGAGGCCACCTGCTTTCCCACTGGGGTAGTTCAGAAACCTGAAGAGATAAGCTGATGAAGTTATCGGACTAGAATTCAAAATTAGAGAGTCTGTCCTAAAGCATTCTTTGTATTGAATAATATTACGAAACTGAATTAAGAATCGGAGTAAAGACAACAAAAAATCTACCTACTGCGAACGGGGGAGGTGGAGTTCCCTGTAAGAAGGCTTAGCGATGCTCTCAAATCCAACGTATAAGCGCCTCAAACCTTATAATTCTTAAGTTTGTTAGTTTGTTTGTTTTCCTTCTAGCTGTTGGTTCTCATGGAGAGTGCTTTCAAGAGGTTTTTCCAAAGTTTCCACTGCTTTCATCAGCGCTTCCAAGGTGTCATTATAGTTTCTTTGAACAGTCCAATGGATAGCTAACAAAAAAAATACTTCTGTCTTTTTTTGCCTAAATAAAAAGGTCATTGTAGTTCGTGCCCCTGAATCTGACATCAAACAACATTCTCTGTTCAATTATTAAATCTTTCTTTTCATTATCACCTAATAACAATTACTTTCTTCTTTCAATTTATTGATTTACTTCCTACCATTGATGATTTTACTGAAGAAATCATTTATTATACGGGGTGATTATTAATTATTTTCGGAGTTTCCATACCTCATAACTTTCGAATAAAAAATATTACCCAAAAACTGATTACGTATTCGTAAATTACAACTCAAGGAATTTTATTAATGATATTAAAATGTAAATCTAGCACAATTTGGTCTTTATAGGCATTCAGATGAGAACGGTTATGGAGAACGTTCCATATCATCGTATGCTGCATATATAACTGCACAGCTCATTGCTTTTCGTGGACTACAAGTAAACGTGTCTTCGATGCGATCAACATTTTCCTGCGAAGTGTTTGGTCTTCCCACTCCCTCTCGGTGTATAATGCTACCAGTTTCCTGAAATTGTGTTTACCAGCGTCTGATAGAATTATCCGAAGGAAGATCTTGTACGTGGTCCTGAAGTGACCTTGAGTAGTTATAACTGATTTAGTTTCGAAAAAACAGAATACACACATTGCTTTTTCTTGCGAAGTTGCCATTTTTATTTATGACGTATCATAATTACTCAGACTGCAAATGCTCTAAGATCGCATTGTTGCCACGTAAGATTCTTTGAGTTGCAATTTACAAATACGTAATCGGTTTTTGTGTAATATTTTTTATTCGAAAGTTATAAGGTGCAGAAACCCCGATAATAGTTAATGAACACCCTCTATATTTTTGTCCAGAAATTTGAAATGAAGGTGCAGATGGATATTGAACTCTGGAATTAGATGTAAATAGTTACATATAGCCTGATTCCCCACATAATTTTAAAAGCTATAGTCCGGTAGTGATATCTGAAAACAGTATCTACACTACTGTTATAAATGTGAAATTTTGAAGGGATGGATGTTAGGCGATAGCGCCAGAATGGCTGAACAGAATTGCTTCAAATGTTGCATAGATATAGATAATAGTATGGAATAAGGCATGGGCTACTATTTATGCCGGTAAGTTGAATGATTATTTTTTATTTATTAAAAACTAACTTTCCCGCTAAAAAAATTTCATTTCCCCTACGCTAAATGAGTAGGGCTTCAGGTGTTTTTTCCCCCACGCTAACGA
The DNA here is from genome assembly GCA_026289955.1 of Argiope argentata. NCBI lineage: Eukaryota > Metazoa > Arthropoda > Arachnida > Araneae > Araneidae > Argiope > Argiope argentata. The sequence goes on along the minus strand of JAOUZG010005735.1, from coordinate 8,067,167 downwards.
TGTTAGGCTTAACATGCTTCCAATTAATTATTTCAAACAATTCTGTTTATTTTCTTATTGCTTTATGCATCCAAAATCAAGCATTGTTAATTAATGAATATTTTAGATTCATTCTGAAGTACTTTAAATCAAAATTAGATAGAATAAAAGAAATTAGAATTTTCTAACTTGCATTGCATTACCCCCAACTGACGTAGAATATGCACGCATTTTCACTGCCCAATTAGTGTAGAAAATTCTTGCATGTGCATGTGATCTGATTGTTGACAACTGTATTTTCATTTTAATTAAATGTTTAAAAATTATGTGTGTTATAAAGTTGTAGCTATCTCAATCTCGATCGATAAATAAAACAGTCTTGATTTCTTTTTAAAGAAATACGGACATGATTCGCTGCTATGCTTTATTTCAGGTACACAATGTAAATGAATTGTTTTCAGATTAGCTGTGTGATTTTGTGTTTAAATTGTATTTATATTAGTTATATGAATTCCGTATATGTGTTACATTTATGAATTTTAGAGCATCTTTATTATTTATTATTTATCATTTTATTACCTTATTATTATTATTTATCATTTTATTACCTTATTATTATTATTTATCATTTTATTACCTTATTATTATTATTTATCATCTTATTACCTTATTATTATTATTTATCATTTTATTACCTTATTATTATTATTTATCATTTTATTATAGATATATTTGGCCAATTATTAGAAAAATACCAGCTTTCTTTCAGAATTTAAGCTAGCATACGAAAATAATTTTTATTTTAAACTTTTTTATTGCTTATATTTGGCGATCTAAAACAAATTCATAACTTTGTAGAATTTTTTAGAAAAATCGTAAGAATTAATCTTTTTTATATTATTCCCCATTTTAAATCTCATTTGATTTCTCCAATTGTTTTTTTTTTAATTCACACATACTTTGCATAGTGTTTATAAAAATATATTCATTGTCTACCCTCAAAGATCTCAGATATAGAATAAACTCATGTGGAGTAGCAGTCTCCTGACTCGTGATATCCACTATTAAATTAGTGCAGAGTATTTTATGTCACGGGAGCATGAATTTACTCCATTATGTTTTTCGTGTCGACAGAGGCAAGCTCCTGGTAAGCAGAGAAACAGAAATAAGTTTACTTTCATCTGCGGAATCTTAGGAGCTTATAAGAAATTCTTATCTGCAGTTAGTGTCAGGAGAAAGCTTTAGATTACTTAACTTGCCCTTTGGGGTAACAATACAGCGACGCAAGAAATATTTACGTTGTAGGCACATCCACCTAAAAAAATCTGGACCAATGGTTATTTTTTTTTCAAACCTTAAGTTTCTTTCCAAACAAAATATTAGAAAAATTTTAATCGGTTAATTTTTAGCATCATATCAAGGTTTAATGAACTAAGATTTTTTTTCTTTTAAGTTTAAAATCTCTTTTCAAACATAATATAAAGGGAAACTTTTAGCATTATTTAAAGGCTTTTCTTTCTTTCCAAACATAATATTGGAAATTTTTGAATCAAATAACTTTTTTAACATCATGCCATTTTTTTTTCTTTCCAAGCCTAAAGTATCTTTCCTAACAAATTATTCCTAAAAACAAAATCTTTCTTAACAGTTAATCTTTTTACCATCATACTAAGGTTTATTGAACCATAGTTTTGTTCCGTTACGGCCTAATTTTTTTTTCCAGATATAAAATTAAAAAGTTTTAATTATTAATTTTTTAACAACATGCTATTGTTTAAAGACCTATACATTTTTTTTTTCTTTTCCAAAACAGTTTCTTTCAAAATATAAATATTTTTCTTTCAAATTTAAAACCTCTTTTCAAACATCATATAGGGAAAAACTTTAATCAGTTAAATTTTTAGCATTATTTCAAGGTTTTTCTTTCTTTCCAAGCATAATATTGGAAAATATTGAATCAAATAATTTTTTTAACATCATGATAATTTTTTTTTTCTTTTCAAGCCTAAAGTATCTTTCCTAACAAATGTTAAAACATTTTAGAACAGTTAATTTTTTACCATCATACTAAAGATTTTTGAATCATAGTTTTTGTTCCTTTATGACCTAATTTTTTCCCCCAAATATAAAATTAAGAAAGTTTTAATCATTAATTTTTAAGCTACGTACGATTGTTTATTCGACCAATAATTTTTTTCAAAACAGTTTTTTTCCAAATATAATATTATAAAAAAAATTATCAGTTAAGTTTTTATTATTATGCTAAGGTTTTATTATTTATAGAAAAAGATTGCTATTGGGCAATTTATGTTTTTCTAGTTTCGAAATATATTTTCTTATGAATATCTTTCAAAAGATTTTCAACAAACTCTTTAATTATTTACGTTGCATTAACGTACATATTTAAACAACAAAACTTTTTGAAATTTTATACAAACATGCAGTAATCAGTTTTATTTCCTTCTCATATGAAATTTGCATTTATTATTAAAAACTTAAAAATATAATGCATTTTTATAATATCAAGCCAGATGAACTCTTTACAACTTTGGCTCAAGTGAAAAAGCGGTGGAAAATCAGCCAATAATTTTATTTACTAATGATAATTAATTTAAATGTAGAAATTTCAAAGGAAATTAGACCGCTGAATTCATGCACATTTGATTGGAAAATTATACTTAAAACTGAATTAGATCCTTATGTAGTGCAAGTTTTATAAGCCAGCTAACAACCCTCGAACTTAAGTGTCACTTTTGCTCGATGGTCATGTTACTGTAGCGTTAGCCTTATAAACCAGATAATATCCTTCGAACTGAAGGGTCCCTTTTGCTTGATCGGTATATTACTCGGCTACAGGCTCAATCGTCGCAGGTTCGTACCTCGACCTTCAGTCGATACATTACTCAGCTACTTCCCCTCAGATTGCGAGTTCTGGCCTAGAGCAATTCGCTATCGCCTCAATGGTAACCGGCCGACCTTGAATAAGCAGTTTTCGTATAGATGTTGAGGCTCCCTCTATGGGCAGAAAAATGCCACGAAGCGCATTAAATACGACAGCTAACATCACCACCAAATTCACGCGCACATTCTCGTCATATATTTGGCGCAACTGTACCGTTCGTCCAACCACCGACTCATTTGTGGGAGAGTATGTGGTGAAAGTTTTATAAGCCAGATAACACCCCTAGAGCTGAAGTGTCACTTTTGCTCGATGGTCATTTTACTCGGCTACTGCTTTTCAGATTGTGAGTTTGGGTCTAGAGTAATACGCTACCGCCTTACTTACACTAAGAGCCAAATAGATTACAGTATAAAATCCTCCGTCCTCTATTATTTATTCAAGGACTATTATTTTCAATCTCATGAATCCACTACCTAATACTCCATATCGCTTGTATTACATTTTTCCCCTAAATAAAGAAAGTTATGATATTTCAAAATCTTTGTGAATTTATCGTTATATTTAATGTGGAGTTTTTAAAAAAAATTAAAAAGTATTTATATTTACTGAAAATAAAAAAAAAGAATTCTATTAAGGATTTACTTCAACAGAAGTAACAAAAAAACTGAATAAGACAATTGCAATCAGTAGGTAATAAATCAAACTTTCAAAAGAGAAAAAACTTTGGATTTGAAATAATTCTATATTCCTTTTTCCTGAAGTTGATTTTAAAAGATTCTTGCTCATAATGTCGTTAAAATGCCGTCTCCCATTAAAATGTTATTTAATTTTAAATATCCAAGAACAATGCCGATAATTGCAAATTGAATTAAACTAAGATGCATGATGAAATATTTTTCCACCTTTTTTTAGTTTTAATTATAAATTAATAATGCTGATTTTTTCTAGAATTATAAACGTTTTGAAAGATAAGCTTAATTTTTCTTTTTTGTTCATCAATAACAGTGTAACCGTTCTTTTAAAAAAAAAACAAATGCAACTTTGAAGTTTCTTTAGTTCTAATTAAATTATAAAATAAGGAAGTGATCTATAACTAAAAGTTTTCTTCTTTTTTAAAATAAATGAGCTGATTAATCTTATACAACAACAGAGATAATTAATCATTTTCGACACCTCAATTCTAATTCATTTCTTTTTGTACAATTTTAATTTCTGCAAAAAAAAATCTATTTGCACGGTAAGTTCCAAATAACTAAATGCCATAATATCCTAACAAGCAAATAACCCAAAATAAACAATGAAGATTCTTAATCAATGTTAATTGAACAATTGTAAGAAGCACTGCATTTTTTAACCTCTTCAAAATCTTTTGTAAAATAGTAAATTACTCATAAAACATAAAGGGTGATGATAAATTGGGAACGAATAATATTTTAAGTGTGCTTTAATCTTATATGGTGAAGAACTTGGATAATAATTTATTTATTGTGTTAAAAGAGCCAGCTAATTATTTATGCCTTAATCATTAAATATATTTAAACTTTATTTCAGTGTTTTTGCCTCCGCATATTTGTATATATTCTTTTGAATTTGCATTTTGAATAACTTATTTTTGCTTTATCATGCTTCTTCGGCTGTATTATATCATCTACTGCGTCTATCTGTCCGTATGTGAGCAATTTTGTTTCATTTTTGTTTGTATTTGTGTATTTAGTTTTTCCCGCATTTTTCTTAGCGATTTTCTTATGTCCTTATATTCAAAATTTATTCCACCATCAATTTTGAAATGGCTTACATCTGTAAGCCTTATCGTATATTTGTTAGCACACAGGAGTAAGGAGTTTGTACACCAAGAATAAAAAAAAATCACAATATAATGGGAACGATTTCCAAATCTAAGTATAAAATCTTGCACGTCTGATGGTTCCTTTAAAACGCTCAAATAACCCAATATAAACAAAATTAATTATTCGATTTAATGTTAAAATATTTCATAAAATCGTGAACTAATATTCTAGAATTTCAAAGTGCTTAAATCAAATCCTTTGGAATCTGGGTAATCTGTCTAAAGAACAAAAATGCATTTTATGAGACTAGACTAAGGAATTGAGACAAATTTCAACTCTAGTGGATTTAATTTAAGACAAATTTATGAAACTGTCCTCCTTTGACGACCAATTTGTTCACCCAGACCAAAATGTTCAGCAGTTTGATTATTTTCTTTATTGATTGATTATATTCTTTATTCTTAATATGTCCTTTATTCTTTGATTGTATTCTTTATTCTTATTACATCCTTTATTCTTTAATTATATTCTTTATTAGATTCTTTTCTTTGTACACTATTAAATCTTTTATGAAAGGGATTTTTTTTAAAAAATCCACTTTGTTATTTCATATGATTGAATTGAATCTACTTATTGTAAATTAAAAAATATATAATTAAAAAAACGGAAATGGAAATCTTTCAATGGAATTTATGATTATCAAAAGCATGCAAAAGAATATCGATTACATCATATCATTTAAAAATATAGTCACATATTATCTGCCAAACTGAATTAAAAATATTATTAAAATTAAGGTAAAATTCTATAAAAAGAAATTAATAAAATAAAAAAGTTTTTTTAATCTTAAGATAATAAAAGAATATTTTTGTAAGCTGTTTGCTTTCAAAAATAGGAACATCAATTGGTAATCATAGCTATTTACACATCTGGCGTTGGTTTAACCTAATTTCGAGCTAAATTGCTCTTTCTAAATTAAATCTTTTTTATTTCTTTAATATCTTCTTTTCTCTGGCTAAGTTTACTCTTTTTGGTGATATGGCGAACCATTTTCAAAATATTTTTGATAATATTTTACAGATTATTTAATTTGATTCATGAAACTTTTAATTCAATATAGTGGTAAAAACGTTCATTGAGTAAATCTGAAATTCATATGATCGATTTTTTTTACATTTGAACTGTTGCCTATTGACAATAGCAAAATGTGATATTTCTATAGTACTTACTCTATCTTTTTACATACATTGTCTACAGAGGTTTCCAGAATGCCAATTTATTCATCGTGCATAATGACGAGTTAAGTACTCGGAAACGTTTTTTTTATTATTATTATTGAAAGCTGAAAACGTTTCATAAAAAATTGAACACAAACATTCAACAAATTGTCTATTGTAATATGAGGTCACGATAAAAAAAAAAGAAAGTCCTAGAAAACAGGAATATATAAATTATATTACTTTAGTACATTATCCAAGAAAGGTAAGCTTAACTTAGTGAAAATAAGACTTTGAAGAAACTCAACTTGAGCAAGTATTTAGATAAAATTATCTTAATTATAACCAAGATAACCAAAAATAGATCAATTTTATTAACTTATTTCGTCTTTTTTCTACAAGAAATAAAGAGCTGGATAAGTTGAAAATATTCTTTGAATGACAAAAGGTGTTAAATGACAAAAGGTGTTTCAGTGATATTACTATTAACTCTGGCTTCAAGCAGCAAAATTATAGAAAATTTCAAATATAGTTTGAAATCTTATTTATATCAGGGTTTGTTTTCATATATTTAACTACATTGAGCCTTTGGTAGAAAAACATCAAAAACTCATTCAGAAGGAAAAGATTATTGTACATTAAAAAATAAATACCAGAAAATATTTATTAAACATATATTTTATAAATATCTTCATAAGTACTTTTGAAGAATTTTATATTTTATAAGATATTATTTTTTCACCTTCTCTTTATTCCCCAATAATTTCGATTCAATACTAAAGCAATCTGGGAATAACATTTTCTTAAAATGTAAGATAGTCGTTTTTATTTATATTTTAATAGAAACTGATAAAAATCATCGTTCTTATTTTTCTATAAAAATGAATCCATTTTGAAGGGGTCTTAAATATATTTTTCATACACCTCTAGAAAGTGAATGTTATAATTTATTGTAGACATTTAAACATTGTCAATGAAAAAAGCCATTAATATCTCTAAATATTCCAGACAGTCTTCCATTCCTTGCAAAATGAGTTTCTTACAAGTATAGATCACCCTCTTTTGACAAAACAATTTAACATCCCCTTAGAGGAATATACAAATTCTTTCTTTTTTTAATGATGATGTCGATGCACAGTTTACAAATTCTGGCATAGATTGATGAAAAACATAAACAATTCATCCTCCTTTAACAAAATGGGGAAATATTCACAGCCACACACTTACTTAAATTCTCTATACGAAACTAATATCTTAAAACGCCACTTGATTCCTCGTAGAATATGAAGCCATTTTCGTAATAACTCTATCTATCAAAGCATCATTTTCCCTTCATAAAGTTGCATCACTTAGCCGTTGCCATAGAGCTGAAATTCTATGACGTGACTGTTTCAAATAATGCATAATTGTGCATGTTCATCGGTAAAGAAATTTCAAATGAATTCTTAAAATCCTTTAAACCCCACAAGTTACTAATTTTTTTATTCTTTTATACTTTTATACTGTACAACAAACTACACATTCATCCATTTTTGTTGTACTCTAAATCATCTTCATTCTAGCTTTATTCATTTATTGTTATGTTTTATGTCTTTATATTTTATTATTTCTTTTTATTTCTTTCAAAATGATTGTTGTATAATTTTTTAATAAAGTCCACCTACAATAATTCCAAATTGGAAAGGGACCATATGAACCCTAGAAATGGAGGTGTAGCTTTAAGAATTTTATCCATGATAGAAAAATGGGCTTTAATTTGAATTTATTTTAAGATCTATCAAAAATCCCCCAAACAGCATTCATTAAAAAAATTAAAGAAGAAAATTTTATTTAAAGTTTTAAATTTCATTAACTTTGCCATTTATTCTTTGAAAAGAACGTTTTTCAAACATTCCGCCAAAGATTATATGTTCATTTAAAAATAATATTATATAATATTAAAATGTGAATGTTTATTTAAGTATTCTTTTGTAAGAATTTAAAATTTAGGAACGATTTTTAAAAAATCTGGTGTACGTGCTTTTCAGGAGTTGGAAAAAATTAGAGTGGGAAAGTTCAAATATTAATTAAAAATTAAATTAGTTTTTGATGATTTTCAGAAACATTTTACGAAATAATTAGGTCATAAAAAATGTTCATACTATCTTAAAACTTGTATTGATACAAATTTAATTTTCCTGCAATTTTTTTCTCAAATTTTAAATTTTTTTTATTTTGATATACAACTTGTAGCATTGTTTTTTATTAAAATAAAATTAATTACAATTCGGGTTTCTTGGGAAATATTGTGTGTGTTAATGTGGATTTTGAAAGCGTTAGGAAATAGGCGTTCATAGATGGCGCTAGAAAACTAGTACAATTGTAATTGAGAGAGTGATGTCATTCGGATGTTTGGCTGTGAGAGGAAAGGAGTTACTGAGCAGAGTAACTCGGTCGAATCTGAAATAAACCTGTTAAGTTTTTCTATTTGCCTATTTATTTTAAAAGCACTCACGAACCAGCTATGATGGTCAAAGAGAATAATCTATTATTAATACTAATCAGTCATTTTTAATATTGATTGGTTTGGTTATTATTAATAATGACTAGTTAATATTAATAATAGCCGATTATTCACTTAGTCATTTACATATAGATAAATAGATAGATTTATAAAAAAAACTTTAAGAGAGATATGAATCTAATAAAAAAAATTATTGTGACTAATTTGGCATTATTTTTCAAAGAATTATTTTGAATTTTTATTGTTTCCAAAATCTATTCTTGCCGTAATATTCTTCATAATATTTCGGGTAATTACGTATTATACCTTCCAACTTTATCACCAAGTTTGAAGTCATCGCCAATATATATAAACAGCCAATAATGGCAATCCGGCAATAGTTTAATCCGTTGATCTTTATCGCCAAATTTAAATCCGTCGCCAATGAGTTATTAAACCGTTGGCGGTCATTAACGATCATTGGCGAAGATGGTATAATACGTAAGTACCTATTTTTGAAAGTTATAGAAGAAAGCGCCAAAATCTCATCCATTTTTTTATTAATTAAAAATCTAAATAGTATTTCAAAAAATCGTTCCTAGCTGTGAAATTTTCCACAACCAACAGTATATTTGTGATAGGTTTGATAGCTTTAGATGAAGCGGTCATATCTGTATAATGCCAGTATAAACACACATTTATGTTTATTATTAACCCGTCCAAGACCCTAAGGTTTCTAATAGAAATATTAATACCTAACTGTTAGTATTAATTTGTTTAAACGTAAAATGAATAAAAGTCATAATAAAAATACAAAATGGACATTTTTAAAATTTTATAAGAAATGTTTTTCCTAGTGTACTATAAAGAAAGGCAAATTTCGGTTCATTTATTATGAAATATCTTTTTTATAGCTTTTTTAAAGCTGATTAGCCTTTAATCCAAGCGCCAGTGAAGAATCGCCAAATAGTGTAGAATCCTGCCAAACTTCTTACAGCGATTTTAAAGTGAAAAATCGTCAAATAATGTAGAATTCCATGAAATTTCTTTGTCGATATTTTTCTGGCCCCAAGGTAACAGAAAAGTGTCTTTTAGATCGTAGTAAATGCGCTTTTAAATTTGAATACATAGTAATTTGTAGTGCGCTGATTTCTTCAGATTCAAATTTTCCTATCGTATCAAACAAAAAAATGAGATTTAAAATCAGTTACAGCGCTTTAATGTTTTAATAATTTGGAAAACCAATACTTCAGAAGGACAAGCAAGACTCTAAGGAAAAATAGGTTAATAAATAAATAAACCTTTCTTTTCTTCAATTTAATTTAATATTTCATAAGATAAAAAGGGGATTTTTTTTCTGGGGTGCAATATAGTGTTTCTAAATGTTATTCATTTTGTAATTCTGAAAGATATATTTTCTATTGAAATAACATTGTATAAAATACGTTATAAGAATATAATTTAAATAATAAAATATTAAAATAAAGAGAATACCTTAAATTTTTTAATAAAATTCAAAAAATTAAATATTTTGAAATTATTTTTTTTATTTAAACATATATGAATAGTACTAACCAATTATCAGTTTGTAAATTGTATATTCATATTTTATCCAAAACTATTTTATACTAACTTTTCATTCCCAAAAGTTATTCGGACTGAATTACGATTGAAAGATTTCGAGTATATGCAAAAATCAATACTTTTATCACGGCATTTTCATAATGAATTGGGCACCTCTGTTATGAAACAAACAGAAAATGCAATCGAACATTTAAAACATTTGCAGCATTTAGATGCATACCAATTACTACTGTTAAAAGAAGTTGCGCACGGAACATGGCGTGCGTGAAAAATTCTGGTCGCCGGGCAGCTGACATGCGAAATAGTCCGACAAGTTTTGAAAATGAATGGGAAGTATCAGGTACATTCTGTAACAAAAGCAGAAACTCTAACAGCGAATCAAAATTTTCAACTATTAACAACGTAGAATTAAAGAAAAACAAATACATTTTTCCTAACATTACATGATTACCTTTCAGCAACACGGCTTATTTTGGAATTGGCTATGAAAAGGATTTGTCCTTTTTAGATATGTCACAATTTGTACGAAGTTTAATTAGAGAGAAAGAATAAAATCTACGCATTGATCGTTTTAGTCGAGCAAACCTATTTCAATTTTTATGTTAATACATTTATCTGATGAATTCGCGTTTGTTTTATCACTATTTTCAAATGACATAAAAAAACGAGACTTAATTTTTCATTATTCATTGAATTTAATTAACTATTCATCGCATTATTTATATAGCCTGGTATAAAAAATATGCATTGTATTTTTTATATTTATTTAAAAAATATTCTCTTTACTTTTTATATAAATTGTGTTAAAATATAAATTGTTTTTTTTTTCATAATTTTTAATATGAATTGTTCTTTATATAAATTGTTTTCAAGTATAAAAATAAATTTTTTATATAACTTATTTAAAATATTTATATTATTTATATAACTTGGTATAAAAAAATATGCATTGTATTTTTTATATTTATTTAAAACATATTCTGTATATATTTTTATATAAATTGTTTTTATATAAATTGTTTTCAAATATAAAGGAAATGTTTTATGTAACTTATATAATATATATACATCATATCTTTTATATAAATTTTTTATTATTCATATTTTTTTATATAACAGTTTAAAAAAATAAACATTACTGATTGTTTTATGTAATATCATTTCATAAAAAATACCTATTTTGTATAATAAACTGAATGCAAATATTAAATGAAGGCTACTTGGTTAGTTAAATTCCTGTCCTCTTTCTCAAATTACATAAATCTACTTTTGCAAGAAACGTATCAATCTTTTTTAAAACCCCAGTCAGAAAAAGAAGCTTTTTGCCCTTCAATTTTTTGCATCTAAACTATAATAAATTTCAAGTTCTTCATATTATATTAATAATCAATTTTAATTATCTGCATTGAAAAAAAAAATTCTCATGAACTATTGATAATAGCAGTAAAAGAAATGAAGATAAGGTTTAAATCTTTTGATAGGAGATAAGTTAATTGAAATTTCATATTAATGAAGTCAAATAAAGAAGTCTTCTTTTCGAATGTTTGCATTATAAACATTTTAGATCGAATGGTGTAGTAATCGTTGTAGAACGAGTGGCCTATCATATATTTCAAATCTTTTAAATAATATGATTAGGTTATTTTAACATTCTGAAACAAGAACGTTAGCTTGTCTATCAAACTTGGTTCTATTCTTAATAATAGCAAAATGAATGAAAACATTTAGATCTTTTGATAGGAGATAAACTAAGTTGCATGTTAATAAAGTTAAATAAAGAACGTGTCTCTCTAAGTGTCTGCAACATAACATTGTATGACGAGTATACCCCAAGATAGATTTCATGTTCTTTACATAATATAATCAGGTTATTTTAACAATTTATAATCAGGAGTAATTGATATTTTGTCAGATTTTTTTTCAATTCTTAATAGTACTAAAAGAAATGAAGATAACACTTAAATATTCTGGTAGGAGATAAGTTAATTTAAGTTTCCTATTGATTAAGTCAATTAAGAAATGATTTCTTCCAAGTGGTTCCCACCATAGCGTTATAGGACGAGAAACCTACGACAAACTGCAAGTCACTTGCATAATATGATGCCCCTCGAAACATATAGCAGAGAAATATCATTGCACATATTAATAATTTTTACACCTTGTTGGCATGATCATTAAATTGAATATAGCAGAATATTATTGAAACGGGAATATAAGATTCCACTCTAAACATATAACAATAAAATATCACTAGTACATAATAACAATTTTTACACCTTGTCGACGTGATTATTAATTTGAATAAAGTAAAAAATTATTGAAACGGGAAATAGTTAATATTTCAATCGAAACATATAACAGCCAAATATCACCAACACATAATAACACTTTTTTCACATTGTTGACGTTATCATAAAATTAAATAAAGCAAAATAAATTATTAAATACTAATAATATTCCACTCGCAACATATAGAAATCAAATATCACTGGTACATAATAACAATTTTTACACATTTTTTATATAATCATTAAATTAAATAAAGCAAAAAATATTGAAACGGGGAATAATTAATATTCCACTCTAAACATATAACAACCAAATATCACTAGTACTTAATAAACAATTTTTCAACGATGCATGTTTTTCCTATTTAAAATATGCAGGAGTGAAAAAGCAAAGGCGTTTTCATCACAAAACTTTAAAAAAGCAATTCAAGGTCTTTTTTCTCTTCAGTACCTCCTCGGGGCGTCTAAAGTTTTGTGCTGTCATTAGAAAATGTGCTTCGTAAATCCCTTGTCACGCTTCCACTCTTCTTCTCCCTTCATTTTAAGCACGAGAAAAACGCGACTTTTTTCAAAAAGGTCACTACGTTTTCCGCCTGCCTCGACGTACATTAAAGTGCATCACTTAATCCTGTTGATTTTTCCTCCGCTCATAATTTGATTACATCTAACAAGAAAGTCGGACCAGTCCGCCTTTCAAATTGAGATAATAGGGTTTCCACTTCTGATCAAGAGACAGCTAACGGTTAAACCGAAGCCTCTTTTTACGCGGCTTTAAATTGTTAGTATTTTCTGATGTACCGTCTGAATAAAAGAATTGAATAATTGAAAAAGAGAGACATAATTGTTAAAAGTTGTAAAAGTTTCAAGCGAAAGGATATAAAAGGCCACGCAAACGATTAAAATATGAGATTATGGAATGGATAATTTACAGTTGCAAATATCTGACCAATTTTTGAAAGTCATTCATTTTTTTTAAATTTATCCAGCTGTTAAATAGAGGGGAAATAAAAAAGATTAAAATGAAATCTACTATGCGTATTTTAATGTATCATGTAAGAACATCATTTCTTGAACAGCCAAGCACCACGTGTTTGTGCAAGTTAAATCATATTTTTATTCGTTTTAATTGTTTCATTGAATTAGTAATTTTGGTATTGCAAACGATCAAAAACACTTTGTCTCCATTTATAGTTTTAAAAAATATCACATTTTCCATTTATTTATCATTTAATCACGTGCTCAAAATGACATTTTTCTAGGTTTTATTTGCTGTTGTAATTAACTTATATTTTTTAATCAGATCTCTTATAAATGGGATGGCATCACGTTATTAAAAGTCGATTCTTTAAGATTCTCGTGCAGATAATAAAATTTCAATTCTTCACCTACTTGTTTTTGTTAACGCCACAGAACCTCATTCCTAAAGCAATATTGTGTTCTGGCATGATAAAAAAATGTGAAAAATACTTTCTAAAAACTTATGTAGATTTAGTTTTAAATTTAAATGACTATGGACAGCATTTTCCTATTAAAAATAAGATTTTTTTGTTCAAAATTTTTCCAATTTAAAAAAATTATATGAGAGAAAATAGTTAATTTAAACTTCAGAAGAAGGATTAAAAATGTTTTACTTTTTTACATAAACTATTGATAGATTTTCAGTTAGGCCCAGAACAAACTATTAATCTCGTAAAAGATGAAATACTCTAAAGAGGATTCTGATAGAGCTGTGAAATCTACGAATTTTATTTTCAGTACAATGTGTATATTTCTAAAACATACAATGTTCTTATTGTGTGGCATTAATATAGTAATATGACAAATGTTTCACTTAGGAAACTATTGATTTTACAAAGGTCCAAATAACATATTTTAAGTACTGTTTATGTTTCGAAGGGGCAAATATCTTACTGAGGATATTCTGAGTCTGGCGTTGGTGAAAATATTTTCAGCGAGCTTTAAACAGCTCTCTGCTATAAAATTGAGTTCACGGTTTTCATTGTTTTCTTTTTAGTTTCATTGTATATCGATTATAGAACAATAAAATTATTATAATTATTTTCTATTCAAGATATAAACATGCATGACACTGAATTTACATCTCCATCAAATTTGTATAGTTGGCATATGAAAATAAATTATTTTTCTTTTTACTTGTCACCAAATGTACATTGCATGTTCATCATATATCTTTTTTTAACGAATACTGTCTATTAACTTACGACGAAACAAAGTAAAAACCAAATTTATTAATGCTATTTGTTATTTATACTAAAAATAAACTTCTTTGTGTCTACGACAGTAAGTAATTTATATTTACTTCATTTACTAGAAAGGAAAACGATGGTGATTCTTTCTGAAGGTGATTCTGTAAATGAAGATGAACCTGTAAAAAAAAATTCACAGTTCTACTTAATTGGAGATTTTAAATAGTACTTTGAAATTCTTTCTTAGCTTCTTAATATTGGTAAAAGATTCTTGTACCCTGCAAGATCTAACATCAATTTTTATGTCTGTATAACTTAAGAAATAAGACAAATGAGAATTTTGAGTGCCCAAATTTACCAACGATAAATATATTACAACCTTTCACTGAATCACCTTTATTCGACCTAAGAGGCATCATCGAATTGATTGATCAATGTATTAATATGATCAATGTATCAATAATTATCATTAAATACTGGAATTACGGTGGATAAAAAAAGGTAAGAAGCCTGAGAGTAAATGTAGTTACAATTTGTATACGTATGAAAGTAATCATATATCAAGTTTCAATTATTTAGTCTAATTTATTTTTGAAATAGACGTATCCAAAGACAATTACTCCATGATGAGTTTAATCCAAAATTTAATTCACCTATACAAATTAATGATAAAATACATGACTAAATTCAGTAGCATTACTCCTTTTATTTACATATTATTGAGTACACAGGAAAAACGTACATATTTCCGAATGATAGCTTTCCTCCGAGTGTTAATCCACATTTTTGAGTTATGGCAACAAATCAAATTTAAGCTCTCTCATTATTGTTCTATGTCTTAGTTATCATGTTTAGTAACAGAAAAATCGTCATAAAATAATTTTTCTAGTTTGCAGACAACTGCAGTGAAAACTAAAGGACGAAATGGATCTAAGTGTTACATACAGACTTTTGAAAACGTAAAGAAATAAATTTCGTAAAAACAATTGCAGCCAGAAAAAATTGTGCAAAATATAATTTACAGCAAAAAATACGACAGAAATGACATTAAAACAGATTTCAGTTCTGCCAGAACAGAGACATTGAAATCAATAATTTTAAAAAATTTACAACAAATAGATTCTGAAAAATTCTTTTAATGTGACGGTGGTAAAATTAATGCGTACATAGATTAATAATATACAGTATAAAACTCAAATAAGTGTTTTTATTAATAAGTAAGAGAATTAAGTCTTTAATGTGCTAACTTAACTTTTTATTCGAGATATTGCACCAGCAACTTCTTTTCCCGAATTTATCCTCCACCCAATCTTTCCACTATGTTCTTGTAAAATTTGCTTTCATTCCATTCATTAAATTTAGCATCAGAAGAGTCCTAATATATAACTTTTAAATTGAAAAATTCTTTTTTTTTAATAAATCAAGTAAAATTTAATTTGATTCCTCAAAATCGTGAATGTTTTGATAATTTCAAAGTTTTCTCTTTGTGCTTTTCTTATATGAAAAAGAAAAAAAGTATTTTCTTCAATTAACAGTGTAAGCAGATGGTAAAAGTATGGCTCACATCTTAAAACTGCCGCCTTTCTGGCACAGAGGCAGCGTGTCGTTCTGGGTGTCCCGGGTTCGAGTCCAGGTTTGGGTATGGTTGTTCTTCTGTGTTCTATCCGTGAGATGTGTGACTGTGCCCCCTGTAAAAAGGGGTTGAGCAAGCAAATGTGGTGAGTTTGTAGCTAAGTCGTATTCGTTGGCGCTATTTCCAAGAAACGCTTCATTCTGCTACTGTATCAGCGGGGAATTTGTCCATGGCAAGTGCCGTTAGTAAAAACAACATCTCAAAAATGAAACTATTACATGCTGCACATAAATTCCATGCCTGCCTTTTTAATTCTTAATATAAAAAATGTATTAAAAATAATATTATTATAAAAAATGGGACTCTGTAAAAATATGAAATTGCGTTTACATTTACGCTTTTCCAATTGAGCTGTAAATGGAGCAATGCACTCTGTGCTGAACGGATTTTTATCTTCCGACGAGAATAAGAAACAAAAAAATAAATAAAATCCACTTTCAGATACGTTTCCCTGCACGAAAATGCTGCTTTCTTTAGAAAATAAACTTACTGAGCAACTGCAAGATTTTTGTTTTTTCTGGCGAAGCAAAATCTCCAGTCGTGGTTCTTCCATCCAAAGTATTCGCAATTCGGAACGAAAAGGAAATGCTTCAAATTTCTAGCATTTGATGCTTTCTATTTTGAGAATTTTAGTTTTCGCGATAACCTCTCTTAAAATTCTAAAACTGCCCAAAGCTGAAATCAGTATAACTCTTTTTTTTTGGTCTACAAACGCATAGCCTGCTGACGAAATTGGATGGAGATTTCGCAATAAAATTCCAAGGAAATTGTGATGGATTTTTTTTAGTTCATATGCATTCAAAATCTCGAAAGTAGATATAAAACATTAAACTGAAAGAGATTTCATGATAAATACGAAGATATTTTGCACTTTTTGGATATTGTTTGACATTTGGAAAATGCTTATCGTATGTAGGATTTATGCCAAAAATATATGTTGATAGATTCAAATTGAAATTACTAAATGATAGTAAAAGAAAAAGCAATTAAGGAATAGTCAATTCTTTATTTATGGAATTAGAATGAAATTCTGCCGGTGTCCTTGCATAGGGGTAGGGCGTCTTCCTCATGTTCTGGGCATCCGGGGGTTCAAGTCCTGGATCAGGCATGGTTGTTCTTCTGTATTCTATGTGTAAGATGTGTGAATGGGCCCCCACCCCCCTGTAAAAAGGGATTGAGCAAGTGAATGTGCTGAGTGAGTAGATGAGTCGTACTCTTAGCCTTACTTGACAATACTATTTAAAAACAAGAGACGCTCATTCGGCTTAAAATCGCTGACGGCCGTCAACGAGCTTGCCCATGACAAGTGCCATTAGAAACAACAACAACAGAATAAAAATCTAATTATCAGCTCAGTTAGTGACGTAAGTTGGTTAATCTTGATATAAATTAATAAAGCCTGCTTATTGATTTAAAAAGTTCTGTCGTCTTTGAAGTCCGAAAAATATTTAGATGCAAAATTATTCACCTAATACAAAGATTTGTTTATTTCTAAGAAAAATAAATATATATAATTCTTTTAGGTCGAATTTCTTTGAAAAATTAATCTACATCTCTTAACCATTATGTAGGCGTTTTTAACAATTAAATTAGAATAATAAATAAACAAAAAGTCAAAAATATGCACAGTCTTGAATGTCGAGTCACAATCGACATCGGACCACAAAGGGTTAAACGTTATATAGAAAAAAAACTTATATCTGAAAGTAATATCATATAGCATTTTTAATATCTATGCAAAAATTCATTAACAATACTAGATCAGTTATAAAGGAGCTTAATTATAGGTAAAAATATTTTCAATACAAATTCAATTAGTTTCAAATCGCCATTCTTAATAGTTTCAACAAAAAGTTCAATTACACGAAAGATAGAAAATTAAGATATTCTTTATGTACATTCTTTCGTGTCATTTCCGTTCAACAACTCTCGACTTTGATTTATTCAAATTTAAAAATAATTTAGACGAAATTACTATCGAAAAGATGCTTTTCGCATGATTGCGATCAATAAGTTATGAATCTCAGATCCCCTTTCCCCAAACATAATGTTTTATTTGAATATTCAGTTTTCTTATTTTATAACTTAATTCACAAACTAAAGCTAAATTATTCTTTGATGAGCTGCTGAAAAGAAAATTTAATATAAGCTGATAAATATATCGTTAATGAAAACTTCAACAAGGAAAAAAATTAATACGTAAACTTGATTTCTGTTTTTTATCAGTTTTTCAACATTCTATAATTTATCGATTAATCTACTTTTAAAAACACTAATAATTCTAATTCTATGAAGAAGTTACAAATTTATATTTTAAAATGTTAAAAAATATTTACATTTGGGAAATTCAAGAAATAGCACAATTTAATAATATATTTAATAAAATTATTTTATGTGCCAGAAGGAATTAATATCAAAACATTAAAAAGAGAAGAAAATAAATGTCTTAATTGTACAAAACTTAAAAGAAAGTAACATTTTAAAAGAAATTGTTTTCATTTCGATTTAATTAATCAAAACTGTAATTACTCTAAAAGAAAAAATATTCTATTGATTTAATAACCCCCAAAATGTAAAAAAATTAATAACAAAATATAGTATATCATTTTATGTGAATTAAAAATATTGCTTACATATATGCATGCTGTGCTGTTTTCCAAACGGAGTTCAGTAAACTGTATTGAATCATTTAATAATACAAAAGACATTGTGAAGTTCATTTTATATTTCTTAAAAGAATTCAAAGAAAAGAAATGACTTGAATCTAAAACGTTTAAGTGAAACATGTTTTGAAAAACAATGGAAACTACGCTTACGTGCGCCACCGCGAATCAGTATTACGAACCGAATATAAACATGGTAACAAAATGCAAATAAATAAATTGAATTACTTTCTATAAATAAGATAAACTGTGTTATATATATTAAGTTATTCTATAAATGTCTCTACCACATTTTAAAAAGAATTATTTAAAAAAAGTCATTCAAATAATAAAAAATAGAGCAAAACAAGTAAATAAAACAGAAACGCCGGAATCATAAACGGGTTAGAATCTTTTAAATTACCTATTTATTTGAAGGCTGTTAGAGACAGCGGAATACAAAATCGTTTTTATTGCAGAATTTAGGAATTTGATTGGTTGGATTGAGAATACAGTTGATTTTTCTATGATGGACTTTATGAAATTAGAAGGCTAATAATAAATAAAGATTAAAATGAAATCTGCTTTGCATATTTCAATGCATTATGTCAGATCATCATTTCTTGAACGTCCTAGCACCACGTGCTCGTGCAAGTTAAATGATATTTTTATTCATTTTAATTGTTTCATTGAATGAGTCACTTTAGTATTGAAAACGATCCAAAAAACTTTGTCTCGCATTTGTTATTAAAAAATATATAACTTTTTCTATTTATTTCATTTCATATAATCACATGCTCAAAATAACATTTTTCAAGGTTTCATTTGCGGTAGTCATTAACTTATTATTTTTTTAATGAGAGCTTTAGTACATGCAATTGCAACCCATTATTAAAAGCTGATTTTTTGAGAAACTCGTGCAGATAGTAACATTTCAATTTTTCGCCTATGGATTTTTGTAGACGCCAAAAACCTCATCCGGAAAACAATATCATGTTCTACCATGGTAAAAAACAACAACTAAATCTCATGAGAGAATTATATTGAAACTATAATGTATTCTATTCTAAAAACATTCATGGAATAAAGATTAAAATGAAATCTGCTATGCATATTTCAATGTATCATGTCAGAAAATAATTTCTTGAACGGCCAAGCACCATGTGCTCGTGCAAGTTAAATTACATTTTTTGTCATTTTAATTGTTTCATTGAATGAGTCACTTTAGTACTGCAAACGATCCAAAATACTTTGTCTCGCATTGATTACTTAAAAAAATATCCCCTTTCCTGTTTATTTCATTTCATATAATCAAATGCTCAAAATTACATTTTTTCAAAGTTTTATTAACTGCCGTAATTAACTTATATTTTTTAATCAGAGCTTTATTGAATGCAATGTAAATGCTTTATTTAAAGCTGATTTTTTGAGATGCTTATGCAAATAATATCTTTATTTTTCCCCCTACAGAATTTTGTTGACACCACAAACCTCATTTCCAAAACAACATCATATTCCGACATGACAAAAATGGATGATGCTCTGAAATGAAGAAATTCCTAAAATATGAAATGATTTGTTATTATTCAACCTCAGAATTACAAATGTCAAGATTTATAATAATGTGTAAACAAAGGTGTGTTTTTTATTAAAAAGTTATGTTAAGAATCTTTAAACATTTAACTTAAACTTCAATTATGTGAGAAAATTATCCCATTACAATCAAACGGCATATTTTCATACATATTAAAACAAATTTAAATATTTTTCTTATCATCTGAATAAATATTTTTAAATATAAAGGTCTATTAAAATTTTATAATTTCCTAAACTGCATCTTTTGATTTTTTAAATAATAATTTTCATAAGCTCTTCGTTTACTCCCTGCTATGAAATAAAATTTATAAAATAAATTTATGAAAAGTTCAGATCATTTTAACTCTTTAAATATTAAAATTATAAAATATAACTCACGTAAAAAGGATTATGACCAAATTCTCAATACAAATATTTTGTGGCTATTTTTGCATGAATTTTGAGAATTAAGAGTTTATGAGAATTAAACTAAAATAAATTCTATAATATAACAAGATTTACATTTATACAATTAATTATTTCATAACAATTTAATTGTGGAATTTTCATAATTGTTCAAGATTTAAGCCTTTTTTAACTACAATAAAAAATGTTTTCGTATTCATTAAATAAGCTCTGTTTCTATCTAAAACTTAACATTCTTGAAAAATTAATAAAATAAACTCTTAAAAATTACAAGCTCATTTTAAGTTACTTAATATTAAAATAATGAAATATAACTTCATCTAAAATCTCAACTAAAACCATTTCAACTTGAGCTTACGGCAAAGTATTTTCCACATGCCTTGGCAAATACATATGTCTAAGAAAATACCAATCTAAAAGTTGATGTTTTTAAAATGAAAGTCTAGTCACGTGAAAATATCCCCAACTGGTATTAGGACATTTTTTAATTAGAAGTGGCCAAGTCTACTCAAGGAGCAGTAAAACAAATTACTACTTTGCAAGATACAAAAATGTAAAAATTGTTCGCACGAGGATCTAAAATAAGTATGATTTATTTTTCAGACATCGCGTTTAATTTAGGGAGGCAGTGGATTTTATAAGCACTCTGCCTGAACTTTTGAGAAATTTTCTTCTTTTTGTAGGTTATCCTCTTAAATTTAATGAGATCTGCAACTGGAGATTTTTAATAAGAAATAAGTAAGTAGTCCACATTTTTGTCTTTTTCTAATTTAGAGCAAGGAAGGTGTTGTGACTTTCCAAACATCTTAAAAACATTTCACCATCCTAATGGAGTCGTTTTTGTAAATATATTCGATACTTTAAATAAATGTCATGCAAAAACTCTTCATCTATTCAAGATATAGTATAATGATGCAAGTGTATGTTTTCCTTATTCCTTTTTTTCCTTCTTTAATTCAATTCTGTTTGTCATCTAGTACATCTATATTTTACCTGAACTCGGGAAAAGCTACATGCATAATTTATAGCTCTGTCTTATACAGGTATAATTCTCATATATTTTATATAAGAATATTTTATTTTGCAGAAGAAATTTTGGTTTATCAAATAATAGAATGAAGTGATAATGAGAAAACCAATTTTCATCATTATCATATAAAGATGATGTAGTGCAAAACTATTCAGTATCACTATAATCATGCTTTAAAATACATTGAATTAAAGTTTACTTTGTTATTTTTTAAAACTTTTATCTGTCCTTTGTCAAAATTATTGACAACTTTTGCAGTTAAATGACCTTATTATCCCTTATCATTTTCTATAATAAACCCCCTTTGAAGATCAACAGATTTACCGAGGGTATTGATTATTATAATGTCAGAACATGATGTTGCTTTGGGGATGAGGTTTTTGGCGCCAATAAAAATCCGTAGGCGAAAAATAAAAACTCTATTATCTGCACGAGCACTCAAAAAATCATTTTAATAAAGCGCTACCATTGCATTTTAAAAAGCTCTGATTTTTTGAAAAAAAGTTAATGACTACAGCAAATAAAACCAAAAAAAAATGTCATTTTGAACACTTAATTTTATGAAATAAATAGGAAATGTGATATTCATATGAAACTTTCAAACAACTCACCCCTCTAATGATTGTCTTGGATAGTAAATTAATAAAACTGTAATTGTTATTGAAAAAAATATGACATAAAACAGAATAAAAATTTTAATAACAAGAGCTGGGTTTGTTGAATTTGATTATACGAAGCAAAAATAACCATTAAAATAAGTATATCATAATGCCATCAGAATTGTGAGAATTTTAAATTAGATCTACAGAATTTAGAAAGTGACAAGAATGTAATTTATTCATAAAAAAGTGATGATATTTATTTCAAATAATTGTTAACAGTTAGAGAAATTCCAATATTGCATCAACACATAAAAACACTTGAAGGGGAAAAAAGTATTCAATAAATATGTACAAAGGATTGCAAAAGACAAGCACTTTAAATAAGACAGTAATTATGTAAAACAAATATATGCAGAAACAAATCATAAAAAATAAAAATAAAAATGTAGTTTGGATAATAAGCAGAATGATAACATTTTACTCTTCATTCGATTTTAAGATATAAAAAGATAATTAAGTTAGTTTTGTGAATTAGTTGCACTTTTCGCTTAAAAGAAGAAAATAAACCGATCTGTTTTTCTTTATAAATCAGATTACTTATAATTTGCAATTTCTTAACTTTATAAAATAATGAACACAATCCAGATCTCTCAATTTTTATCATGCTTTCTCCTAAATACTCTTTAACTTTATCGAGTTCCTGCCCTTATATAATCTGTTTTATATTCATGAAATAAGGCATGCAAAGTAATTACCATAACAAATGTTTTTTTATTTAAAATATTTCTTCTCGGCGATTGAACTGAGGTTTCTATTCGCCGATAAATATCTTTTTGCTCTTTTTCCTGCTCTAAAAGTTCTCATGATTTTTTTTCTTTGTATAAATTAAAGTAACCACTTTCTCTTTAATTGAAAAGTAATTAACATGAATAATTACATCTCATTAAAATTTATTGAATGAAGCCTTATTTCATATTAAAAAATTGTATTGTCTTAATTAAATAATTTACAAAGAGTAATTTTTCATGATTGAATTATCACCTGTTAATATTTTTGGTGTTTTAGAATTTACATAAATTAAGTGTTAAGTTTTTATTACTAAGAAAATCTAGTATTTTAATCTTCATAATATATTTTTATAAAATTTTTTTAGTTTCCTTTTGTATGTAAAAGTATTTTAATAAATACATAATTTTATACTAAAGGCCAATATGAAAAATCTTAGTTACAATTATTTGGTCTTCTTTTAAAATGCAATGAAAAATAATAATTTTTGATTAGTAAATTTTTTAAAAAAATTCAAATAAAATTATTCTCTAGTTATTAAATTAAATAAATGTTTAATCATTTATGAATAAAATTATTTTTATAAATATTGATGAATGCTCCGTAAATTGTAACAATTTGAATTTTCTAACTCTCTAGCAGCAATCTGAGCTGAATGTGTGTGTGTGTGTGTGTGTGTGTGTGTGTGTGTGTGTGTGTGTGT
>JAOUZG010005735.1:8004418-8014634 GCA_026289955.1 Argiope argentata | reverse complement strand
AGACCTAGGGGGAACCAGAATGAACTAATGAAAACGCGTTCTAACTGACAGAGCTAGGGGGAACTAGAATTAACTGAGGAAAACACGTTCTAACTGACAGAGCTAGGGGAAACCAGAATGAACTAGTGAAAACGTGGTCTAACTGACAGAGCTAGGGGGAACCAGAAGGAACTAATGAAAACGTGTTCTTACTGACAGAACTAGGGGAAACCAGAATTAACTAGGGAAAACGCGTTCTGACTGGTAGTGAGACAGATTCGAAGGGACTTACGCGTAGGTGTTAGAAACACTCAATAAATCATGCATAGCCTTTTGAAAAAAAAAAGGGATAAAGGGTGATTAGTCTAGGTTTGCTAAAAACAAGTTATCTGTTGTCAAGAATATTTGGCGGGATGAATTGATATTTTAATTAAATTTTTATTCTTAAACTTAAGGAAAAAGCTTATGTCTGTTTGTTTCAGCGTGTATGTGCTGGTTTCGTACAAATCGGACCGTCTGACATATGCCAATAAAATTTCACAAATATATACTTTGGAAGGTAGAAAAGTAATTTTGGGGGAGATTTTCAAAAAATTATCTTTTTAATTATACCAAATTTTTTACCACATAATTTTTCTGTATATATTTAATATTTTTTTGAAATATTTTGAATTTATTTTACAACAATATATTTCATTGTTGAAGAGAAACTGAAAACCGATCGCACGTGCTTTTGGGCACGAGCTGGCTCGACTATATAAGGGACGGATTGCCGTAGCAGTTAGTTAATTTTTTGTTCCTCTCAGAAGTTTCGCTGGACTTCCGGATTACGTTTCTCGCTTGTTATTAGTGACGTTGTATAATTGAGCTCGCTGTGATTTACTGTTTACTGAGCTATCCGATAGCTTTTTTGCAGTTTGTGTTTATTTTGCGTAAGGCTTGCATTTACACTGTAAGTGACTGTTGACTGCTGGATTGTGTTTATAAGAAATTTACTTTATCAAGCCGAGCTAGTTCGAATCCAAAAGCATGGGGAAGCAACGCTGCGCTTCACGTAAGATCCAGCGGCTACCAGACTATTTCTTTCGCCAAACCAACCCGGCTGGAGCGAAACCCTCGTCAAACGTCGCCAACTTCATCGTAATTCCACGGCGCTTGTTCGCTTGTAACAATATTAATAAAAAATTATTCCTTTCATTTTAATAACACGATTGCAAATTTCTATAATGGAATATACTGAAGATGTAATCAAAGTTTCATGTATTATTGTTAAAAGTAGATTAAAGAAATAAAAGTGAATGCTCCCTCATATAACTCTGAGGACATAAAACATCGCTTCAAAAAATTCTTTAATGTTGCAGCAAGAGTTTATCCTGCAATACAATAACAGAAGTCTGATTTTATTTATTTTTATAAAGAAACTATTGCTTTAAATTCATTTGCTCCTGAAATCTTATAATGACCTCGACTGGACTTCTATAAACTATGAGCTTATTAGATAACTAGCCTTTTTCTAAATAAAAATGTCTGAAATATGCATATTGTTTTCACGAAAAAAAATTGCATAAGAACGCCCGAATCAATGGGTACATTAAAGCCATATCTAATCAATATGATTTAATTCCCAAGAAATTTTTATCTACAAAAAGAAAGCTGCAATGTCAACAGTCGAAAGATACTATTTAAATAATTCGATTTCAAGGGGAGATGCAGGATTATTAAGTAGGCAAAGTTGACAATTGTCAAAAAGTTCCTCAGCTTTTTAAAATTTTTAGCAATTTTCGTAAATCTAGTTTCATACTTTCATTTAATAACAGAGGACCAAGAAATCAATTTTATTCAAGTCAAAATCAAATATTAATTAGATCAATTTTAGAGCCTTTAGTTAATTACCATTATAATTTCCTGAATACCAATAATAAATTATTCTTCATGCTATTTTATAATTCTAAAAAATTTGAATCTTTTCAGTTTTTAAAAAAATGTCCCCAACTTTTATTACTATTTAGAGTGTTTTAAAGTCAATTGTCTTTTTTTTTAAGATTTTGCTTAAAGTTAATTTTACATTTTAAGTGTGTAATTTTTTTATATGTGAAATATTGAAATGGACTCCCAAGAAAAGGATTTGCGACTACAGCTCTTCAAAATTTGCAATTTAAAATGCTGAATAAATATTAAATTAAAATTGATAAATAATTGGAGGGAAAAGGGGCTTCAACAGTTGCATTATCTGAGGGTTCATGGGAAGTTTAAAAGGATTCTGAATTTTTCTGAAATTGGAAATAATTAAATTTTTTTTCTGAATCTCTGAAAAATATGTAATGCATATATTAATGTAAAATTCCTTTTTTATTCCTTATTTTTCAGCAATAGATTTGAGCTATGGTTTACTAAATAATACGTCTTAAAAAAATTAAACTTTAATTAAGTTAATGCCTCTTACAGATTTTCACAGATGCAAATGATTAGTTAGCAAATCATTAATGTACTTCCGTTTTAATAGGCTGTTTCTTTTTTTCACTGTCCTTATACACAGTGTACTTGTAATACCTAATATAAAAATGAAAAGTCTTATACTGAACGAATAATTTATCTTTATCAGAATACAGATTTTAAAAAAATGCAACAACATTGAAATTAAATCTACAATGATAAACAAAAAATTTTAAATTTGTAATGGCGCTTCTACTGTGAAGCTGATTTTTTTAACTTATATAACATGAAGACAACATCCATAGATGGAAGCTTTTCTTACTATTTAAGGCCTTTCAAGTATTGGTTTTCCAATTATTTCCACATTACAAATCATTCCAATGCCATTAACCTCATTTACAGACATTATTATTTTAATGTTCTTTTTTTACCTTTAATTTATATGTGCGCTGCAATAGTTTATCAAAAATTTACAAAACATTCTTTAATTAAAATTTTTATTTAAATGCAACAAGTTTATCTGCCAAATTTTGTGTATCGTGTCCTGCTTATTGATAATAAGTTGCCGTAAAGAATTAAATTGTAACTGTCTTTTAAATCAACAAAATAAGTATTTATTTTACTTTAACATAAATACAATTATAAATGAAAAGAAATTTTCACTTTATGCATTTAAAGTTAGATATTGGAAAAAGTACCCAAATACATATTATTATTCAAAGTAATATTCCACAAATTGCAATTCATTTCACATCATTTTGCCAGCGAAAATATTTAATCGTTTAAAGAATTTAGAGTGAATTTTTTTTTTTGAAATCTTATCTAAAGAAGCTACATATGGAATTTATTTTGGCATACTGCAGATGATATTACTGAATTGTTGAAAATGTTGAATAAGAATTTTTCTGAAATGTTGTATGAAAAAACTACATATAAAAATATATCTTTTCTCTAATTATAATATTATTTTTTCCAAATCAAACTATAGAAATGAAAGCAGATCATCAGTCTCTAAGTAAGAAATACATAGATAGTATAGATCACTCAAACCGTTTGTTTCAAATTGAAGTGAAAATATTAAACTTTAATGTATGAAAATAGCATTTTTGTTAGTCCATTTTATGTGTTAATAATTTAAGTAGTTATTTACACTTCATTAATAATTTAAGTGGTTATTTACATTTCATTTACAATATAAGCAGTTATTTACATTACGTTAATAATTTAAGTAGTTATTTACATTATTAGCTTAATGAAAATTTTAAATGTAAAATAATGTTGTAATTTTATTAAAGTATAAAATTAGAAGATATCATTCTGAGTTTTTATTCTATTTTAGTACAAATAGAGGAATAGTTGTATTAGTTCTTCAAAGAGATGAAGGTATGAATAGTTAAGGTGTATTAATCATTATTTTTAGTTTCAGCGGAATCAACTGCTAATTCAGCCTTCATCGCAAATTTTCAAGGAACAAGGATTTTCTTTTTAATAAGTTCCGTATTTGAATCAAATGTTTCATTGTTAATGGAACAAATAAATAAATGTGTACAAAAAATTCTGGAAAATTACATAAAAATAAAAATTTTAGCGGAATAATTAGTGAATAACAAAAGAACAATTTCATAACATTCGGTAATATCAAGATCAAAGTGAAGTCATTCGATATAATTTGAGTGGTTAAAAGAAGTCAAGTAGAAACTAAATAGGAAGCCATCTGAAATCTCAACTTTGATCCTCCATTACAGAAGTAAATAGATA
This sequence comes from Argiope argentata, assembly GCA_026289955.1. Taxonomy (NCBI): domain Eukaryota; kingdom Metazoa; phylum Arthropoda; class Arachnida; order Araneae; family Araneidae; genus Argiope; species Argiope argentata. Next base: position 8,010,464 of record JAOUZG010005735.1, on the reverse strand, counting down.
ATTTGATTTCGTTTCTGTATCAGCACTTATGATTTTATAAAAGGATTTATTTCTGCTAATAAAGTATTTAAGTTTTTCATCAATTTCTGTTGCTGATTTTTAAAGATATTTCTATATTAGACGGTTAATTAGAAGCTTTAATTCAACATATTACCTTCCTTATTTTATTTATTTATCGGAGACTTAGAAATTCGACTATCATTATTTACTTCAATAGAATAAGTATCTTTAATTCAACATAAAGAATAAGGTTCTTGAATTCAAAACAATTGCATTACCTTAGTCCACAAAATAGTTGACTAAAAGTAATGCATTTTCTATGAAATTGCATTACTTTTAGTCCAGCATTGGTTCTACATTAATCGTCAAGTGATTTCTTTATTTTCAGTATTTGCTCTTTTTTACCTTTCCATCTTTATTGTTATTCCGTAAATACCTTATCTTAGATAACATATATGAGCTGAAATTTATTAAAAACAACATTCTGATGTATCAACAAATTTCATTTCAATCAGTAGCTTCAAGGGTTAATATGTTAGAAAAAAATTTCTATCATGAGCTTAAACTACCACACACTTTTTACTCAATTTCAGAAAAACGCTTTATTAATATTACTACTTATTTTATAAGTTCAGTATTAGAGCAATCCAAATCTTGTTAAATCTCCTGTTATTAAAAATTAAATTTTATGGAGCTTCAAATATGTTTCATTTATATTCTTAAACCAATTTTAAGTTTGAGATTTGCATAAATTATTCAACTCGATATTAAATATTTAATGTATCAGCCATCCAATTAATTGTATTTAATATTATTTAGTAAAAACATTGAAAATCTAACTCACCTTTTTATTGAAAAAAGTTCGTTATTTACCTATTACCTATTCAACTAGATTAAACCTGTTTTCGCAAACGGAATTAGTAATCTATAATAATAAAATATTGCTATAAGCAAATAACAAATAACATATGAAATAAGCATATGTAATACTTGAAAACTAAACAATACTACTCTTTTTTTCTTTTTTCTTTGAAATTTTTAATCAACAACATGTTGTTTGCCCTTACAACATTTTCGTTATTACCACTTTTATGAAGAAGGCTAAAACTTTTACGAATTCTCAAGTAAATTGATAAAAGTATATTACAATACTAATTAACTCTGCTGAACTTCTTCTAATTTGTATCCATTCCCTTTTATCGCCCAAGGAGGCTATTATAAATAAGTAAACTTATAAATATAACAAAGTTCTCTGATAATAAGTATTAACTGAATTTTATTAGTTTTACCATCTTAAAATAGTGTATCATTCTGATATCATCTTTCTAAAGATAATTTGTTAACTTGATATCAACATTTTGTTGTTGTTCTCGTGTTCCGCTTTACAATGGAAGGAGCGGTGAAGTAGCTTCTAAGGGAATGGTCTCTTGAGCACCCGAGGGCAGAAGTCTGAATTCTAGCTCACACACATTGAAAACCCTTTTTACAGGGTGGACTTCATTCACAGATCGTAATGTATTTAGATCTGGAACAGAGAACGATCACCTCTGATCCAGTACCCCCAGTGGTATTGCTCTCGGCATGGAAGACTTTGGGACGACATATTTAATGCAACCTAGCAACCACACACACGGAGAGTCTTTGGTTGGCCGGTTTGAACTCGCAGTCCAAGGGATGCGAATCCAACATCCTACCAACCAGGCTATCCAGGTTTATACATTTGGTTAAAATGTTTCTATCTTTTTTCTTTCTTTTTTTGGAGGAAAGCAACGTTTCTGACTATGAACTTATCATTAAAATTTTGTTCTGGTCCAACAGCTCACTCAAAGCCACAAACACATCCTTTTACTTCATGATGCTGACCAGGGGTCTAGGGAATTCAGGGGGATGAAAGTTTTATGTATCAAAAAACGCCAAAAACAGCTACTAAAAATCCATGAAAAAGATATAAATCATTGGTATAAATAAAAGGTTTTAGACTATTTTAGATTCCTTAATACATAAGATTAATTAATTATATTAGATTAATGTTACTTTTAACGCTGCATGAGGAATATTTTAGGAAAGACTTAATGATTTTGAGCTGCATTTTGAGAACAAGAACGAGGTATAAGCTCACCTCCATTTTTCGGACTTTCAAACTATATCAACGTTAAGAAATGCGTTTTTCAGTGATGGATGCGACATACCAAATTCATACACTCGGTGATTTTTTTTCAATTCATAATATATTTTTACTTATTAATCTAGACGTGTTTTTTTTCTTTTCGTGTTAGAAAGGAGGAAAATGTCTTAAGTCATTTGAAGCTTTTATAAATATTCCTTGTCATATAAGCTTTGTAAATATATTTTCCGATTACTTTTTTCAGTAAATATTCTGGTTTAAATAAAATTCCTTCGCGTGTTCTCAAACAGTTCAATGACCTGAATGATTGCGAGAGTGGTGTCTGTTCTGTAATATCAGAAGAAATTTAGATCATTGGCGAGCATTGGCGGTGTGCCATTGAAGGAATAAAAGTTTCTCATAGATTCCTTTAAACATGCTCATCTTGCTGTAATTCAATTTATGTCTGCAGAATGTATTTTCAAAGTCGATATTTGTAGCTAAAATGTGTTTGAAAGGAAGTGAATCTTTTGTAGCGCTGTGTTAAGGGATAAAAATTCTTATTATGTAAAATTCCTTTCTTAACTTTGGTCTAGTTTACAAAAAGGTTCTTTTGTTGTTGTTGTTCACCTTTCAGTTCTCTCTGTACTTAAAAAATGTACAGAGAGATTCTCTGTACTTGAAAAATGTTTTCCTGAAACATCATCCATATATATGTCTTAGATCGTTTTTAATTGATATAAAAAGATTTTATTTTGTAGTTTTTATTCTTCTAGAGTGCATATATAGTCTGCTTGGCAAACCCTGTATGACTATGATGACTTCATGACTATATGACTTTGATGCATCACATTACGATAACAATAGGTACTAGGTTTATGATTTTTGATAATAATTATGTATTTTTATTTATTATCATTATTAATATTTCTTCTTTTACTATCACAAGAAGCAAACTTCAAAAAGTTAGATGCAATTTTTATAATGTTTTTTTCTTGTTGTATAAGTTTGTGTTTCTGCAAATACTTTGCTTAAAAATAACATTTCATGTCTGCCTATCATAGCCTTCGGTGCCTGGGGGCACTAGACAGTGTTTTGTTATGTATTAACATTCTGACAGCAAAGATTTAAGTAGACTTTTATACGCAACTTCCATTTTTATAAACACATTCCACTGTTAATAAAGTTTAATTTTAATCATATTGTTTTTGTAACTAAAGAAGAGCATCTTTTTACTATATAATTAATTGTTTGGTTTCTCACAGTATATAACAATGATTTAAAAGATTATAAGAAAAACTTATAATATAATCAGACATGTAGAAAAAAGTTATTTTTAGAGAGAAATAGGTGCACAAAAGTAAAACATAGCTTCTAGAGAGAGAGGTTCCTTGCTTCTGAATTAAATAATATATAAAATAATATGTTTAATATTGGTTTAACATTATGCAAACTCATAATAGCATGATTATTGTTATAAATATATGTTATTGACAACATTATGTCAACATATATGTTATTGACAACATACGAACTGCATAGTTTCGGACAACAAATCGCTCGAACACTATTTTGTTACCTTCTGCTTTCTAGCCACTATATTTTCCAGAATATTGTAATATATTTCAACGTTATTATTCCCACAAATCTGTTCTTATTCTAGTATCAATTTGCAATCCTTTCAATCCATATTGTATTATATTGGAAATCTATAATCAATTTCTTTTAATTAATTCATTGGTTCCTCTAGCTCTTTTCGTTTCAGATTTCACATTCTATTGAAGAAAGAACTTGCTTCTACATATCCTACTTACTCTTAAAATCTGTAGAATAAACTTTCGAATCACTCTGTAAAAAGATATACAATTCATGTTGGCATAACATGAAAGCAGAAAAAAAGAAAATGTTATTTTATGAATGAAAGTATCAAATTAATGTAACTGAAGGGTAAAACTCACTCTTTGAAACATTCTAAGGATTATCTTGTATGATTATAATTTTGAATAGTATTAACCACAAGCTGATGATGAGCTATACCATCCTCTAGCTTTACATATCAAGAAATCCTATAAATATCTAATGTCAGTATAAATATACCCATTAAGCCTATTAGCTAAATCAGTAATTTTGTTTACGATCAATGGTTTTTTCTTCAAAGTATCATGCAGGAAGTACGAACATAAATTCGAATTACATTGAACATAATTTTAAATAATGCTGATGATGAACTACACCAGGGATGGTGAAATTTCATGGATCACCTTGTCATTTTATAAAGGAATTTTTAATGAGGTATATACGTGCCATCAAATAATTTTAACTTTTGATCATTGATAAAATAATAAAGCTAAATACTAAATACTGTTTATTTACTATGGAATTCATTTTGCACTATGTAGTGGTAAAGGTTTCAGCTATTTGTGCAACTCAAATTAAAGTGACATTAGCATAACTTCTGTTGTTGCAGATTAGATGACAAATCTAAGTCATTGTAAGATATTGATTTATAAGTGATTGTAATGTAAGTGATTGTACAAATATAAGCGATTGTAAGATATTACTTTTAGTGGAATGCCTGCTGAATTGGAGTCATCTGGCAAATCTTTCTTTAATGCTATTCATCTGTGAAAATAATGACTCACAGGCACAAGTAGATGAAAATATGGTTAAAGCAGCTAACCCAGCTTCTTCAAACAGTTAAATATGTCTGGAATCGAATTCCATGTTTCCAAAATTTCGCTACTGCCATTTTTAATTATATTGCTTGTTAATCTTTCTGTTTTAATCAATTCTGATTTTTTTTCCTTTGTTTTGATAAATTATTTAATCACTTTTGTATTAGAACGGAAATCAGTTAGTTGCATTTCAAATTCTTCTATTCCCAATCAATCGTCTTAGGACACACTCAGTTCATCAAATAAAGTTTTGATAAACTTCAAAACCGTTCTGATCTTTGGCTTGCTCAATAATTCGAACCATTGGTTTGCCATCTCTGTATTGTACTATTCTTTACACTTTCACATAAAGGGAGGAATTGATAATATTTATTTTTAAATAATTAGAGCCAGTACCAAGTTTTTTCTTTATATTCTGCTGCAAACATTTTTTTCCACATGCAAATCTCTTACTTAGATTATTTTTTTTTTCTGATAAAAGTTATTCAATAGTATTTTTATTGCATGAGAAGATAAAACAAGTGTCTTACCTAAATATCAACGCCCACTCTCTATCGCAATTCGGGATTAACATAGAGCAGTGGTTCCCAAAGTTGACTGGACTCCGACCCATCTAACAGAATCTTAAAAATTTGTGACTCATCTATTGGCTACTTTAGAGAAAAGGGGGCACAAAACTGGCAATGCTCGGTCGTGAGTTGTGGAACTACTTAAATTGTACTGTAGTTCCAAAAACAGACACTATTGTCCAGTATAGTATTTACTAACAACTACTCTTTGTATTAATTCAACTTCTGGCCACTCAGCCAATTCATAGTGCAACTATGTTATTGGATAGTAGTATGTGCTGGATTTTCGTTATTTCTTTTTCGCCAAACGTGGCTCTAACATCATCTTTAATCGATGATGAGACTAAGTCTTCGCCAATGGTACGAGGTTTTTCCGCTTTGGTAATCCTCGAGCTAATGAGGTACAAGGTATACAACATTTCATTAATCTTATACTATAATACGAGGAATGGTTGTCAAGTCGAAAATCGACCCAGAATTAATAAACTCCGGTAAACTTGGGGGTCTGGGGTTTTTGGCCACGAGGAATCGATTGGCGCAGGTTTTGAAGCGCTACGGTTGAGCAGTTCGGAGTTACAGATAGGATATTTTCAAACTTTATTAGTTCACCATAATGGCTACTTAAATTTTCAAGTGGTAACGTGCTGCCATCTATAGCCAATATGCCATCTATATCAATATTCATATATATATATATA
>JAOUZG010005735.1:7969626-7999418 GCA_026289955.1 Argiope argentata | reverse complement strand
CAAAAATATAATGATACTACTAGTATTCCTCTTGAAATGTCTCAGGCAGATCTGAAATACTTAGAATATGGGACGAAAATCGCCCGATTTAGGCATATTTTACATAAAAATTGTATTTCCAGTAATTTGGCCACTTGGCGACAACGAGATTTGGAAAAATTAGATAGTTCTGGAAAATTTCATTACCTAAGCTATAAGACCATTATTAAACAAGATAGTTTAGAACTTTCCAGAACCTTGGCGGAAGTCCTATAAATCCACCGCCCGATTGATCATGATGACTAGAGAATAGTGAAGACTAGAGTGTTAGTCCAGTGCACAGAAGCTGTTATCTGTCTGAGGTATTAAAGTCCTCTGTGTTTGGAAGTTGTTTTCTGTTTGGATTTTCCTGAATTGGAGCTGAGAATTTTGATTCGTAGCTGCAGTAATTTCCTGAATCTTCGATATATCTCTGCGATTAAACGTCTTTTGATTTTCGAGAGGTTGTTTTGTCGATTCTCAATCTACACGAACCCCGAAGCACGTTACAATATCAAATCGTTATGCATCAAATGATGTGCAACTTTTGTAAATCAATTGTTCATTGTATATCATTTGCATTGTTCTTTTATTTATCAATTCGTTAATTTCGATAATTAAATCTCGAAACAATATCCAAAGGGTCAAATCCAAATGTATTATATGCTCTTCACTTTCTACTATAAATCTTAAGACAAAACAATTTATATAATATATAATATACATGACATAGACATTAAGCATAATGTAGTAACATATGTTTATAATGAAATCCAGAGAAGATCATAGTTATTTGGTAGTTTTGATAAAAGAAGAAAGTGATACCGGTTGGAAAATTCTTCAATATTCCATTTAAGAATCGTCAGCCTCTAACATAATAGGCTGAGAAAACTCCAAAGACAAAAAATACTCTGCTCAATATTTGTATTTATACATTTAAAGCTTATGAACTTACTAAAAACATATAAGCAAATAAAAATTAAAGGCATTCTCATCTACTGTAGTAAAATTAAAGAAATATGTTATAAATTAACACCCTCCTATTACTCCTTCCTAATATATGTGGGAGTCTTACCAAATCTTCCAAAACGTTTGACTCTTCAGATAGCAGGGTTTTAGTGGCGTGATGTCTAGGGGTTTTTTAATATCTAAGGGTTAGTTTCTAAACCAAGATTAAAATAATGCAAACGAAGGATGAAGAGACTTCTTTAAAACAATAAAAGAATTTATTTAGAGTTAAATGGGAATATTTACTGGTGGGGGTATTTACAGGGAAATATTAAAAAGAATTAAAACATGGAGATATTAAATAAAGAGAAAGTTAGATTATTTCCTTTAGGAGGAAGTTAGAAGTAAGAAAACATTGTGACAGAAAACACATTACCGCATAGTTTTGCGAGCGGAAACCTCTAACGCATGGAGACAGGCGTATTTCTTTTACGGATATTAGTGGAACCTCTGGCTCAATATTAATTGGGACAGTTTTTCAAAAGCTTGAAAGATAGCGTTGTTCTGTAATATTGCACTAATTAAAAATATCGTCCTCTGGGAAATGATCTAACTTTTTACAACTCTTGCTTTAAATTACTTCTAACATCGGATATTGACAAAACAAAATGAAGGCAGATGATGGTTAAATAAAATAGCTCTGTGGGTTATCCTACATATATATAATATAAATTTGTAGCATAACTTTTCTGATTTCCAGTAAATTTAAAAAGAACTTAAGGCAGATGAGCTGCATTTTTTAAAAATTATTTATGCTGTTACGCAAAAAATCCAACTTCATCCGATGGGTGTATTGTTAAAAATTTAACAGGCTCATTAATGGATAACAATTTATTATTCTGGACGAAAATTCAAAATACAGTAATAAGATAGGCGAACTGTGTCAAAAGCACTAACTGAAATCGGCAATACACTAACAGTAAATTGCTACTAAACAACTTCAGCAGCTCAAAGTGCTCAAACAGAACTCACTTGAAATCAATACTCGAAAAAAAAAACTGCGTTCAGACACTCGCTTAAGCACCATTCGACTAGTCCTGTTCACTCTTCTCGGCTTTTTATCATTCTCGAGATAGAGCATCGAATGTTCTAGAATAGACGCTCAAACTCCTGTTCTATTAACACGATCGTTAAGATCTCTTATTTTATTCATACGATATTTTTGTAATATTTTTGATTCTTATAAAATATTTTTGATCCGTCATTTTTGTGCCCCCCCCAAATCATCAAATGGTGTCTAAGTTTATCGCCAAGAAATGGGATCATTAACTCTGCATCCATTCTGCATCTAACTGTAGCACATCCTTCTTTGCCATGAAATTAATTGCCCAGAGAAGCAATATTAAGAATTTGTAATAATACTTTACTGTATAATTTTCAGGTACAAAATTATCTCACAACCTTCCTTCCTCATGTTTAATCTCCTATAATTTGTTTGTCTTCAGTTTCTCTCTATTTTCAACCTGCATCCTTTTCATTATTCTTCTCAAAGTTGCATTCACGCTCTTTCACAAACAGAGACTGGACCGGTAAAAGAAGGCCTGAAACATTGTCTTATCTTGTCGTGTATTTTAGTACTTTCCCTTTTTGAAAGTGACAACATGTAAAAAAATCAGAGTCAGAAATAAAAGAAAAGATGGAATGTACCTTCATAATGATCATCTTTGTCATGAATGTAATAGCATAAATGATATTGAACACAGCTCTCTCTTGCAAAAAGTATTCGTATTGTGGACAAAAAGAGACAAATTGTGGACTTTTCTCCAGTTAGATAAACAAGATCTCCCCTTCAAAAATGATTTGGGTAAAATAACTGCAAGATTAAATTGCTCTGACTTATTGTGCCTCTTTTCTATTGGAACGTCTGAAAAGGTTCTAGATCGCATCAACGGACTTACAGCAGCTTCAATCAACTGACTGAACAGACTTCATTAACTCTTAACCGATTGAAACTTCAATTTGTTTTTGTGTGTGCAAGCTCTCTTGTGTTTAATATATATGTTGTTCTAAGTATTTGAAACAGGGGGTAACAGCCATTATTGCTATAAATTCCAACACCTTACTTCTTTCAAATTCAAATTCATGGAAATTACTAGTAATTTAGATGTCTAGTCGTTTTACTTTTTAACCTTTTACACTCCAATGGTGCCTCTGACTCACCATTCAAGATTGTGCATCCTTTTGACGTTTTATTTATTAATTTTTCAAATCTAATTGTTAAAAACGTCTATATAATGATTAAGAGAGGTCGATTAATTTTTCAGAGAAATTCGAATTAAAAGAATTATGTGTATTTATTTTTCATAGCAGAAAGCAAATATTTGTATTAGGTGAATAATATTGCATCTAATTATTTTTCGGAGTGCAAAGAGTAAAAAGCTTTATTAAAAGAAAGGGAAACAGTTTGTTCTGAACAGTTTGTTTCTCGCTACCGTTGATGCACTTTGATTTGCATTGTCTTTGAAACGTTTGTAGCAAACGTGAGTATGCTTTTTTTTTTGGAGACCTGGTCCAAATTTCCATTTTCTCTTATATAAAAAGGAGTGGCAAAAAAGTCACTGGATGTTGATCATTCAATGGCAGAATTTCTTAGTCAATAAACAGCGAAGTCAAAGTTAAAATGTGTCCTTGAATCAGTGAAAGAACTTTTCTCTACCACATTCAAACCAAGTGGATTTAAATTAGACTTTAAGTTTTCATAAAAGGATATGCAAAGAATTATTTATGCCAAGCAAAAGTAAGAAAACAGGAAGTTTGTAGCATGAGAAATTTCATTAAAAGAAAAGAAATCCTATTAAAAAAGTCCTGTAATCTCTTATAATTATAAAGATGTAACAGTAAGAATGTTCTAAATGCCAGAAACCCATTTGGGGAAAGTTTAAAATCGAAAGGTAATTAACAGGGATTACCCTGGGGTGGATTTAAGAAAAATTTGAATGAGTTTTTTTGATGTAATCAAAAATAACGTTTAATTTTAAAATTGTTACGGAGAATATAATGTCTAACATACCATGTGACATTTACAATTTGCATTCATTCTGGTTTGTGAAGTACTTGCAATTTCCTTAATCTCATGATGTCTACGGATCTCAAGTAAATGAGTCTTTCAGAAGACTGATAGACTGATGGATTAGTTAAAAAACGCTTGCTCTTAGTAACTAACTTGCTATTTAGAGCCTCCATTCAGCTTAAATAAATACTAGTTGCTTGGGTTTCGTTGAAATGTCCATCAAAGATCAACTTAGAGACCAATAACAACCCAAATAGTTATGTTTACTGACTCAGGGAAATGTTTGACTAAATATTTGAATTTCTAGTAATAGTGACATTTACCTATTTTTAATTAAAAAGAAAACAGAAGCGAACGCATTTATTTGGATTAATTTGGACTCTTATATCGGCAACACATAGTTATGAAGCCTTTTAATAACTTTTCAAGGATTAGACTTTGATCACAATTATGGGATCAATATTTAAACATAACAAGGATTAGAATTTGAATAACTATTCAATGAGTATTGATAAGAATCACTATTGCGTCTTAGGAATATTCTTGACAAATAGGCTAAAAATTGTAAACAAATTTATGTGATACTCCATTAGGGCACTATAAACACCCCATAACTGCCATTCGCATTTTCAGTCAGAAGAGTCGAAGAATGAGTAGATTTTTTTTTGATTATCTGAACTGAAAAATAATTTCCATGTTAATTCAAACCATTTGGGTTAAATTAGGTTAAACCTTTTTACCAGTGCCCAAACAAGTGAACTTTTCGTTTCAGATTTCAAAACACTATTATGAATCAACTCCATAACACGCAGAAACTGGTGGCAAGTACTTACACTTCTTATAAAATCGAACTATTCTATTATCTTTAAAGTTCTGGTTCAAGTCACAATGTCATTGTTTATTTTTCCCATCTTCGACCAGTGTCTTAGCTATACTTTCACTATATAAATAAATATATATATACAAGCGCAAATCAAAAAGTTTTTGCGCCTATTTTATATTTACCAAAAAACAGGTACATACAGGTATTTACAAATATACGTAGTGTACTACGTGCCTTACATTATTTCTCACCATAGTCACCACACCGGTTCAGACATTTGTCCCACCGCAGCACTAAATTAGAGATTCCCCTATGGTAGAATTCTTCCGACTGCCTATGGAACCACCGTCCAACCGCATTCTTGGCTTCTTCGTCACATGTGAATCTCTGTCCTGCCTGAAACTTCTTCAGTGGACCAAAAAAGTGAAAATCACTAGGGGCAAGGTCTGGAATGTAAGGTGGGTGTTCCAGATTCTCCCAGTGGACGCTCATTCTCATGCAAGTTTTCACGACCTTTTTGGAACTCACGACACCACCACTGAACACTTCTCAAAGAGGGCATTTTTCCCCGTACGTGGGGTTCATTTTCCTGTAAATTGCTATGGGCGTTTGTCCCTTGTTCCATAGAAAAAGAAAAACACTTCGCAGCGACAAACTTGACAACCATTTGGCAACCGGGTGACGAATTGTGCGACTTTGGAGACAAAATGGATAATACTGGAATTTTCCCGATCCGTCCAATAGAAACCGAGTTATGCCTTAAGTGGTCTTGAAGACTCATGACCTCGTCTCTCGAGAGCTATAAAAGGCTGTCAGCCTCAAGCTGAAACTTATTTTATTTGAATGGTGTGTGGTAGATTGAATTGAGCCGGAAGCGGAACCGGAGTAGAAGACAAATGTAGAAGCAATGTCGTATAGTGCGTGGAGTAGTCAGTGTGGGGTTGTGAGTAGGCAGTAAAGCGAGGAGACAGTGATAAGTTCAACCGTTTGGAGAGATCGTTGAGCTGAAGGAACTCCTCTCCTGCTGGATTCTATCAGTACTCGAGCTGTGGTCGATTACAACTGGAGTGCTACTGTCTGCTGTAGTGCACATGTAGGCTATGACGGGAATGAAGCGGTGGACAAACTAGACAAAACAATGGTTATTGAGAATGAATCTTCCATGATCTCATCTGAATAACATCCTCCAAACCTATATGATAACAAGATGGCAAAAGGAATGGGAAGAAGGCGAAACAGTCCGTTCCACATATAACATAATACCGGAAGTTTCTCTCTACGCTGCCAACTGGAACAGAGCGAATGTTCTTTTATTCACTGGACACGGCCCGTTCCCGACATATTTATACAGATTCCATCTAGCCATTTCTCCTTACTGTAGCTGTGGGGAAATCGGATCTCCAATTCACTATGCCACAGAATGCCTACTCACTCTCTCATGGCACATGAGAAAGCCAGAAAGAAGTCTCGGAGAAGAATGGTACAGAAGAGTCACTCCATAGTAAACCATATTCATAAATACCAAGACATCTTCAAGATTTACAATAGTTGAGATAAGAATTCCCCTTGTGATAATCAACCAAAATTATAACTTAAAAAGTTCCTCAAAAGTGCAGAATGCATGATGGAAATCAATACTCCAGGACACAGATAGACGCTACGTATTTCTGACTCTATAGTGATTGTTTATTTGTCATACATATGTTCATAATTTAATTTGTCAATCCCCCTCTCTTTTCTGTTGGTAATCTAATTCCCCTGTAAGTTCTACCCATAATCACCGTTTGCTACAGTATTCTTGCCTCCTTCTATCCAGTTATAACTTCAGAAAAAATTGAGCAGATTCGTGTAAGATTTGATACCGATGGCATTCTCTCTGGAAATCCATGAATGCTGTATCGTCTCTCTTTCTCTCTCTTTCTCTCTCTTTCTCTCTCTCTCTCTTTCTTTCTTTCTTAAATTTTTTTTTCCTTTTTTTCCCTTCTCTTTCTCCTATCTTTTGTTCATCCAACTGGTTAGATAACTTAGTGTTATAGGCACCGGGGGCACAGGATGGCGTTATGTTATGTCTGCTGCTGTGTGCTACCCTGTGTTCATCTCGGATGTATATATTTGTCGTAAGTGTCTTCGTGAAAGTGTCTTTGTGTAAGTGTCTTCGTATAAATAAACGTCATTTGTTATGTTTTTACTAAGACCTGCTGAATGGGTATTTCCACAGAATACGCCCACTATAAAAGCGACCCCGCCGTAAAGAATTTTTCGTAACAATATCTTTATTTATAAAACAAATCCTGTCATAATAGTGAATCCTTTATTCACGTTTTAGTACACATCAAATTCCAAATATAATATTACTCTGACAAGTAAATAAAAATTACATTCATAATAATGTGCCCAAGAAAAGTTATTTTACTCTAATTAGGTGTAAAAATTCTTTTTTGATTATCATTTTAATAGAACTTATTGGCTAAAAGAAATGTAATTGAATTATTATAAAGATTTTTCAAAATATCATGTGTATTTGTTTGTATGCCTTCAATCTGTATAGCAGACCTCTAGAGCTATAGCAAGCCAATACATTTTAGAGTACAAATATGTGCATGACCGAGTACTTTTTTTTGAAAATATAATTAAAACTTTAATTGACAAAAAAATTAAATTAAATATCTGCTCTCCACATAGTAACATCCACATAGTAAAAAAATAATTTTACAATTTTAAAATCCAAAAATTTATTTTTGGATTTTGGATTTTTTTTAAATTTTTTAATAATTTCGCATAATATTCACTAACGATATTTTTCTTTACTATTGTAATGAAAACTGAATCATGGACATGGAGCATCAATGAAAATGTTAATATCTTCGGAATCTTTACCTTGAATTTCCTTCCCCTATTGATAACCAAGTTATGACCAAACTTATTTTTAGCGTATTGATTATCGTACTATTTAAAGAAAAGTTTCATTTTTTGTATATGCTGCTTGTCCATATTTAAATACTGTCATTCTTATATGTAATATAATTAAATATATATAAATATAATTTCTGTTTTTTACTTCAAACTGTTGTTATTTTCTTATTGCTATACAATAATTTTTTATTGAATTCATAAATAAAACTCTTCTAATATGCTATAAAAATTACTAAGCATATTGGATAGTATACACAAAAAGTCAACAATATAAACTGAAGTGCCAGAAAAACTGGTGCACCAATCTATTTTCGTGTACTGCTCCCACAAACACGCAGAAGTGTCTCAGCATGGCGTGGCATGTATTAAACTAATTTATGAAGATATTATGAGGACAATTCACACCATTATTCTTCAAAGGCAGTTCACAAAGCCATGGGAGTGCGAGGTGGTGCATATCTCCTAAGTCAACACTTTGCAAAACATCCCAGATATGGTCGATAATCATGTCAGGACAATTAGGTTGCCAAAAGAGGAAAAGAAATTTAGAAGAAGGATCCTCAAGGCGTCAATGTAGCTATTGTAGATCTGTGTGTGGGAGGGAAGCGCCTTATTCTGATGGAATTGCCCACGTCCATCAGAATACACACATTACATAAATTCATGTAGAGGGTCAGAAAGGATATTAAAGTACCACTGACCTGTTATGGTCGAGTCTACATACATCAACGGTCCCATTTCATGATAACTGCATGTGCCCTTTACTCTAACAGAGCCTTCACCAGTTTGAACAATTCCTTGTAGGCATGAAGGCTCCACAGGTTCATGGAGTATTCTCCACACCCGTACACAACCATCCATCCGATACAATTGGAAACTTGACTCATTAGACCATGCAAGGTTTTTCCAGTCATTAATTGTCCAATGGTGGCGATGGCGAACCCAGGTAAGGTACAGAGCTTTATGCCACTGAATCATCAATGGTACACGAAATGATTTGAGGCTGCGAAAGCCCTCGTTGCACAGTGCGTACACTGATAATTATTGATGGGCCTGCATTCAAATTATCAGCAATTTGAGGAAGTAATAAGCGTTTATCTCTTATAACGATTATTTTCGGTGTCAATGATCCCGTTCTATTAAAGACTTTTCAAGCCGCATAGTGCTGTCGATGATTTGAAGTTTCACAAGATATCTGGTATTTGCGATACACCC
Organism: Argiope argentata; assembly: GCA_026289955.1. Classification (NCBI taxonomy): domain Eukaryota; kingdom Metazoa; phylum Arthropoda; class Arachnida; order Araneae; family Araneidae; genus Argiope; species Argiope argentata. Next base: position 7,990,431 of record JAOUZG010005735.1, on the reverse strand, counting down.
TAGCATTGTCCATACGCGACAATCCAAATTTCATCTCTACTTCGGAAATGTGTGACGATTAGTCCCCTTTAAAAATTACTTAAATCTTTATAGCCTGCCATTATAACGACAAGAATAGGTGTAATAGCCTTTTCAGATACCTGTTGTCTTATATACGCAAAGTCGACAGCATCGCATTACGCTGATTGGTTGAGCCCCTCCATTATTTGCATATGATCTGATATAACAGCTTTTCTGGCTCTTTAGTGTATTATTCAACACTATCCTTATTATACAATCAAATTATTGGAAAAATTGAAGTTTAATTGCTTTTCGTTTCTAAATAACATTTAAAGATTGGGTTGGATTTCGGAAGAAAGAAATAGGTCCATAGCGAAGTGAACGGAAAGCTCCTAAAATAATGAGAATTAAATATCTATGAAAACATGAAGTCTAATATTAATTTGCTTGAAAGCGCTGTCAAGACCGAGTGTAAAATAACAATTGAAATATTTCGCAGTCAATAATTCCGATCAATCAGTTTATCGCTAAAGGAAGCTAGTAACAATCATTAAAATGATAGTTTCCTCTAACACTTATTTAATTCCTCCTTATATAACTGGAACTTTTAAATCCTAATATTTTACAGTCAGGTCTTTTAATTTTCAAGCTGTAAAAAATGTCATGCTCTCAAATTTAAGAGGGACAGAATAGATCAGACTGCCATTTCAAGACTCATCAGTGAACATTGAAAAGCTTGACTTTTGAAGCAGATCGCAAAATCTTCCTAACATGCAGTAAGTACCACCTGGAGCCGGCTTCCCTCGAACTTACTCTTGATTATTTGGGATTCAGCCTGAAGAATGTTCATCTTGATCCTCTTTTAGTGCTTGACTACGCCAGGATAATATCCATGTTTGATAATATCCTACGCTGCTGGATAATATCCTTGGGCAAATGGATACTATCCAGCAGCAGCTAGATCAGAAAGGATTAGAAATAACAAATTTTTTTATGCTAGATTTAACTGTTTCTCTTAGAGCCTACATAGGTATAGTATTTTATTTATTTATTTACTTATTTATTTATTTATTTATTGCTTGCCGGCTTTCTGGCACAGAAGTAGCGCGCCTTCCTCGTGCTCTGTGAGTCCCGGTTCGGGCACGGTAGTTCTTCTGTGTTCTACCTGTGAGATGTGTGAATGTGCCCCACTGTAAAAAGGGTCTGTGCAAGCCTGTGGGTGTGTGTTTCATCCTCATATGAGCTAGAAGTTAGATTTCTGCCCTCGGGTGCTCAGGGGTCCATACCCTCAGAAGCTACTGGACCTCTCTTTCCGTGGTAAAAAGTGGACACGACATCATCAATTATTGCTTACATTATTCTTGTATAGAATGTGTTTCTAAGGAGAACCACGTTCTTTAATTTTATATTGGGAACGTTTTATGATTTTAACTTATTTCTTACAAAATGAAACTTAATTATACGAAAAATTTCATATGTAACATTCAAAAGATTTGCATTCGTGTTTATTGGGGAAAAATGTAATAATTTTTTTTCATTGAATAATGCACCTTGATTCTTAGCTGAAAATTTTTACTGCGAAACTTTAAAGTTTTCTCGAAGTTTATAATTCAAGTAATTAACTGTACAAATTTTACCTTTTCGCTACTTTATTGCAAAATAAGCAGCAAAATTGTTTCTTTGAAATAAAATTGATTGAAATAGTTTTTTTTTTACAATTTTGCTAAAAAAATCTAAATTCGAATGCTAACTTCTTTAAAATCATTCAGTTTTTGGAAATTCGTTCGTTTATGAACAGAAAGAAATGAAATAAATAAAATTAGAAGAATTTTAAGGCTGACAATAAAAATCAAGATAACCGATTCTCTAAAATAGATTTTAAAAAATTAGTTTTTGAAATTAGAATTTAAAATTATTTCTGGATTTTTAATTGAATTATCTAAATTTCAAAAGGGTATTGTAATATTTTTCGATATCAAATTATTTTGGCAAACAGTTATCAAAGGTCATGTCCGTTCCAGCTGTTTTACTTTAGGGTTTTACTAGTAAACCACCAAATGTGTTCTGTACTGAAGTAAATAGATTACTTTTTACAAATATTACTTTTTATCTATCTATATATAATGATATTTTATATCCAACTTATAGTAAAACAAGGCTAGTTTTGTCTCGGAGGTATAGAGTCCTCTTACTTTCTTGTAATTTGCGTACAACTGAATGCACAAAAGATTTTTGCATTCAAATACTATTTATTACTTTATTTGCCATTCCGAGATTAAATATAGCGATACAGATTCTTGTTGAGGAAATTAGCGCAAAATATATTCAACTTAAGAGTAGTTAAAAATCGAGCTTATTTTCAGAATTAATGAATTTATAGAACTTGAAATAATCAGAATTCACATTCAGACTTGGTTCAATTTATAGAATGTAGATCAAAGAGTTAATTTCTGATTATGTAAAAGTGGAAAATATTTAGAGTATTAGAAATATTTTATACAAAAAGATATACTTATTCAGCTAAATAACACTATATTACTATTTAGAATTGGTTTCACATATTTATAAAAGTAAATTTTTTAGCTGAAAATTGGCAAATGGTAAAAAGTTTGTATGTAACTTTGAACTTAAAAATGAATTTCCAAAGCAGATTTTATTGAATTTTCTAACGTTTATATTTCCAGAAAATCCTTTTTTCCATAAAAATCTATGAAACGTAGTATGCTATAAAATGCATTAACCAAAAGTTTTTTTTTTTTTGTTAGTGAATTTTTATTTCATTTACTTATTTCTGCCATGGCAATTTATGAAATTCCTAAAAATAATTTTATTCTTTATTCTTTTTACATTTTTAAATCGTTGCATAATGACATCAATAACTTAAATTAAGGAAATAAAATATTGCAAAATTGGTTTTTCATACTTGGAATGCTTATATGCTCTTTTCAAAAACATAATTTATTAAAAATGAAACAAAGAACATTTCCTTTATATATATTAATTATGAAAAAGCTAATAATTAAATGTGCATCCATTTCTCGGGGAATAAAAAGCAAACACGAATGAACCAAGGAAATATTTTAATTCGATTTCATTGAATTTTTTCTGATTATTTTTATCTGCCTTTTTAATTCATATATCTAATATGTATAAGAATTTCAAAAGTTTCATGAAACTTTAAATATGGAGATTGATTTAATTGGCAATTAAATGGTGTATCACAAACAAGGAAAAGGCCAAGCTATTTGTAAGATTTCTCTCCACCCCAACCCCGAAAATTGGCGAGTCAAATTGATTTATTATAGAATAAAAATTATCATTTTGAAATTCTCTAATATTAAATTGATTACTTGAGGTGTGAATACATTTTTAAAAAGCTATATTTTGTCATAATTATAGCACTTTCAGTAACTTTAATATATCAATAATATAACTTTAAAATATGAAACAGACCAGATTAAACCTCAAAATGATGTTTAATTTACCCATAATTGCCCTATATAATTACAGAATGGTTCTTAAATATTAACCATAATTGAATGAAACAAATTGGGACCATTTCATATTAGGCAGAACTGTGAACCATGATGGCATATGACTGCATGAAATATGTACTAAATACATACAAATTTCGAATTTATTATCCTCTTGATTGCTTTACAAATTTCACCCTTCCTCTCGAGAATAGAGACGTGGCGTCGCAGACAATACCAAAATTAGTTGCATTTTTGTCTGTAGAGCCAGATTTTTTTCTACTACAGAGATATGTTATAATTTACAGATACGTTATAAGTTTTTTATGATGACCAACGCATTTAAACAGAATATGCAATGTTTTGCATATCTTTTTATTTTCTAAATTATTGTGATTCGTTGAATATATAGAATATGTGTCAACATAAGTATGTAGCGTCTGCCTTATAAGCTAAATAATATCCTTCGAGCTGAAGGGTCCCTTTTGCTCGATCGGTATGATACTCGGCCACAGGCCCAAACATCGCAGGTTCGTACCGCGACCTTCACTAGCTACAAGTACATATTGGTCTGGGATCACGTTCTAATACAAAGACTAAAAAAAAATCTTTCTTAAAATCCAATAGAAAAATATAACGATTTTTCCACAGTTTCTTTATTATATTTATTTGTTTCTACATAACATCAAAACTATTATAAGTTATTGCCACTAATTCAGTTCTAACCTAAATGTCTGAAGGGATATGAGTCCACAATTTTAATTCTTCAGCCTTTCTAGCAATAAATATTTTTATTTCCTAGAACAAAATACATATAAGGGAAAATGAATTTTTTATTCTAATAAATGTTATTTTAATGTAAATAATTCTTCAATATTGTCTTTTGATTAATCTAATACTTTCTTACTATGTCATTGTGGTGTTAGTTATTACACCTACAGCTTCAGGGTTTTCCCATTCAATTTTGATATTTTCGCATTTTCTTTCCACATAAATATAGTTTCATTAATTAAATACATTCATATTAAGAAATAAATTTAAAAATAATTTTTAAAAAGTAAACTTTGATTATCAACGGCTGTTGGTTGACAGCTCTTTTGAGAAACGATTTGAGTTAAAGGTTATTGTTGAATCATGGGAAACTTTGGCAGCTCAACTAAAAATGGTGGCTTTGGCAATCAGTGTTTGGGCGAGTGCTGTGGAAGCGGTGTTTGATCTTTCCGTGAATGTAAATTAATAGTTGAACTCATGTGTAACCCAAAGAAAAGCCATGTTAAATTGCATGTATTATGCGCTTTGTATATTACAAAGCCTATGCAATTAACTTTTTTTAAAAAATGCATCTAGTGTTTCCATGTGCAGTGATGGAAGACAGTATTTAAAGTGATCCAATGGAAAGGTATTTCTACACCCTATTGAACTGCTCCATCACCGCCCAAAATTGCAGTTTCTATTGTGTGCATTATAAATGTATTACATCTGTCACTAGAATAGTTCATAATTTTGTATACTCAAAAAATCTTTTTTAATAACGATTTATATTAGGTTGGATTTAAAAGTGGTCCATTCGCTATAGGATATGAAATTTACATACTATATTTATTGAGTTTCATACTTTTGTAAAATTAAGATATCATTTGTGTACTGAGCAAAAATGTGGAACATGATGTGTGATGTGATGCCTACCATTTCGGAGGACAGCATTTCTCAAAGAAGTGGACAATTCAATAATGATGAATCCAACTTTGAGCAATTGATGGTCAATATGTTGGATGAAAGAGATAAATTAATGGAAAACTTGAGAGAAACTCAAGAGAATATGCAAGAAATACAGTCTAAATTATCAGAAGTTGAAAGGGAAAGAGATTCTCTCCAGCGGCAGTTACAAGCAAATTTGCCTCAGGTATGATTCTATTTTGTTATTTATCTATATTTATGCATTGCATAATGTAATGAGGAGATTTAATACTTATGTATGCAAAGGTTAATATGAATACTATACATGAGAATTAAATATTTTAATACAATGGGATATTTCACTGAATTTCTGCCATAGATTTTTAAAAAATTAAAAGCATTTTGTTTATGTAACTCCCATATTTTTATGTTATAGTATTAGGCATATTTTATTTTAAATAATCAATATTTATGTTATTGCTATTTATAACTTTTATAATGAAATTTTTGATAGTGCATTTATTAAATTACTTTGAGTTTAAACAGAATGGTTATGGTAGGTTTTAAAAAAATCAAATATTATTTATCTGAATGAAAACTGGACATTTTTTTTCATATTATATTCAATTAAATGGCATATAATAACTTGAAATCAATAATATTCCAAAATAAGATTTTATTAATAAGAAAAAATTTAGTTGAATAACTTGTGCGAAATTGAATATAATGTTTATTTCTTACAAAAAGCTAAATCATAATAAAAGAGTGAATCTTAGTGCTTAACAAATTATCATTCTTGGAATAAGCTTTACCACTGAAATAAAAATTCTCTGTGGTCACATCAAGAAAAAAAGAAAATCATGTAAAAATGCATATTTTTATTAAAATTTAAATAATATAATTGTCTGCTTTTTTAGATGAGTTATAATTAATAAAAATTATTTATTTATAATCAAGAAAATTTATTATATGAATATATAAATTTTTGTTTTAGACTAAATGAAAATTATAAACCAAATTTAACTTCACCGTAAAATTACTACTGAAGAATTGAATAAATGGCAGTGAATGTGTCGAGTTATAATTTTTTTAAAGATAAGTTGCAAAAATGTATTAATGTTTCTCTCTCTCTCTCTCTCTCATTAATTTGCTGTAAGTCCAGTCAGAGAAAAGGAGAAATTTTCTTTTTGAGTGGGTTTAATTAGAATTTTTTTCAATCTTGTCTAGAAGCCTATTACCTGATTCTCCTGTTCTGCCATGTCTTTTTAATTATTTTTAATATTTGGGTAATAAGTAATGGTAGTATGTAAAAATACAGCTTTCTAAAGTTCTTGAATAAATTATGTGGATGTCAGTAACTTTTCTTCAATTACAGATAGATTAATAAAGATAAACTTTATCTCGATTATTTGCAGTTTAATTTAAAGATTCAAATTCAAAAAGCTTTGCACCTTTATAGGAGCTTGAGTCTATAAATAATTAGGGAAATTTGCATGAATTTAATTCTAGCTACGAAAATCAGGAAGAATATTTAATTGTGTGAAGTAATTCAGGTCCTTCTTTTCCCATTTATGTCAAGATGTTTGTTTTTGGTATATTTCTGATCCAAAGCTTAACCCCTTAACATATGAATTTATTTAACTTTCTAATTAGATGGCACATCCTATTTTGGTCATTTATTGTTCATTTGATTTTTTAAAAATAAAATATAGAGCATTTGGGATATTAAAGTGTTTCAAATTGAATTTTGTGGATTTAAATATTTAATTCTGCGACTTAGTTGCAGACTTGAAGGTAAAAATTTAGTATTTCGATGTGCATGTTATACACGTCATTGTATGTGAAGGGTTAACACAATTTCAGTTTTACAGTTGATAGAGAAAATGTTTCATTCCTTCTACTTGCCTACATTCATAGTTATTAAATTAAAAGTTTTGTTATCTTACTCTGATTTTTCACTTAATAATATAGTATAACAGTTTAGCACAATAATAAAAAAATAATAATCTTGTTTTGATGAAACCTTTCTATTTTATTTTTTGAGATGTAAAATTATGAAATCTTTTGATCTCATGATGTAAAAGATACAAATGTGGTTATTTAAAAAATGTTATAATTCATTCATATGCTTTAAAAATTCTTGTTCAGAAAATATTCTTGCATGACGATATTGATTTTTAAATACTGATTTATTTCATATCTTTTTTCTTCAGATTAAAAAAAAAATTCTTTAATATAGAGTTAAATTCTCTTTCCAAAATCCATAACAGTTGTTAATAAAGTTCACTGCATCTTCCTCCTATTTTGTAAAGTTGTGTATAATAAAGAAGTATTCAGTTGCTAGGATTGAATTTTAAAAATGAGGAATGACAAGTAAAAATTTGTTTGAAATAATTATATTTGATATAATTTGTTTGAAAATCATATAATTTAAGCAAGAAATATAATTATTTCAAGAAAAATTGCATTTTCCTTAATCTTATTGATGATTTAGTGATGGTTATCTAAATCCCAATGTTAGTTATTTATAATAAAAACACTACCGCATTTGGTACGGAAATTACTTTTATTATTTACCAGCCGCCTTTGGCGACTAGTTAGTTCGTCAGTATTAATGCTGACTAAAAGGTTCAATTAATTTTTTTATAATAAGTTTTTCAGCAAAATATTTTTAAGCTTCATCATATAATTCACTTATCAGTTATGTAGGCTTTAAGCAGTCATGAACTTTGAACTCCACAACTGTCTATGATTTTCTATTTGCACCCATAAAATTCAGTTTTAAATTAAAATGGAGATGCTGAAACTACTATTTAAAGTGCATCTCTTTAAATAAAACTAAGAACTGAAAGCAGATTAGTCTGACATTGAAATTTTATTCTTACTTTAGAAATTGAAATAGTGTAAATTTTCATAATTTATGTCTCAAAGAATTATTCAACAAAAATTTCACAGATTCAATGAAACTTTTTATTTTTAATGTATTATTTATTTCTAAATGTATGTAAATGCTCTCAACAATATATATATATATATATATATATATATATATATATATATATATATATGTGTGTGTGTGTGTGTGTTGGTTTAAAAATATACTTCAAAGAATGAGGAAGTTAAAATTTATAGACAGTCCTTTGGTCTTATTGATTCATATTCTGTAAAATATTATTTATATTTCAACTTTAAAATAAATTAATAAATAAGCTTTTCTATCTTCTGCGATCACATCCCATTGCCAGTTTTAAAATGAAGTTAAAAATTTTTCTTTGTCTATTAAATCTGAAATGAGATTTTTACTTCCAATTTTATTCCATTATGAATATGGTTTTCATTTTGCTTCTAAATTAACTGCAGCAGATATATTCGGTTAAATTTTTGTTTTTCAGTAGTATCAAGTAAGAGATTTTTTTTCTTGCATTGCATGTTAATTGACTAACAATTTAAGAAGTTGGTCTGAACCAACAAGCTTTTCATCAAAGGTGGCTAATTCATAAGTTTCAGGAGATCAGTCCTTCTCATGGAACATGGAGCCAAATTGTTGGATCAAACTATTGCTCATCATTTAATCAGACATAAGAAGCATGACCTTATAACAATAAATCTTTTTAAAAAATGCCAGTTTGATTAGAAAATTTATCTAAGATTCTTACAAAATGCTTTCCAAGTAAACTACACCATTTACTTAATGACTTTATGTGCTATACACTTTCAATTAGTGCATTTATTTACAGAAATTTTAACTATCCATCAGTAAAATTATTAAATATGCTCAATTTTGTTTCAGTAATTATACTTATGGCTGTTGTACTTAAAAGTAAATTTTAAAAATATCAAATTTGTTTTCACTTGAAATCAGAAGAGAAATAGCATGGCATTCAAGTTTACAAAATCAAATAGTCAATTTTTTTTAAAAAAAAATTTTAATTTTCAGATGGCACAAAATGTTCTTATATTAATTTTTATTACTTTCTTGGTATAATGTCGAAATTGGTAGGAGAAAAGAAACTATGAAAAATTATCATTTTACAAAAAAGATTTCAATATTATTTGTTTGAGTTTTTTCATGGCCCTTGAACACTTATTTGTATGAAGCAAAGACACAATTTTATTTATTTATTTATTAAATTCTCATATACAAGAATCTATGTACAAAATATTTTCTTGTTTATCTCATAATTCAAAAATGAACTAAACTGAGAGAATAAAATTAGGTATCTGCTTTTTATACTAAAATTATATCTTTTATCAAAGTTTGGATGAAATCTATCTGTGTGCATTTGAATTGGATAATTCAAAGACAATAAAGCAGTATAGGTGAAATATGGCTATCAGTGTATTACTAGAATAGAAAGTAAGATTTTGGACAAAATTCTTGAATAGATTGGCTAATGTTTAAATACCAAGAATGCTATGACTCATATAGAAATATTATGAATAATTACAGCGTCAATATAGTGGAAAAAATGAAATTAAGTTAGCTTGTTATGATTTCTGCATTCTAAAAGAAAAAGAATATTTTATAAATTGACAAGAAAGAATTTAAATTTAATATTTGGGTATAAACTTCTATTAATATCAATCCGAAAATCTAATGAAACTTCACTTTCATTTTAACAATTTCTGATATCTGCTTTACTCTGATCATTCATTTAAAGGTTAAATAAAATCAGTATATATATATATATATATATATATATATATATATATATATATATATCTTTTAGGGAAAATATTATATATTTAATTTCAAAATTTATTCAGATTGTAAATTAAAAATTTATTTGTAGATGAATTTTTAAGGTATTTCTGAACTTGTAAAAAAAAGATGCCCAACAAGGAGAAAATTTTGAAGTTTCCAATGCAAAATGTAACCATAGGAAATAAATTGTAGGATTAAAATATTTAATATATCTAATTTTTAAGGTATAATTTGGAGAACATATTATTTATTAATCACTATTTTGCTTTTAAGTGGGTTTTTTTTCATTTGAAACAACCTGAATTTTAGGCATTTCATGACAAATTTGTAAACTATTTGCAAAATCAGTTTTAAATAACAATATTTTTATATTTTTAAGTAGTAATAGTTATCTAGTGCATTTTAATTTGTATTTTACTTATAAGTGTAATGCATCTTAGTGAAGTAGCATGTTGTGATTTTTAAATTGAAAAAAAAAAATAAATTCACTAAGATACCTTATGGTTATAAAACTTTTTTTTTCTGGTTGATGTAAAGTATGCATGTTAAATTTTAAAAATATCTCTCCTTCACATTTTCCTTTAATTTCAAACTTCTGCATATTTATTAAATTGCTGGAACTAGAATTTAATTTTTAAAAACTAAGGCTTTTGAGTAATTTATTGATTGAAGGTAATTATATGAAATACATACTACAATTTCATGATTTCTGTTTTGTCATTTTAAATAAGGTTGAGTAAAAAGTACTTTTTTTCATTAATGCTGAAATTTTCTATGATTTACTCATAAGTTATCTAAGATTTCACATTTTTTTTTTCTCTGGTTTCCCACTGATGAAAAATATCTTGGGAGTGGTTAAATAAAAGATATACACTAAAAATAAAAAATAAGAATGAAACATTTTTTTTAAAAATTAAGTGTCAAAATTTGCTGTATTGCATAATATCTGGAATCTTTTATTATATAATGCAATAAAAAAATTCAAATTTAAGTTTTTGTAAAAATTTATGAATTTACTGTCTTTTTTCTAGAAATATTGCTGAGGCCTATATGAATTCATTTAATTCTGTTGCTTTTTCACGAACTCAAAATATGAAACTTCGATATTTCCCCACCAATTTTTATATAATTTTCTATAGTATATTTTTTGTAATTTGCTTTTATTTATTCTGTGAATTTCTGACTTGGTTTTATTAATTTTAAGCATTAATTCTGCCTACATCTATAATTTGACAAGCAGGTAATCTCCATTTATATTTAGTTAAATTATATTTTATTAGACTAGAGTATGATAATTTTTAATATTAGTTAAACAACATTATTAAACAACAAATCAAAGTCTTTGTAATTTTTTCGTGTTCTGGCTTTTTTAATTTGTATTATTCACACTCTCTCTCTCTATATATATATATCTTGTTCAAATTTTCAATTCTTTAATAACATACTTTTTTATTCATCTACTCAGATTCAAATACATTTTTTAAAACTTATAGTGGATGACCCATGATGTTAATACAATTTTTATATATTAATCAATTAATTAAATTTAGTTTTTGATACTTTAAGTAGAGTTTTATCAGTTTGTAATGAAATAAATCAATAAAATGCAAGCATTTCAGTATTTTTCTTGTAAAGATGAAGAATACAAGTTCAGTTCTTGCAAAAATCAATTTTTTGATAAATTAATTATATGTAATTATTTAATAAAAAGTAACAAATAAAAAATTTCTTTGTGACCTGAAGTAGGAATTGACATTAAAAAAAAATTTATATTACTTGTTTCTAATAAATTTGGTTGGTTGAGAATAGTCCCTGAAAGTTTATAGAATTAGAAACAAAATTTCCAGCTAAGATTTCTATTTATCTTTGTGATTTTACACAATGTAGTTATTCAGTTATTTAATTCCTATATAGATTTTTCAATTTAAAGGGGGAAAAAAGAAAATTATTTGTCTTACTATCTAATACTAGGTTTTTCAAATCCTTTAAAATAGTTTTTTTTTAGTTGCTTGATGGTCATCAGTTGCTGGTAATGCTTTTTATCCATTAATGGCCTCTTGGGGGGGTATTCCAAATTCAAATCATTTTTTACTTGAAAAAAAATTAAAATTGGTTGGAAGTTGTTTTTTTAAACATATGCTGAATTGAATAACTGTCATTTAGTAATTAGATAATTTTTTAATATAACAATGGTGATATTCTTTTGTAAATTGTTTGTTCTCATGAAATTGACACCTTTCGGTGAAATCTGCTTTCTAACCTATATGCTAATACAATTAGGTTAGCTGAAATTTCTATTTGCTTTTAGCAGGATTTTTCTATTTTAATGTAACAGTTATTTTATATTGCATTCTTTTGACTGATTTTATTTTTGAAATATATTATGTCACTTCTTACAATTGGGATATAATTTGGTATCAAATGAATGCTCAGTAAATATGGCTCGCTAAGCCATTAAGATTAAAGAACAGTATTATTTTTAAGCTTTCAAACATTGTTTTTCTCTCTAAGCATAACCAACAACTACTTTGAAATGTTAGTCACAGAGATAGCAGTTGTTAAGTAGAAAAACATTTCTCAGATCCTTTCTAGAATTATGCTGATCCTCTTAGATTTGACTTAAGTGAGGTATTGGGTTGCATTTCAGCTTTTATCTTTGCTTAACTAATTTCACACTAGTTAAAAAATTATATTGTTAGTGTCGATAAAATGTGTTTTGATGTAATTCCTCTTTCGAATATAATGTTACTATTTTTCTGTTACTGCAAATCTTTTTTAAGCTTTTATTGATAAAATTTTTATGTATTTAAATAATTTTTTTTATTTGCTACAAAGAAATTTAGTACACTCAAAATCAGGTATATCATCTTAATTTATTTCTGGAGATTGTTGAGACTTTAATAGATAGGCAATTACATTTTCCTCTTCCGTATCATGGTTTAAATCATTTTCGAAATTGAATTACTTTTGCATTTAATTAAGATATTTTAGTATATTTACAAGAACTAAATTACTTTACTTAATCCTTTTGTTTTTTTGTAAATAAAATATGTTTGAAGATTTTGTTTCAGCTTAAAGATAATTTCAGTGCCATATTTTACCTTTTTTTCCAAAACAGTAATGTCTTTTTTATAACCTTTTCTTTCAAGTGATTCTTTACACGTACATGAACATACTTGACTTTGTAGATGTATCATTTATCATCCTCTGACACACCTTTCTTTGAAGTTCGTTGTAACCATGAATTATTAATAACTTTGAAATGTAGAAAACTCATATTACTAATAAACTCGAAGTCTATTGCATAATATTAGATTGTTAATGTTCACTCATTCCACATGTTTTTTTTTTTTTTAATTTTATTTTTCATTCTTTATTTTCAATTGTTATTTAATGAGATAAAAGTAAACGCGAAATTCTTTGGAAAATAGGTTTGCATTCAACGCCAAAAATTCTTCAAGTGTTGTTTGCCTTGAAGCAAATTATCTTTTCTTATCAAAAATAAATATTTTTTCCGTTTCTCTTTCTAACGATTCTGTAACAAAAGCTGAATTCATACATTTGTTTTGCTTTTTATTCTGCATTTGTTAAGAAAGGGAGAAATGCAAGAAAAAGAAAGAATTCTTGTGTTGTATTAGTAAATAAAATTACTTAGTCTTGACTGTTATTTCATGCCCATCTTCGCCAACATTGTTTATTGGAGGGGGGCTCGGATTGTGGTCATTAACCCCTTAACTGCTCTGTCCGTATACCATAATAGCATCGATTTTTAAAATTTTGATAATTGTAAATAAAAAAATAAGCCATTCATAGCTATTGTAATTCAATAGTAAAATGACTTCGAATACGTAGACAAGTCAATGAATTTCCTGAAAATAAGAAAACATTCCTAAAATAGAAGGTACCATCTTATTAGATAGTAAAGAAAATAAAACAGTTAACTGGTCAAAAACTAAGCGTAATTCATCTTTGATTAATTTTAAAGATTTCTGAATTTTCTTCGCAGACTCTTAAATGGGTAAAACTTACCGATTCATATTATTTATGTAATACGTACTTTTAAATTTTTATTTCAAAATAATAACTAGCAAAATACACTTTAATTATTAGATATTTCATTATAATTCTTGCATTGTTATACACACTACATTAAATGTAAAATATTTGAAAAATTTATTAGTATTCTTTTTACATATTTTATTTTGATTGGCATTTCTAAACATCATTCAATACCCATTCACTTTACCGATTTGCTGAAGAGTAACTGAATTCATAAACTCGGAATCTCTTATTGTGATGCTGTTTTAGCATAGTAATGATAACCTTTTATCATTACAATAATAAAAGGAAAAATACAAAAATGGTACTATTAGTAATGAATGCAACTGTACCATAATAGTAATTAAAAAACATTATTACGTTACAATAGCAGCGATCATTGTGTATGGCAATTACAAATTTGGGGGTGTTAAGTCCTGTATATTAGTGATAAAGGTAATCAACTTTATTCTTTACAAAAAATTTATTACTATTAAAATTCTGTGTTGAAATTTTGTTAACCTTTGCCGTCTTATTTATTTTGAATCTTTTATACATAGCTGAAGATTTTATTCTTAAAACTGTTATTTGCAATATATATTCTGATGTAATGTCGGCAGTTATAAGTAGGCAGCGCATGCGCGGAAAGGGACTGATTTATGTTCGCCGCAACTTCGTAAAGATTCAAGTATTCCATGCTTGGCTATTAATTGCCATTTTGGTGTTGTTTGATTTTTATTTTTCACTGCTACTCGTATTAAAAGTATGGATATTTAAACAAAAAAAAACTATTAAAAAAAGGTCGAAGTGCTTAAATTTGAAAAACTATAGTAGATAAAGGGCAAATAAAATGAAAACACATACACACAAATTGTCATAAGAAATAACGAACAGCAAAAAATGGCGGAATTAATCTATGATAACTAATCAATTTTTTTACTCTAAAATAAAAGCCAAATTCTACATGCGCATGCGCACTAAGAAACAATACAGGGGCAGTTGTATTGTCCCTTTGGGGCAATTACTTGTAATCGACCGAACAGCTTTTTTCAACCATTTTGCGCATGCGTTGAATATTTGCCATCTTATTATTGGCCGAGTGTAAACTCGGTTAAACTAACTAATAATAAAATGTCGTTAAATTACTGTAATTTGAATGCTTTCAATCATTAGCTGAACTGTTGGATTATTATATGTTTTTAATAATTAAAAATCAAAAATGGTCACTATTTTTGCTCTATGTTCAGAAAAGTGTGTTACGACTAAATTCGCATTGATATAAATTATATATTTTTGAAATTTAATATGAAATAGTTTGAATTCGTTTAAGAAAGCAACATGATTTTCTTGAGAACGATTGAAATCTGCTGTGATTTTAAATATTAATATGTTGTTACTCATAAATATTAATTAATCTCTAATGTGCATAATATAGTGATTACAAATATTAATTACTTACTTTAAAGCTTCTTAAAAACAATTTATATTTATTTTCTATTATTTTGTACTTGAATTTTTATCATGTCAGAACATGATATTATTTTGGGAATGAGCAAAAATCCGTAGGAGAAAATTTAAAATTTTATTATCTGCACAAGCATGTAAAAAAAAATCAGCTTTTAATAACGCGTTGCCATTGCATTTACAAAAGCTCCGATTTTTTTTAAAAAAATAAATTAATAAGTACAGCAAATAAAACCTAGAAAAATGTCATTTTGAGTACGTGATTATATAAAATGAAATATAGGAAACGTGATGTTTTTATTTTATTTATTTTTTATTATATTTTTATATTTTTTTTATTTATTTATTTTTGAACTTTAAATGCGAGACAAAGTTTTTTCGATCGGTTGCAATACCAGTGACTCATTCAATGAAACAATTCAAATGGATAAAAATATAATTTAACTTGCATGAGCACGTGGTACTTGACCGTTCAAGAAATTATGTTTTGACATGATACATTGAAATATGCATAGCGGATTTCATTTTAATCTTCTTTTTTTCCTTTGTGACTTACGAAGATTAATACTAGTACATTTTTGCTAGCAGAATATAAAAATTTCTTTGTATTGCCGAAAATTTCAAAAAAAAAGAATTTTGTTTTTAAAAATTTGTAACATTCAAAAATTCACACTTTTAGTAAGAATGTAGACATATGATAAATGTTTCATACTCACACTGAGATGATGTGGAAATTGTGATTCTCTATCCTTTTCCACCCGTTGAGCCAGCATAATAATTTTCTTTTAATTAACTTCTCCATTGTTATCTTTTTCTTTTTTAAGTATGTGTTATAAAAGCATGTTCTGATAAAAAGTAAAAACCCTTTGCTTTTATGAATTACAAGCCTCGAAAAGGAAATGTTCCTTCCCATCCATCTTCCATAAATGCTTAATATCATTTATTGCTATCTCTAGGTAACATGAACTTCGCAATAGATGTCTTCCCTTTTCTAATGGCATTTCTTAAACTTCGGCGCTTTGTTCCGATCGCTCCCCCCCTTTCCCATGTCTTCCTCTTCCTCCATCATCATCTGCGATCGGATTTATCTTCTTTTTTTTTTTCCCCTTTCCTTCAGCACATCTCGCCGCTTCCATATAGTTCCGAAACAAAGTTATTCCTCTGGAAAATAAAATAAACTGCTATTTATAGTTTTCACCGGGGCGGACTCGAAAAGCTTTCGTGGAAGGGAAGAGTTGGGTGTAAATGTTCTCTAGTGCAGCCACTTTTCCATGCCTAAATCAAAATGAATGAAGAAGAGGTTTATTTTCTTCGCTTATAGGTTGGTCTGTAGATTACGTAGCTTTCGCTTTCTGTGTATTTTTATTCTTATGTTGGGCGAATAAAGTTTTTATGTATTTGATTATGTTAATTAAGTCAAAGTCGCTCTTAGACTTAATTGTGTATTTTATTACATTTTTGAAACGAATACTATATGAGATTTTCTTTTGTGATAAATTTTACTATCTATAATTTATTTATTTTCTATTACCATAAGTTTATTGTATTCGATTTTTTTTCACTTTGTTCAAACTACAAGATGAGTTTTCTATAAGCATAATTGTTGTTGTAGCGATTGAAGGTCGCGGTACGAACCTGCGATGCTTGGGCCAGTAGCCGAGTAACATAGCCACTATACCAAAAGTTGACTTCAGTATCGTAGATGTTATCTGGCTTATAAGGATAACGCTACAGTACTCCCCCACCAGTGAGTCAGCGAAGAAGCGAACGATTTTGTATTGCGCCAAGTGTAATGGCGAGTTGCTGCTTGCTAGTCAAGTGGGTCTGACGATTTGTTTGTTTGTTTTGATTTTTTAGCTTTCGTCAAGTGAGTCTAACGATTTTGCTGCGGGTAGATGGCGCCACAACTTTGCGGAAGGTTGCGTTGTCAAGGTCACCAATGTAGCGATTGAAGGTCGCGGTACGAACCTGCGATGTTTGGGCCGGTAGCCGCGTAATATAGCCACTAAACCAAAAGTCGACTTCAGTATCGTAGATGTTATCTGCTTATAAGGTTAACGCTACAGTTTAAATTCGAGCTCAGCAAGATTTCCAAAAATTATAGTATGTCTTTTTCATCAAAAAATACCTAATGCGGGGAAAAAAGGAGCGAATGATCGGTTATTTTCTATTATAATGAATTTAATTATTTTTTTTTTCAAACTGTAAGGTAATGGTCTTCTATAAGCCTAATTTGTATAAATTCAAACTCAGTAGGATTTCCAAAAATTATAGTATGTTTTTTTCATCAAAACATTTCTAATTCAAAAAATAAATAAATAAAAATTGAGGGGAGGACTAAATGGAAGCTCTCTTTATAGTGCTGAAAAATATAGCTAAGAGAAGGGAAAGTATTTTACTTTATAAGTTCAAATATATTTTGTAAATAATTTTGAATAGCTGTATCCTTGCTTTTTATGATAGTTTTTAATGTATTACAATTAGGCAATGACTATTAACTCTGCGTTTTCATGTTTTGTTTTAAAATATATTTCTTATTTTGTCTTTTGTTTTATCTTATACTAAATTGCATATAATTAAAGTTGAACTGAAATCTAAGATTTTCTTTCAAACCAGAGAGAAGAGCAATAGTGATCTGTTGAGAACTAATGTTATTACTTTTAAGGGCAAAATTATATGATTTATAAATATTTTTCTTTTTAAAGCAAGCAGATTGTTTTAATTCGAATAATTCAAGATTTGTTGACATGTTTTTGAAATCGTTCTGTGAAGCGTATATACTTATTCGAAGCACGTGTTTACGAAAGCGGTTTTTTTTCGCGAAATGATTTTCCCCTTCTAACAGAGCGGAAAATTTCCTTAATTTGTTTGTAGTTTTTGTTTCTAATACATAAATTAACGGTATTATAAGTGATTTTTTTTAAACTTGTGATTTGCATCCACGTCATAAAGGTTCCGTTCATATTTAACCTATTTTTACTTTCTGAGGTATGAAATAAGTATTAAAATAAAATAAAAAACGAAATAAAGATATTTGTTAATCCCTGTTTTTCTGGCATCTGCGCGTTCAAAAGCGCACATTTTTGTAGCTAAGCCTGTTAATGAACATAATTTTTAAGCTAGATGAATGAAATTTAATGCTTAGTCTTTACGACAAATTTGTGAATGTCTATCAAATTTAGTACGAAATACTTTAAAAGTAAGTTTGTTTGTACGCAACTTACGCAAGGGAACAAAATAGTTACAAAATGCAAATATCGAAATGGATAAAATTTGATGCATAGCTTATTAGTATTTAAAATATAGATTTTTATCATACCTTGAACTATGTTTATCAACAAGTGGATCGTATGCCTATCTGTACATTCGCATACGTGTGCATGCAATAACTTAAAAACTTATCAATTTAAAGAAATAAAATTCAATGAGTGATCTTATTATTAGAATTATAATTTTGTGTTAAACTTTCCACATTCAGAATACATATTCATTTATCTTTACTACACAACAAAATACAAAACACTTTTTAAAAAATACTCTAAAAGCTAATACCTTTATCAGAAAGTATGCTAGAAAGTTTCGAGGAGATCAACTGGTTTGCATTGAGTTGCATGTGCTCTTGTATGACGTATGTATTACCACATATTCTTTGTACTAAATTTTGCTTCCTGTGATGAAATAAATGGAAATTCTTAAATTATTAAAAATTCTTTCTTCTCGGTCACACATTTGCCAAAATTATGATTACATTATAATGTATATATAATGCAAACATATAACCAATAACTATATACTAAACTTCAAAATCCTTTTTCAGTTTTCATTTTTTTTTTTCCTTGTAAGTTTACAAGGTTTGTACCGAATTGCAAACTAAGTCAAAATGTTGAAAATACATTGTAGTATTAGAGTGTTGTTTTTTTTTTTTTTTACAGAAGAATTCTTTTGATTTTGATACATCATGATCCTATGAGGAATCACGAGTTTTCTGTCTCCATTATCATTTTTTTATCATTATTATTCCATTACTTCCTTAATGTTTGTAAGTAAATTTCTAACAATAAATTAATATATAAAGATCTGCAAACTTTTGTTTTTCTTTCACTGCGACTGCTTTGCTTGATTGGAAGTTCAAGAATTTGCTTTTGATAGATACTCAACGCTACCATAACATCAGAAACATTGCATGTGATGTATTTATTCGATTTAGACCAAAAAAGAGCTTTTGTATTATAATCTATAGGCGTAAACTTTGTCTTCACCACAGTTTGAGGAAGAAAAAAAATTTCATGGCGACATAGATTATCAAGCCAATATCGCCAATAGAGAAAGTCTGTATTTTTCAAACTTGCAGCGCGTGATAAAGTGAAACATTGTTAAAGAGCTTTTATATGAATTAACCTTATACTAAAATACGAGGAATGGTTGTCAAGTCGAAAATCGCCCCAGAATTAATAAACTCCGGTAAACTTGGGGGTCTGGGGTTTTGGGCCACGAGGAATCGATTGGCGCCGGTTGAGCAATTCGGAGTTACAGATAGGATATTTTCAAACTTTATTAATTCGCCATAATGGCTACTTAAATTTTCAAGTGGTAACGTGCTGCCATCTATATCAATATTCATATATATATTTTTTTGATTTCATGCAGACACGTGATGAAAATTGCATTTTTATATGTTTAATGCGCAATAATAATTTATTTTTTTAAATTTGAGTTTTTGTCAATCTGATGGCAACATATTAATAAGATAATTTTTTCCCTTTTACTCGTAACACATGCTTGGAGCTTAAGTTTTACTTTTATCTTATACTATAATACGAGGAATGGTTGCCAAGTCGAAAATCGCCCCACATTTCCGACATTTCAAACGAGTTAGCTTCGATACCTGTTTTCTCCGAGCGGAGCTCGGTCACCCGCTGGTATAAATAAATGTATAGTATATCATCAGATTTAAAAGTGCTTACCATTTTAATTATATTGGTGCTTTCTTGGCGTGAAAAAGCAAATCATGGTGAATCCACACCTTGATTAAAGTTGACAAGTGCAATCATATGAGCGTTTTCAGTTGGTCCAGCCATGCCGAAGTTCAAATTCTGATATCTATGAATAGTATTTACTGAAAACTTTAAACAACGTGGCTCTCGCTTTCAAACAGAAAGGAACTGTCAGTGTTGCCATCATGGAAAGATATTTTGGAAACATTCCAAATCGATCCTTAATGTGAGGAGTAACCGATATCGGGTTCTTTATTATTTCGTAACACATGCCACAATTAAACAGTTACATCTTTTATTACTGAACAGTGCTATTTGTTTCAGGTCTGAATAATTTTTCAATTCCTACTCTTGTTCAAATTTTCAATCGATGATAAAATACTGTTTATTCATCCAATCAAGTTAAAGTTTTTTTTTTTTTTTTTTTTTTTTTTTTTTTTTTTTTTTTTTTTTT
>JAOUZG010005735.1:7945621-7967502 GCA_026289955.1 Argiope argentata | reverse complement strand
CTGGGACTGTCTCTTTAGAGAAATTGATTTAGAGAATTGATTTTCTGATCAGATGCATTTGATAAGTCATACTTCATTCTACGAAGATGTTTGTAATTTTAAAAAGGGGGAAACAAATTGCTCATAAAATGTTCGTTAAGATTTATTACATAATTGTATTACATTTTTTTATTATTAATAATTATTATTCCTCCTCCTCTTTTCTCTATTCCAAAACTAAGAAATATGTAAGAAAAAAAAACTTTTCGATTAACCAAAAATATTCTGTAAATATGATTTTTTTTTTTTACCTTTATTCCAATTTTACGATACTGTTTAATAAAATTTTACTTTGATACAATCAAAAATTACAGTTTTCACATCTTTAAGTATTGAGTGTAGAAAACGTTTGTCCGGAATTTATTCTCTGCCAACTTAAACAGTCTGTTATGAATAAGGAAAGGTGCCTGGATATTGGTTTGTTCTTTTATCCAGTCTAAAAGGGATGAAGCGTTTCTATGGAAACCGCTGGGGAAGGCCATCTGTTAAATCCTCCGACCGGAACTATAAACTAAATAGTTTCCATATCTTAAGAAGCATGTTTCATGAAGGGGTAAGTTGCATACGTGTTGATATCGCTTTCTGGGGTTTCTTTGAATACACTAAAATCAACTTTTCTTTAATTCCTTGAAAAAAAAAATCGCGAGATTTTTTTTTAACCATTTCTAGTTTCACCTGAACCTTTTTTAGGGCTTAAACATTTTGAAATTTTAAAGGATTTAAATGTCTTTAAAATATTTTTCTGCAAATGTATGTAACAAAGCTTTTTTTTAAAACTAAATTACTGTCATTTTTTATCATGTCAGAACATGTTATTTTGGAAATAAGAATCAACAAAAATCCGTAGGCGAAAATTTGAAATTTTATTTGCACGAGCCTCTCAAAAAATCAGCTTTTAATAACGCGTTGCCATCCCATTTACAAGAGCTTTGATTTTAAAAAAATAAGTTAATGACTACAGCCAATAAAACCTAGAAAAATGTCATTTTGAGCACGTGCTTATATGAAATGAAATAAATTGGAAATGGGACATTTTTTTAAACAATAATTGCGAGAAAAAAGTTTCTTGGATCGTTTGCAATGCTAAAGTGACATTCAATGAAACAATGGAAATGAATAAAAATATGAATTAACTTGAATGAGCACGTGGTGCTTGGTCGTTAAAGAAATTATATTCTGACATGATGTTACATTGAAATATGCATAACATCATTTTAATCTTTTTTATTATTTTTGTTTTCTTATTTGAATTGTGCATTTATCGGTAACATATGTGCATTTTTGAATCATTTGGCATTCAATGAGAGGTTTAATTGATTGCGAAGGCAGTTTGCTCAAAACATTAAGTAAAACTCGACAATATTAATTTTGCCGCAACCATATTCTGCATTCTAGCCAGATTCAAATTTCATTTCAAGAATGACCTGATTTGTAACATGGATTCTTGTTATACACTCAAAGAGGGATTAATTGAAACTATAGAAATATGAAAATAATATTTATGAGGGTTGTTAAAAGTGCTGCTGGGTGATAACCAATGTTTCGCTTCAAAAATTAATGAAGTTTGCTTTTTCTTTGTTAGTCCTCTTCTACTTAATATAAATCTTTTGCATGTAGATTGCATTGAGGTATTGCACTATCACTTTTTCTCCCGTTTTTAAAGAAAAGAAATATCCTTCTTTGTCAGCATTGCGCCAAAGAAGGATATTGATGGCTTAAGTAGTTTAATTTCATATCATTTAACTAACTCCGTATAAGAATGTAGGTGGATAACCTCATCTAGTTACCCACTTAGAATTGAAAAACCAGACTACTGTGAAATCTATTGAACTTAACTGAATAAATTGGATTTAAAAAAAGGAAAATTTCATCTTCTTTTCCTTTTCCTTTTTTTTAAAAAAAGAAAAAGGAAAAGAAGTTTAGTTTAATTACCAAACTTTATTATGAACCGAGCATAAAAACGTAGGCGGGTTTAATCATCCTAATTCGTTTTGTAATAGATATAATTGAAATTTTAAAAGTGAAAGCATTGTTGTCAAATTATTTTTTAAACGAAACGGGGGGGGTCAAAAAAATTTATCATGTGAGATGATGTTGTTTTGGTTATGGAGGTTTATGGTGTTTCCGAAAAAGCGTAGGCAATGATTTTTTCGGTAAATATCATAATTTAAATCTGTTAACAGACGATTTTCAGACATTTTATTACTGCTATTTTTTATTTTAATTAAAATATTATTAAAAATTAAAGCAAACGATTTTTTCTTTGATAAACATAGTTTATTAGAGAGAGAGGGAGAGAGATGAATTTGGATTAGCATGTATAGTTTTAATTAATTTATAATATCACCGGTAATTTTAATGAATTGATATATTTTTTTATTTCAAAAAATATATCAATATATTATGTTATTATTTATATATTACCCCTTTAGTAACATTCGCTTATTCAGTATATCCTTATATTTATTGTTTTAACATTCTTTGCTTCCTAAGGTAAATTTTTTAACCAGAAACCTTTGGAAACTCCCCTCCCCCAATTTTTTTTTTTTGGGGGGGGGGGGGAATTACAGATGTCTGGGTTAATTAAAAACCTCTGACAACTGAAAATTCGGTTAATAGAAGTTAATTTATGAATAGGTTAATTTCAAATCATGATTTCACTTTTTTTGGTCAGGTCCTCTCGAATTATTTGAAATTATAAAAATAAATTCCCTTGCACATTAGTATTTTGACAAACTCTTTTATTAATATCCTTTTAATTGTATTTTTAAAATATTAATTAACTTTATTAAAAGGATTGTCACATATTGGTATTCTCTTTTTCTTTTACATTTTTCTCAGTGATTATTTAAAGGCGTGTTCTTAAAATGAGGTTTTCCCCTGTCCAATAACAGAAAACTTTCTGACACATTTGTGGTTCCATTTCCTCATGAAAATGCATGGAATTTCCTCAAATTGTTATTGATGGGTTTAAGAATGAAATTTGTTTTTATTTTGTTTTGCCTTTCTGTCTCTAAATAACTTCTTGTAAATTTATACTTTTTATTAAGTTGCGTTACTAGCCTTCATATCTTGAAAATCGGTTCCCGATTCAAAATAAATTCCTTTTTCAAAAAACTTAGCGAGTTTAAAAAAAGGGGGGCATTGGAATAGTTTTTTTAACAAGGAGCTTTAAAATAGAATCTTATAACGACGTTTTACTGTTTCTATTATAGATTTCAGTTGAGTTTTATTATAGTAATAGTTCGTCATTATTACCTCATTATATTGATTTCATCTTTCATTTTATTAAAAGTTTTTTAATTCTAGTTGTCGATTATTAAAATTAAATTGATAATGCTTTCTTTTATTTACTTTCTCATTTATATGAAGTATGGAGAAAATGTATTAATCATCAATTTTTTTTTTTTTTTTTTTTACTCGTGATTTTGTTGGTTTTTCACATTTTAGACCTTCCCGAGTTCGAAAATCACACTTTTAGATTTTTTTAGAAATCACATTTTTTTCCGTTTGTTTGTTTGTGATAAAGATAACTGAAAAAACCTTTCAGATAGACAGTTGAAATTTATTTTAAGGTCTTTACACCGAATTTGCAGATTTCTATCAAATTGTGTGTAAAATTTATTTAGAGGAAATCCGTCTGTCCAGCTATTCAGTTAAAGGTAAGGTAATAATTACAAAATGAAGAAAGCTAGATGAGTGAAATTTGGTGCATAGATTACATTATAGTGTAGACACCTATCGAACATTGAATCAAAACTAACTATGGGTTGACTGTCTGTCGGTCTTTACTTTCAAAAGCATGAAAACTCGTTTATTTAAAAATGCAATGATTTAAATATATCAAATTTGGTGTAGAGTTTTGTGACTGCAATTGAAATTTTGTGTCAAATTTTAGTTTCAGTCGGATGAGAAAAACGTTTTTAAAGACAAATTTGATTTTTAGATGCTATTAACGCATACTAGGGATCAATCGCCAAAAAATACTCACCGGGGATAACACGATTAATTCAATAAAAATGCTAAAATCACTCCAAAAGAATATTTTATAATATGCCGGTCAAGGCGTTGTCTAGCATGACAAATTGATTAGTGAGAGTGCGAGAAAGTTTTGGGGAGACCATTGTCCCTATTTTAATTTTTTTTTTAAATGAAAACTTTATTTCGCGTCCGAAGTGTTTTGAAAATCTTATTTTAGAGTTTATGATTGTATTTGTTTGTCGAATTCCTTAATATAATAAGCAAAATTGTTTTAAGAATCCACCTTTAATTAATTATTCCAGTATATAGATATATTTTAAAAATATATCGATGTTGGTTTTTCGTTCGATCCAGAATAGTTTCTGACGGAAGAAAATTCAAGGTTTGTCTCGTATTAATATTTTCGGCACGGCATTCGACTATTTCTCTCTTTTCCACTCTGATCTTTCGAAATAGTGGGTCAAGACTCTGTGAAAGCATTTATAAAAATTCCTGAACTCGTATGTGTGGGGGTGTATGAACCTTCGTATCGGCTCATTTCTTCTATCCTAAAGAAGGGGAGGAGGTAGAGCCGAAAGATGGCCTTCCGGTATGCGAATGTCGGCTTTCCCCTTCTTTCTTTCCTCTCTGGCCGTGTTTCCGTAAAGCCCGGTGGCACGTTCTGATGACAAATGGTACCGCTATCACTACCACCATTCCTTTCTTGTTTTGGGGTCGAATGCTTTAGGAGAAAGATTTTTATTTTGTTGGAGGGAAGGTCTTTTTTTTTTATTACTGTTTTGAATTTTTGTGTCATTTTAGTGGAATTATTAGAGCGAAATTTGTATCCTTCTGTCCATAGTTGATTCGGGGTATTTTGAATATGAAATGCTGTGCTAATGCAGTTGCTTTTGTCCGTATTGGAGTGAATGAAGTTTTCTTTTGTGGAGGATTTCGTTTTCCAGGATTTTATAATGCAGCTTTTAGGTATTAGTGCAAACTTTTGTGTGGAATGGAAAATAGATTATGTCATGTGTACCTTTGTTATTTTTTAAAATTTTTATCGTTGAACCGATTTAAAAAAAAAAAAACGTTTCAGTGCATAACGAAATTAAATAACGCCCAGAGCTACAATTGTGTTGCCCGTTAAAATCCACTTGCAACACCTGTTCCCGTCTTTATCCTATAGGGGTTTGGCGAATAACTCTAGGCCCGAACTCCCAATCTTATGGTTAGTAGCCAAGTAACATATCCGTTGGGCCAAAAGTGCACTTCAGTCCGTGGGATGTTATCTGGCTTATATGTTTAGCAATCACCACAATCCTTCGATAGCAACCCACTGGGATTTTTATCTGAAGGACATGAAATCTTAAATAATATCTTTTAAGTACATTGGGTAACAATGAAAAATTATTTCTTCCATGATATTTTTAGTTTGGTATTAAATAGTATATGTTCTTAGTTCACTTAAAAATCTATCATGTTGAATTTTCACTACCTCGTATTGTTGCTCGAACGACCATTACGGCCATGTGATAATTTTATCTTCAAAACTGAAAGCTCGGGGTTCGAATCTCGAACCCCCCCCCAAAAAAAAAAACACGCTGTGTATAGATCTGTTGAATGCGCTAAATTTATTAAAGCTCAAGTGCATTGCTGATCTAGGAAATTTTGGAGTGGATGTACCTCGGGTGTGAGCACGTCCTTTTGATCTATCCATGCTTCGAAATTGCGATGTTGCCTTTAAGTGGGACATTAATACACCTAAAACGATGTTTTAGATGTGTTAATGTCCCATGTTTGGGTCGGGACGGCCAGATCATGGGGAAGGTTCACTACTTCTATGCCAGGACGAAGGCTTTTTAGCATCATGCAATAAGCCTATTGTCCGAATGTATCACATTTAATCCATGGCTTATGTTTTAATTATAAAGTAATTGTATAACTTTATTTATACAATCTTATTTACTTAAAAATTTTATTTATACAATCTTATTTACTAAAAATTTATACAATCTTATTTACTTAAAAATAAACGGAATGCGATGTTGTTTAATTTCTTTCTCTGAACTCCTGAGTTCAGAGAAAGAAACCTGACTTTTTATCTCTGTTAATCAGTAAATATTAATTGTCTTCTCCTTGTTTGTTCTACTTTAATTTTGGAAATGTGACTTCGGCTTTAACCTATAAAATCTTTTTTTATTATTTCAGTAGGTTTTTGTGGACTATTATTGAAACTACATTTTTCACTGAAAAGCCTCTTTTAAGAATCGATTAACATTTGTCTTCTAGAAACATCATTTCAGTGGTTATTTCTACCACTGTGTCAGAATTGCCCAACTTCTTTGGCGGCCTACCAATTTTAAATACTGAGGAGTTACTATTTTGAATACAAAGTGCCGTCAATTGTCTGGGTTATTGTGTCTGTTGTTGTTCTTATATGTAGGTTAGTGGGTAATCTCAACTCGAAAGCGAAGTCGCCAACTGTCCCTTTGAAGAACGGTAAAATTTTGTGGGACCATTTCCAACAGCATTTGATGGCATGACATTTCCCTCTGCCTCTTATCTCCGAAAATAATTTTCTTTTAAAACTATTGACATGCATACTTTCTCAGCTCTTCATTTTCACATAAAAACAAAATTGTACTTGCAGTGTTGCTTCAAAAATGACTGTTGATCTTATCTCTAACACTCATTTTATTTTTTCATCCAAAAATCAATAAGTATAACTATCTTAATATAAATAAAAGTCGTTGTGGCTATGTCTGTATACATGTTTCTCATCTCCCCCCCCCCATCTTTTACTCAATCTCTTGATGACTGGGACGATTTTAATCAAACTTGGCATAGGTGTTCGTTAAGAAAGAGAATACTAACAACCTTTCAAATTGCAAAAGTTTATTATTTAATTAATGAAAAATCTCTTTCTGTTGTAACTTCGAAACAAATAATCTTACAAGAAATATTTTAATATGAAATCAAATTTTTATCATCGCAATGATATAAATTTCATTTTGCATAATATTTTTTTTCAATTCAAATAATGATTATTTTTTTAATTTAAATGCGTTGCAATGAACTACTCTACCACTATCTTTTAAAATTTGGTTTTTATTTCAATAATATCTATTAGAGCAGTCATAAATAAATTATTTTATTCCTAATCCGGAAATAAAAATAAGAAGATGCCATCCACTGGTAATCCAAATTATATCAGGACATGGAAGATTCCCTGCATACTTCCAAAGATTTGGAAGAATGCAGGAAAATAAATGCATTTGTGGAGGAATCGGTACTGCTTACCACTATGTAAAGGAATGTACAGAAATCTCTGATCATAGAAAACATCTGCAAGTTGAAAATAATGACTTGAGTTCAGTACTGGTAGTACCAGGTAATTTTAGGATTCTGAAGGACATGATGTCGAAAATTGTCAGTTTTTTCCCAAATATTTGAAAGTTTGTAGAGAAGTAGGTGGTCAGTATTTCACCACTTTGGGGGAAATTATCTCGAAGAGGATATCTATTCGACAGATTCGGACAATTGGATATTGCTACAGCACACAATCGGCCACAACAAATCCTGTCGATACTGCTACGTTCAGTGGTGGCGGGGTGGTCGGCTGTACAGAAGAAGTCGTCATAAGTAAATTGTTGACACGGTGGTAAGAAAAGTAAATCTTCTCTAGAGCGTTTCAGACTACGAAAAATGAACCAATATTTTACACTGTACCTACAATAATTTCAGAGGAAAATACTCCATAAAAAATTTACGTCGGTATAAAATTAAAACTTATCTTTTCAGCAATACTAGTTTCATTTTTATCTAATTTTTATTTCAATTGTTACAAATAAAAAATGTAGTTACTTCTATGCTAGACAATGTTAAGATTACCACTAATCCCCCCGGGGGGCACCTCATAATTGGGGATGAGATGTTTCTGGTATGGTGGTTGGATCTCGCCAACCCGGTGGGTACACAAATAAATAGGGTTAGGCTCCTCCCATTGATGACGGGTCGTACTTCCTCCTGGGAGGGTTGTACCGGGGCCGCCGAGATGAGTGCTATCTCTCTTACTAACTATATATAACTCTCATCGCTATCTTCGTTCTCGGAGGCCCCGGTTGTACCGTGGTTGGGTCCAGTCATTCGATGCTGATGGTTAATCCACGTGCCTTCGTGGCAGGTCGGAAAGTCTGTTCTATGACTTACTCTTTTTACTATCTTTTGAGACTTTTCTTTTCTTTCAGTAGTGGTATTTTGAAAAGTCTTCCTATATTACACTTTATTTGAAAAAAGGTTCTGTACTAAAAATGTTATACGGGGAAAGTTTCTAATCCCGAGCTATATCTAATATATTAACTTGTTTATATATACTTGCTTAGAAGCTTGCTAACTTCAGAAATAAAATTATTTTAAAAAAATATCTTTAAGATTATATATTTAATGCATTTAGCACTGTTATTTAATTCATAATCTCGTTTAAGTGTTACCACTTTCCAGACTACTAAATGTTGTTACATTCTTTTTATTTTAAAAGCTAATAGTGTTAAATAAATAATTTGCAATGTTGAAATGGAGTTGATTGCAACTTTCTCATCAATGCATTTGTACAATATTCTGAATGTGGTCAATCCTGATATATTATCAATCTTCAGTGACAAAAAGGTATCTGTGGTAGTATAGATAATTTTATTTTTAATTTAATTTATAGCTACTTAACTTTCGAAACAAATTAACATTTTGTTAGTATTTCATATTAAGATTTTTGTATCAAGATATTTTATGAACACTTGAACATTAAGATAAATTTCTTATATCTGAGGGTGATTTTTTTTCTCTGCTATTAAAATTTGCTGGCAACTATTAACGTTAGATTGTTTCTGATATGTAAATTTGAGGGAGAAATTGATTGAAAAATTTGCCTAGGCTCATGATGTCTTCATAGGTAGTAGAATCAAAGTAATCATAGAATTTCTTGTTTTGTTCGTTGGTATGCAAAAAATGGTTTAATTTTATCTGTATTAGTTACTTGCGTGTTCAGATTTATAATTTTTAATTATGAAACCAAAAATTTATCAGCTCAAAAAAATTTATTTTAAAAGTTAGATTTATCGAATTTTAACAGAAACGAAAGCTTTTAGCCACTTGACATACGAATTTATTTAACTTTCTAATTAAATAACTCATCCTATTTTGGTAATTTATTGTTAATTTGATATTTTTAAATAATGTAAGAAGCATTTGGGATACCAAATCGTTTCATATAGATTTTTTCGTACTTAAAAACTTAATTCTGTGGCTTAATTGCAGACTTGAAAATAAAAATTCAGTAATTCGATGGGCATGTCAGACACGTCATTGTATGCGAAGTGGTTGATATCTGTTAATAATCTGTCCCGTTTCCATTAAATAAAAGAACATTGTCCTTAAAAGGCATACAAAAAAATGGGGGAACTTATTCATTTGATTAACTTATTTATAACGAAGGGAATAAAGAAAAATATGTAATTAGCAAAAAGTTAATTTTTTTAAAAATAATGAATAGTTTACGGAAGAAGAAAAATCAGAAAGAAACTGGGAAAATGCATATGGGTGTAAAGGACGGTCTGTTTACTTTTCAACCCAATAATGCTGTTATTCCCTGTTTGTATAGTATTTTGACATCCTGATCCAAGACAGATTTCATGAGTACTTACGAGATTGGATTACCAGATTGTTTGTATCTTTAATTGCATAAAATCTTCGAATTATCAAAAAGGAAACATTGACTAATGTTATAAAACATTTAAAATAATTCCAAGATGTTTCGACCCTCTATTGACGAATCACTATCCATCTATAATTTCTAGGTGGACAATAATAAACCCTATGTACCATTTAGTTGTCTATTTACTCTGTTTTTTTTTTTTTTTTACCTCTGCAGTACAAAAAGCTTGTTTCAAGTTTGTTAACGGAATTTTGTTTTCTTGTAATAAATCTTTTTAAAAAGATAATTTTTTCGATTCTCACAGTCTTTTCTTAATTGGTTGTTCTAAGTATTATCTTCCATACCAACAAAGTTAGCAAGTTCATTCGCATATAAAATATGAAATATTACTTGTTTCGAGGTCATCAAAAGACCAGCCGCCAATTTCCGTCGATTTCTTTTCTATTGTTTGAAGTTTACCAGATAATACCGCTTTGCGCAATATTCTTTCAGGATTCTCTGAATTATAACACCTAACTTTATTTTTTATTTTTTAACCAACATGAATTATTTTCCCATCCGCCTTGATTTTCTCCGTTACTTCGACAATACACGGATTAATCATAAGCACTGAATGACCGGACCGCCGCAACAGCAATTAGTGACAACTGTGGTTGACTCCTAATGGCCATCACCAGCCTCGGTACAACCCTCCCCGAAGGAAGTACATCCCGTCATCAATGGGAGGGGCCTAATAACCATCTATTAGTGTACCCACCGGGTTGGCGAGATCCAACCACCATATCGGAAGCATCTCGTCCCCAATTACGAGGTGCCCCCCCGGCGGGGGGTACTGGGGATCGGGATCGGGAAGGAGACATCTAATTCTCGAATATTACGGCTAGGCTTACAAGTAGGAATCCCGCACTGGATTTTTGTGGTAATGCGTAATGTGACGCATTTTGTAATATGTAGGGTAACCCAAGGACGAGGGGGGAGCAGTGTGCTTTTTGGGTGCCTTCTTTTTAATCAGTTGAGTTCGGAATTTGTTCTTGCATCCGATTCTCCAAACATTGAGTTGGATTTACAATTTCGGTCACAGAGCCTCAAGTCTTTGCAATCTTTCTTTTATATAATTATCACGTTCACATTTTTGCGAATATATAACTGGGCAAACCTTTAATGGGTTCTGCTCATTAATACATCCACTATTCTGATGAAAATGTCTGTACCAATTTTCATCTATTTGGCTCTTTGGATAGCGTTTTCAAATACGAATGGTCAGTCAAGGCTTCCATGCATTAGACTTTTTTTTCTTTTTAAATCTATAAACTTGGTACATAAACTACATACGAAACCTCATTTTCTCCAGCTTTATGTATTTTTGAGTTATTGTGTACACACACATTAACTCAACTCACAAAATTAATTCTTTAAAAAAAATCGAATTCAGAATGTAGAAAATTTGTGAAAAATTCATGAAAAATCAATGTTTTAACCCAAATATGAGATTTTTTTTTGTGTGTTCTATAAATGTAAGTTGATATCTTTCAGCTATTCAGAAATAATTGCAAGATTTTTAAAAGTATTTGCGGACGAACACAGTCTTCTTCAAAAAATTATTTATTGATATAAGCTATTTACCCTTAACAAATCTATTGAATAATTTATAAAACGTTCAAATAGTGTTTAAAGGAGCGGTGGACATAGTAAGACATTTTTGAGAATTTTTCACTTTAAGATTAAACAAATTTTAAGTTATAAATTTTTTGTACATGTTTATTAAAATATAAGCACATCAAATTTCTTTTTTTTAATTTGTAATGAAATATTTTTAAAAAATTAAAAAATGTATAATTTTTTAAAATTTTAAAATATTTCAGGCGATGTAGTTTTTTTATGACACAATATAAATTTATTTGGAATAAAACTGCGTATGATTTAATAGTGAACTGCTATATAATATGCTTAAATGCTTATATTTTTAGAAATATTTTTTATGCACACTGCTGAATTTTCGTACGGATTTGATTTTTCTTGGATTCAAAAAATATTTTTAACTATCCAAAAAATTTTAAAATATGAAATGAATGCCATATTTTCTTTCAATATTTAATAGAAACCTTTATTTTCTATTCTATTCGAATCTAATTACAGCACCATTTTATGGTAAGTAATTAAATATTGATCTTTGAAGGATTTATTTTATTGAACAATATATCTTGTAATACTATTTTAGCTTAACATAAACCATTTATTTTGCTGAGGAAACTATAAAAATAAAATTTCACGTTTCTGTCCATTTTTGCTTATTCCAAGGTCCTTTGTCCCTTTAGGATAAAGATAAAACTACGTATAAAATTATTTATTGAATAAATATTATTAAATTTTATTTAATTTCCCCCCTTTTCCCTGTACTTTTGAAAAAAAATGGAATTGCGTACACTTACGAATGATGACCTTTGCTACGTTATCTTTGGCAATTATTGAAGATTATTTGAAAGATTCATTTTATTGAACAATTTATCTTATAACACTATTTTAGTTGAACATAAATCATATATTTTGGTGAGGAAACGATAAAAATAAAATGTCATTCATCTGTCCCTTTAGGATAAAGACCCTTTAGGATGATAAAACTACGTTATACTTATAAAAATATTTATTAAATAATTATTATTAAATTCCATTTAATATTCCCATCTTTCCAATATACTTTTGAAAAAATGGAATTGCATATAAGTACGAATGATGACCTTTGCTTCGTTATTTTTAGGAATTATTTTTTCAAAATTTCGCTAATTTAAATAACAATGGAACCGTTATTGGTGAATTCCAAAGGGTGGATGACGAGTTGGTGTTTTTCTTTTACTACCTAAAAATTAAAATAAATAAATAATTAAAAAATCATCGCTTGGGCTCATTAAACTTCAAATATTTGTGAAACCCTTTAAATTTTCCCTGTTTACGTTTTAAATTTGCTGGCCGAAACTTGTATCGGTGAAATTGATTGGTAATTTGTATCGTTCGTTTGATTTGAAAATTTCGATATTAAAATATAAGCACATCGATTTTTTTTTTTTTTAAAAAAAGGAACGAAATATTTTTAAAAATTGAAAGATGCATAATTTTTTTAAAACATTTCAAAATATTTCATGCGATTTAATTTTTTTAAATTTTTTTACTATTCATTATAAATTTACTTGGAATAAAACTGCGTATGATTTTATAATGAACAGCAACTGTAAATGATATGCTTAAATGCTAATGTTTTTAGAAATATTTTTTATGTACACTTACTGAATTTTCGTACGAGTTTGATTTTTCTTGGATTTAAAAGTGACTTTTAACTATCAAAAAAAAAGAAATGAAATGAAATGAATACCATATTTTCTTTAAATATTTAATAGAAATCTTTATTATCAGTTCTATTTAAATCTAATTACAGTATCATTTTATGTTAATTAAATCTTGACCTTTGAAAGATTCGTTGTATTGAACAATATATTTATTTTTAAAAAAAAAATGTCGTGTTTCTGAAAATTTTTGCTTATTTCAAGGTCCTCTGCCCCTTTAAGATAAAGATAAAGCTACGTTATGCTTATAGAATTATTAAATAAATATTATTAAATTTCATTTGATATTCCGCTCTTTTCCCTATATTTTTGAAGAAAATGGAATTGCATACAATTACAAATGATGATCTTTGCTACGTTATCTTTGGAAATTATTTTATTCAAAATTTCGTTAATTTAAATAACAATGGAACCGTCATTGGTGCATTCCAAAGGGTGTATGTCGAATTGATGTTTTTCTTTGCTACCTAAAAATTAAAATGAATAATCACCGCTTGGGCTCATTAAACTTCAAATATTTGCTAAACTCTTTAAATTTTCGCTATCTGCGTTTTAAATTTGCTGGCCGAAACTTATATCGGTGAAATTGATTGGTAATCTGTATTGGTCGTTTGGGGGCATCCGCATCTTGAATGAGAAGGATGCTCCTCCCTCCTCCCACTCTTTCGGCGTGGCCGTCAATGACGCCAGCAGTGTGTGTGTGTGAACGGCCTCTGGTCTCTTCGCTGAGTGAGCCAGAAATGGAAAGAAAAAGCCTCGTGTCTGAAGAGACCTCTCGGCGAGACTTGCTGTCTCTCAACGCTGCGTATTTGGTGGCTGCAGCGTTTATGAAATTCTTTGTTTATCTCCGCCGCTTTTTGTTGGTGGTGTTCGGGACTTCGAATGAAATGCGATTGATCATGGCTCTGCTGGGGAAAAACTAGTTGGTTCTGTGCCATCTGAAATACAGTGACTAATCCGAATCTATTTCATCCGATTTTTTTTTTTTTTTTTGGTCTGATTCCTTGAAAATTCTCAATTAAGATGGTGTTCAAAATGTTATTTGAAAATAGAAATTATTTTTAGTTTAGTGTAGAATCGGAAATAAAAATTATGCTGTTACCTGACTGAAACCTCAATTTATTTTTGTGCGTGCGCGCTCTCTTGTGTTTAATATATATTTTGTTCTAAGTATTTAAAACAGGGGGATAACCGCTATTGTTGCTATAAATCCCAATACCTTGCTTCTTTCAAATTCAAATAAAAATTGTGAAACAATATTTTTATTACTTAATTTTATTTGCTAAATATGCTCGTATTTTATATCCTGAGTAATCGTTATGTTAATAACTTTTAGAGACTCTAAATTTAGTCGAGGACTTTCTTGTTGTGCAAAATATTCGCAATAAAAAAAACCCAATAAAATAAAGATTAAAATGAAATATGCTATCATATTTCAATGTATCATGTCAGAACATCATTTCTTGAACGACCAAGCACCACGTGCTCGTGCAATTAAATAATATTTCTATTCATATTAATTGTTTCATTGAATGAGTCACTTTAGTATTGCAAACGATCCAGAAAACTTTGTCTCGCATTTATTGTTTAAAAAATATCACATTTCCTATTTATCTCGTTTCATATAATCACGTGCTCGAAATGACATTTTCTAGGTTTTATTTGCTGTAGTCATTAACTTATTTTAAAAAAAATCAGAGTTTTTGTAAATACAATGGTAACGCGTTATTAAAAGCTGATTTTTTTCAAATACTCGTGCAGATAATTAAATTTTTATTTTTCGCCTACGGATTTTTGTTGACTCTAAAAACCTCACCCCCAAAACACACCATGTTGTTCTGACATGATAAAAATCACTCACTTAAAAAAGCAATCGTTGGAAGACGTTAATCGATAATTAATTCGGTCTTGCACGTATGTACTTGGAGATTCTTTGCATAAGAATACAAGATTTTCTATATTTTTTATTAAAATTTCATTTTTTTTGAAGTTATAATTAAAGATTTAAATATTTCAATGATAATTATAGCTTTTTTTTTCGAATTTATTATTGTGTGTTTATTTACTGCATAGTTATTAAAATTGTTGCGTTTTCAAAATAAATTTTACCTTTTTCTAGTATAAAATTAGTCACTTTCTCCAGCTGTAAACAAGTGTAGTTTTTTATGAAACCAAAAGTTTTGAAAAAATTGCGCTTATATCGTGGCTTTTTTATTTATTAAAACTTGAGTTCATGTCTTTTTTATAATGGCCCTACGAATGAAAGCGTGTGGAAATGAATGTTTTAATTTCTAATTTTTGATGATTTTAAAATATTTTGTTTTAATTCATCCAGATTTAAAAAGACTAGATTTTTATTCCTTTCGTTGTTTTATGCTGATGGTTATATAAAATATTGTGTAAATTTTTGTCTAGTTATTTCATTATTATTCAGGGATGTAAATTATAAATGTGAATTAAGAGCTAAACATTTGTTTTTTAAATGCACGATTGAGTCTTGGCGTATAGGGTTAGTGGTAAAAATTATTAAAGTCGGTGGCATATTAGTCTTCTTTTTCGGCTCATAATTTAAAATACGAGGATTAAAATCAAAAAAATTATTTAAGTCGCTATTCCTGTCTTATATAAAATTTATAAAAAGCTTTGACTCCTCCCTCTCCTGGTATGCGTAATAATAAATGAAATTTTATATTAAGAACTATTCTGTTTGTCATCACATCTGTCACATGTAAAATACATTAATATTTATATTTGTTACATTGTATACTATTTAATAATAAGGCGTTAATAGTATTTTAATGCAATTCCATTATGAGAAATTTTCAATCTATTCGATCATTTCTTCTGATGAAAAAAGCAATTGTCTAAAAGAAAATCTACTTCCGACGGTGAACAAAAAAAAAAGAAAGAAAGAAAGAAAAGACGAGGGTCGATTTCATATCTGAAAAAAATGTATCTCACGTACCGAATGTCAGATCTTTTTTCTTCCGGGGGAGAAAAAAATGCCCCCCCTCCCTCTGAAAATGGACGTGTCACTGCTGCTTAAGGAAACGTTGTAGTTTTGTCATTACGTTTATGATTGATGTATAAAGACATGTTTCGGACGATAATCCCCTTCCTCCACCGTTTCTCTTAACAGGGGCGCAGGAATGTTATTGGAGTGAGGAAAGTAATCTCTTTGTTACAAACTTCATTTCATTCTAAATGTGTTTATTTGGACCGTTTCATTCTTGGTCTTGAAATTTTTAACATGCTTTACTCCGCTGTTATATTCTTTTACTTTTTAATTTATATACATTGGAAGATTCATAACGTATTTTATTTCAGACTGATATTTGGTTTGGTTATATGAACTTGATGGCTGTGAGCTAAATGCACTGCTGTACTAAGCATGAAATTGAAATTATATCAATATAGACTAATGCAAATATTAAATTAAAATAAACTTACAAATTGTTTTTGTAATTTAAATAGTTGTTATCATGAACCAAAAGCGCCGACGACCGTCAGCGATTTTAGACCGATTGAAACTCTCTTGTTTTTGAAGTAGCGCCAACTAAGGCCTAGATTGTGACTTAGCTACACACTCATCACATTCACTTGCATCACCCCTTTTTACAGGATGGCACATTTATACACTTCACAGATAGTACGCATAATAACCATTCCCTGACCGAGATTCGAACCTGGGAAGCTCAGATCACATGGAAGACAAGCTACCTCTGTGCCAGCGCGCCGGCATTTAAATATTTCTCATTTAATGTAGCAGTAATTACGGTTTCCAAAATTGCGTTCTGAAGACTCAGTTTCAAATCATGTTCTTGCTATTCATCGTTAGCCACCTTTAGCGACCAACTGCTTCACCATGAATATTGTTTGTGTTATTTTCCATTCAATATCTTACTCATGATGTTTTGATTCCCACCTCCCCGAAAAATAATAGTTTTAATCATTAAATTGTGACAAAAATCAAAAATATGAAAATTTCATATATGTTCTGCTTATTGTGCATATGAAACATCCTAATAGAGTCAAATCTCTTGACATCATAGTATTATTAAAGACGTTTCTTTCAGAGTATGCATCTTTTTCACGATATTGTAGCTATTTTCTTATTACTCAAATTCTCCCTTAGCTTACAACAATAGGGAAATAATTACTCAATTAAGTATATGACAAAATCATAAAAACGTTTTGAACTTAAGTTCAATTATGAAATCTGTTGTTAAAAAAATAAATGAATATATTTTTTTTTAATTTTCAAAATTTAAGAAAATTTTGATATTAAAAAAAGAAAAATATTTGAATTTTAAAATCATATTTGTTTAAAAATTGGTATAAAAATCATTTTTGTTCCAACAATATTTTCAGGCGTTATAGTTGAAAGATGCCAAAATTACATTCTCCTTAATTTTAGTAAAGATTATTATTCGGTTGTCAGGTTGAGTCGTCAAGAAAGATCGGTTGGCAAGTAGGTTTGCTCAAAATATTCTTAAATAATCGAAAACTTTCTTTACCGAGATTAGATTTCAAATCAGGATTTTGCTTCTAACGAGGTTTTCCGAGAATTATAATGATGAATTCGTAAGTACGCATTACTACTTAACGTTTTGATTGAACTTAAACATCAATCATTGATGAGAGGAATCACAGACATAGCTGATTTTTCGCTGTTTTCTTTTACATTTTCCTAGTATTCTTTAATAGTTTTTTTCCCACTCACCGACGGGAAATTTTACGACACATTGCGGTTTGCTAACATTATAGTGCTTAAGAATGAATCTCCTCTTCACCCCCCCCCCCTCCTCCTTGCTTCGTTCTTACAACTTGAGTTATAAAAAAGAAAAAAAGAAAGAAAAATCATCTCTCAGTAATAGCTTTTCACATCTTGAAAAAGGACTTGTACCAACTTCAGCTTTCTTTTTGAAAATACTCTATTTCAATTAAACACATTTGATTTTCTGGTACCGTTTCGGTAAACAAAGATCTCGTTTGGGAGAGACTCAGATAATCGAATTACTTCTGTGTCTGAAAACCTCACGTTATTCTAGACAAAAATATTTTCTAACCAAATTTGAATTCGTATTGCATAATATATAGAGAGAAAGATAATAAACACGTATTTTTTATCATGTCAGAACAAGATATTGTTTTTGGGATGCGGCTTTTTGGCGTCAACAAAAATCCGTAGACGAAAAATAAAAATTTTATTATCTGCACGAGCATCTCAAAAAATCAGCTTTTAGTAACGCGTTGCCATTGTATTTACAAAAGCTCTGATTTAAAAAAAAAAATAAGTCAATGACTACAGCAGATAAACCCTATAAAAATGTCATTTTGAGCATGGGATTATATGAAATGAAATAAATAGGAATTGTGATATTTTTAAACAATAAATGCGAGACAAAGTTTTTTTAATCGTTTTCAATACTAAAGTGACTCATTCGATGAAACAATTAAAATGAATAAATATATAATTTAACTTGCAGGAGCACGTGGTGCTTGGCAGATCAAGAAATGATGTTCTGACATGATACATTGAAATTTTTTTTAATGTGCGTACATAGCATTTTTTGAAAACTTTTTGCACGTATAAGATTTAAGAAATATTTAAAATTTATTAATTAAAATGAGATATTAAATATGCCGCAATTATCGGACAAGAAGTTTTACAAGATGTTCCCTCCTGTTTAAAATATACTTGTAAAATTAAACAAAAAGATGCAAAATATTGAAATTTAAAAAATCTTGAAAATTTGCCTTTAAAAATTTGGTCTTAATTAAACCATCTTAAAAGATAGTGAATCCTTTAACAGGTATTAAAAATCAATATACTATTCTTAGTTTAACTTCCACTTTTAATTTAATAAGTTTTTATTCAAATACGAAAAAATATTTCAACTCTCCTTCCTTATACAAATCATATTTGGTGTCATATGTGAGGTACCAATTATCACAGACATCATTTTAGTTCTTCTAAACTCATTTAAATTTATTATATGTACAAATGCATATATGCGAACACGAAAGTTTAAATAGTTACATAAAATTCTAACTATTTAGCAAATATATATAAAGATATGCGTACAAAGATCCGTTTTGTGAAAATCTTGACGGAATGCTGCGTAATTAATCTACATTTTGCTCTTTCTTGTCACAATGTAGCGTCATGCTTCGTGTGCATGCAGATCTAAAATTTCCTTTTATTTAATGGCACTTATGTTCAAAATTCGAAGGAAATCGATTCTGTACTTGGGTTTTTATGATGCACATTTTGTTATAAAACATGATGGGTGATAACAAATAGACGAGAGAGAAAAAAATTAGAGGTTAATGTACTTCGAAAATCCAAATTACTTGCCTGATTATAGTTTTAATCATATTAATATTTTCCGGGAAGATTACATTTCTAACGAATAATATTATTAGATTTTCCTCTTATTTCTTTATGACTAAATTAATACATAATTCTTCCTACAATGAGTGCATTTACAAGGAATAAATTAACAAAATAAGCTTATATTTAATAATTTGAATCATATGGGAATGGTAGTAAACAGTATTTATTGCAATTCTTTTTGAGGTTGGGAATAGTGTTGATTTTTTATTGAATGAACTATTTTCTAAAAGAAGCAGTGAAAAACATTTTCAAACATTGCATAGATAGAATATTTTCTAATCGATTAATTAAATCATTTGTCACCAAAATAATTGCACTTCTTTTCTTATTTTGTGAAAAGAATTGCTCAGGGTTTTGGTTGCTTTTTATTTTAGACGTTATTTGTAATTGATAAAGGCCCCTTTTCCCTCATTGTTAGAATGTATCAAAATTTTCAGGTTTTTTATACAATATAAATTTGAAATTTGTTTTATGTCTCATTATTGAAGACCCGCAAGATGCTTTAATAAAAATAATAATTTTTTTAAAAAAAATATTAATAGTTTTTAAAAATAAACTTGTGTTCAAAAAAATTTTTTATTCAAAAATATGTGCTATTTGCTTTATTTTTTCCATATTTTGGTTGTTTTACTATATTTAGGAAGTAGTTTTATTCAAATTCTTTCTAAAATTCAAATATTAATTCAAAACTAGTGGTTTTGTAAAAATTTGTTAAAGTAGAATAAATTTAATGCGAAAAATATAAGGATTCTGGCAGAATTTTTCATAAGCAGCTATAGTTCATATGTAGCTTTAAAATATGACCAAACGTGAAATAATTATAGAATCAATTTTCAGAAATAAAAAGAAATATTTTTTTGTACGAGATGAATCACAGAAATTTTTATTTAAATTATCTTTTTCCTTTGAATTATACGTTATGGGGTAGAAAAACGAAATGTTTTTAAGATGAAAGATTCGTCGAAAACACTTATACCAATTAAGTTTTGTATGTAACCGTAATATACAGATATTAATATTTAGCTATAATTTGTGGAAACTTTCAAAAAAATTGAAAAATTGTTTGTTTGTTTTTATTAATAAATTTTTAGAAATATTTTATTTTTAATCTGTCATCAAATGTATTGCATTTCCTCAGAACTAAGAACGATGTCGTGCTGCCATCTGTCGGTGCTCATATGAAATTCTTTCCGTTATTTCGTAATATTTCTCTTTTGTTTTTGTTGTGGGATTCTCCTTTGTCTTACTACTATTCTTTAAGTATTTGTTGTTCAGAAAAAAACATCCCTTTGTTTCAAAACAATAAATTTCATTTAAAGATTATTTTTAGAATTTTGGGTCCTAATTTTCTTCCACACTTCTATTCTGTATATTTGTATATGTGTGGTCAACTATCATTGTTTTGTAATTTAGAGTATATATTAAAACAATTAAAGTCTAAGATTCTGATGAATGTTTTTTTTTTCATTGCATT
This sequence comes from Argiope argentata, assembly GCA_026289955.1. Taxonomy (NCBI): domain Eukaryota; kingdom Metazoa; phylum Arthropoda; class Arachnida; order Araneae; family Araneidae; genus Argiope; species Argiope argentata. Next base: position 7,946,584 of record JAOUZG010005735.1, on the reverse strand, counting down.
TGATCATCAAGCATTATTTACTTCATTCAATCTTTAACTAGCATTATGATGCATTATGCACTATGCTTAAATAGTAAGCTTAACGTATACTTAGATTTTCGTATCCAAGAGGGTTTTTTATTTAAGATTTAAGTAATATTATTGGCCGCCTTGGACGACTAGCTTGTTCTTCATCGTCCAGATTATAGACTTTATAAACAATTAAATGATTCTACGATATATATATTTATATAACCATAAAAAATTATATTTTTTATACGTCTGAAAAACAGGAATTTAAATCAGTTTGCTGTAAATATTACGAAATAAAAGCAGAAATAGGAAGTTAGAAGAAGGAATAGAAAAAGCGTGCAGTATTGGCAACGGCAAAAGCACGCAGTTTAATGTTTTAATTGAAGAGCTTTCATTCCATCATAATATTAAAAGAAAAAAAACTTGAATAATATTCTTTCTTTATTTATATATGTGTGTGTATGTGTAATGATATTTTTAAACTCTTAATTTTAATCCTAATTAATTTCCAAAGCCCTATCTTAATGTAGCCCATAGTAATATCATTCTAAAATATTCTCTTATTTCCTGATCCATTCCACTCGCTCTAGTTAATTAATTCAACAGAAGCTGTGTAAAATTGCTGAAACAGCTAAACGCCTGTTACTTTCTCACACTCCGTGGGAGAGATGAATGACCAAAACAAAATACCTTTAAAAAGGATCCCTGTGTTTCCCTTACCTCTTATGTGTGAAACAAGGAAATCCCCACTGAAATCCAAGTTTATAAGCTCTATGAAAAAATATTTATCCCTATCCAAGTCTTGGTATTTTAAGACCAGGGATAATGATTTCCCGGCCCTTTTTGTACACTTAGCTTTCGTGAATTCCGTGTTGTGTCGTTCTGTGTTGTGCACGTCGCCTTCGCTTGTAAATAATGCCTGCTCCCATGATGGAATAAAAAGAAATTAAA
>JAOUZG010005735.1:7902505-7932617 GCA_026289955.1 Argiope argentata | reverse complement strand
CATTAAACATATAAAAATGCAATTTTCATCACGTGTCTGCATGAAATGAAAAAAAAATATATATGAATATTGATATAGATGGCATATTGGCTATAGATGGCAGCACGTTACCACTTGAAAATTTAAGTAGCCATTATGGCGAACCAATAAAGTTTGAAAATATCCTATCTGTAACTCCGAACTGCTCAACCGTAGCGCTTCAAAACCGGCGCCAATGGATTCTTCGTGGCCAAAGACCCCAAACCCCCAAGTTTACCGGAGATTAATTCTGGGGCGATTTTCGACTTGACAACCATTCCTCGTATTATAGTATAAGATATTAATTGCTACCTGGAAAAAGAATTGGGGGGAAAAGGCTTATTTAAAAAAAATTAGGGTAGAGTTAGAGTACTGTTTTACATTAAAGTAACATTTAATTTTAAGCATGACATTTTTTTTTAAGAATGAGGTACCGTGTGGTTTTAATAGAATATTTTTCATTGTTTTATTTTCCGCTTGTATGTATCCGCGCAATATGGCGATATTAGTTTTTATGTGTGAGCACATCATCGTTATTATATAATTAAAATTAGGAAAATATAATAAAGAACTAATAAGCGAAACATTTAAAAACTATGATGTTTCGGATAAAAAGTTATAATTTGGCTTTTTTAAAACAATATTATTCCAATATGAAGCATTTTTTAAATACTTAATATTTATTTTTTATTCGCATTCTGGAAAGAAAGTACCTTTTTTTTATCTTTACTTAATGTCATTGAATCGTTTTGATAAATTAGTGAACTTCAAAGAATATCATTATTAATTCCCAATTAAAAATCGTGTTTTAAAATTGCTGACAGAAAATCATTAGTTTTCTTTTCATACAAGAGAAAACTGTTGAGAAAGTTATTCATTTCAAACTCTACCTGCTCCTGCTATTCTTTAATTTTTCTGCATTAAAGTTATTCTTCGACCTTAACAGGCTAGTTCTAATATCGCTGATTCAGCTCAGCCGTGTTCTAATCTCTTTCTATTCTTTAATTTTTCTGGATTTCCCCTGGGGGGGATACATTATTAATGCTTGCTGGTGTTGGAGTTGTATATTTCTTTCCATTCCTTTTGTACTGCCCCCCTTAATTGCTTTTTGGAAGTATTTTAAATTTATCTCGCGCGTTTGCTTTTGTGGCACGATTTGAAGGAATTTTGGTTTGCATTCATGTTTTGTTCAGATGTTTTATTCTTTTGTCGATCCTTTTTGATTCCCGGCTAAATTTCATTATATTATATTAAGAACTATGTCTCTATTACGCACAATAAGTAATAATTAGATTTATTCTATTACTTTCAATGATCTCAACCGCAAACTTAATTAACAAACGTACTAAACCTTTCTTCGATTAGATTTTTATTTGATGTGGAATATTCGAAAACAATAGTGAAATGTAAAATAAAAGCAGTATCTTTGATTCAATTTATGAATATTACAGATAATTAAAAAAGCACTTACCACCTTAGATATTAAATAAAAAAGCGTATAGAATTTGGAAACATTTTTAATTTTCTGAATGAACCTTTATTTAGTAAAGAATTTCAAACATTACATCATCTATGTATACAAAAATGTCTTTTATGCAACCTGCAATTATGTCTCATATTCATATTCTTCATATAATTTGAAAATGATATATATAAACTATATTTTTCATGTGTTACGCTAAATAATGAAATTCCTACCCTTCTAATTGTTTTAAGTTGATTAAGATGTTCAGTTCGCATTTATTAGCATAATTTGGCGCTTTAGTTGCTATCTTACACAAATTTCCAAGTATTCTAAGGCCTCATTAAATTATACCAAACGTCCAAAAATTATTTTATAATATTCCGTGTTATTAGTAATTGGGTTCATATTTTAAAGCATTGTCTTCCCAAGAATTGGACGGTGGCCATATGTGTTATATTTATTTTTATATGCCTGAACAGTGACATTCGTGTGTCCGCTGTTGGTTGAAAACATTCCATGAAAAGAAAAACAGACTTTCTCTCCAAAAGAAGCATATTTGTAGATTCTATTCCATAAAAAGTAGAACTTAAAATTGAATTTTATCATGAATCAGATAAATTTTTACTAAATGTTTCTCTGGCGTATTACATTAATTATGAAATTTTACTGAATTGCACATTATATTTCAGTACCAAACGATTATACATTTTATACTTATATTTAAAAAAAACATGCTTGATTTCAACAAAAATTGTTTTTGTATTAATTGAAGTTTAAAATAGCCATTTAAATTTCAAATTTTATGGACGCCGATAGAAAATAGAGAGATGCATGGTGAAGTGAACTGAATCGCTTAAGGCTTCTACAATGATTGGGAGTTATAATGACTATTAAAATTTGTATTGATTTGCTGAAAAAACCAAAATTACATTGATTAAAAATTTTAGTGAGCATTAATGCCGGCGTCTGATCGCCAAAAGCGGCTATTCTATAATATTTTTAGCATCTCAAGCACTTTTTGTATAAGTTTTTTCTTTTGTGTTATTAATCATATTTATTTTGCTTCTCATTGTGTATAATTGGCGTTGGTCTATATTTTATGAAGTTGATCTTTTTATTTCCTACTTGTACTCGTATTATGTCTGCATTGTCCTACTTCAATTATTTGGGCTAGACAATAATATATAAATGGATTTAAAATTTTCTTTTGAAATTCAAAAAATATATCGTCAACTTTTCTTTGCTACATGCCTTTGGTTTCTTAAAATAAAGATAATTCTATTCTTCGTAAGGAATGCTATTATTAAAAGTGGCGTTTTTCTTTTCACGTAATCTCAACTACGAGCATTCTTGTAGAAGAAAAAATAACATCCCTCCTTGTTCTATAATTTTTGCCGGTCTTATATGAAATTTATCAAATCGTGCACTACACACTCCTAACTGTGACAATATATGGAAATTTTTTAGCACTATTATCATGCCAGAACAAGTTGTTTTGGGGATGAGATTTTGGGCTTCAACAAAAATCCGTTGGCAAAAAATCAGCTTTTAATAACTTGTTTGCCATAACATTTACAAAAGCTCTGATTTTAAAAAAGAAAATAAGTTAACGACTACAACAAATAAAACCTAGAAAAATGTCATTTTGAGCACGTGAATATGTGAAATGAAAAAAATAGAAAATGTGATATTTGTTTAAACAATAAATGCGACACAAAGTTTTTGTGATCGTTGGCAGTACTAAAGTGACTCATTCAATTAAAATGAATAAAGCTATGATTTATCTTGCACGAGTACGTGGTGCTTGACCTTTCAAAAAATGGTGTTCTGACATGATACACTGAAATATGCATAGCATATTTCATTTTAATCTTTTAAAAAATGTTTTCTTGTCATAGTTACAATGCTTCTAAAAGTTTGAAATTCTCTCCATTTGCGTAGAGCTTGTTTTTTTTTTTTTTTAATCTGTTAAATTTGATTAAATCTGTATTGTCTTTTTTCGTTAATTAGGGAATTTGTGATTAAATGCAGAACAAAATATGTCTTTACTTTCCAGAGGAGTTCTTTAAAGTTAGAGGAAGAATTTTTAAATTAGCATGAATACAAAAATGTTAAAATCTGACTTACTGTTAGATACGATAATCGATTTCTAATTTGTTGGCAGCTCACTTTCTGTTTTTGAATAGTTTGAAACACATGTTTTGGCTAGTGTTTAAATTAAGTTGGTAGAATTTTTTATGTTTGTGTTGCTTAAAAAATATTTGTTTAAAAAAAATTAAATTTCAACATTTTTTTTTTTTTTTCATTTTTTTAAATAGATCTAAGATGTCCAAAAGGATGTTAAATGCGTTGCTTTAAAAATAAAGCCTTACTAAATTGAATCTTTCTTTCGTTTCTCAATGTAGCTAGTGTTTATTGAAAGCTTTCCCTGTTCCTGTTTATATTTAAATTTTGCAATTGGAAAATTAAAAGAAAAAAAACCCGACGGAATGCTATTTTTTTCCCCCTCCCCGTCTGTTCGTGAACTTCATTTTCGCCGTGAAATTGTAAAAAGATTTTTTGTAACCCTTTATTTCCTACGCATGCTCAGTAGCAACGTGTTTTAATTGGCTCTTATTATAGAGGTCTACAACTTCAGATAATTTGCATAGTTATATTGTAAGCAGGCCTTTGTCCATCGATTTCTTCGTAATGTAAGTAAAGTAAATTTTTAGAAATTAATTTATTTAAAGCAAACTTGTTGAACTCGTAAAAATATTATATTCACTTACTATATGCATATTATGAAATAAAAATAAATAAATAAATAAATAAAAACTTTTACCATTTACCAATTAAAGGGTTAACAAAATCCAGATTTTCTTTTTAGTTTAAAGGGAATAAATGTCTCTTTTTTATTATTTTGAATGTTTTTTATAGTAAAATAACCGCTTGGCGGCTCTTTAGGAATAGCTCGAATTTATCATTTAATCCTTTTTATTTCATTAATAAATCATTCGTACGATTATTAACGAGCTAAAACGTTTACTTAAGTTATTCACTATGGATGTTTTGAACTTTTTGCGTTCGTTGATTAGAGCCATGAATCCGTAAAAATTACCAAAAATTTAAGCCTGCTTGAAAAGGAGCCACTTGTTAAAGTCTTGAAGGGGGATTGTGGGAGAGGACTGCAAAGACTAGTACAATTCAAAATTCTGTTGTTAATCTGATTTTTTTTTTCAAACTGATCCTTGTTTATTATAATCTTTTAGCAAATTTGAAAATTGTTATACTTGTATTAGTTTAATAAGTATATCGTAGATTTAAATAGTAAATACCTATCTTTGTTTATCTGGTAGAAATGTAAGAAATAGCAGTTTCAATATTTATTTCAAACGTTTTGCGTTGTAACTGAACATTTTAAAAAAATGTAGGATGTTCAGGCTTTTATTCTGAAACATTGTAGCATAAATATTTTAGGCTTGATTTACATATCTTTATTTTATTTTTATAATTAATTCTTTCTTATATTGTTTGATTAGATAAATGAAAAAAAAATACATTTCATTCCGTCATGATGCGCCTGAGTATAAAACCTGTTATTACAATAATTAAAAATATTACAATTTAAAAAAACACACAAAAATAAGATTTATATTTCTGAGAAACTAATTTTTTTTAAAATGATTTTCATATTGTAAAGTTATATTATTGAAATTTGAACGGATTTTCAATTAAATTTTTTAAAAAAAGGCTTTTGTTATGAAAATTTGTAACTATCTGCCAAATTTGATACCTCTCGATCCAAAGATAAAACTTGCTGAGCTTCTTTTGATTTTTTAATATGCATATCGCGATTTATCCATAGTTTACCACATAAACATGATCTTGTTAATATTCATATGATTTTTTTTTTAAATCATATGAATATTAACGTGATGTGCATGCAACACGTATGCCTTTACATCCTTACTGGTACTTAGGGAAAATATGGAGACGTATCACGTTTGCTCGTATATCATTAAAAAGAAGCATGTTTATGCGTATGATGTAGTTAATAATTCTGAAACTAGTCTCCGCCAGACTAAGTCGCTTGGTTCTTCCCTGAATATAAAGTATTGTTTTACAAATTTCCAAATTCGATATTCTTTTTCACGACTGTTGCAACTCTTGATGATGTAAGATATTAAAAGATGTCATTGTTTATCACACGATAGTTTGGTAAATATTATTTTGGTTACTTTAAAATGTTTCGTCTAAATCATTCATATTTAGTGTATCTCTCACCGCATCAATTTAGAATGTAAAAAGAATTGATAAATTTCTGTTCTCAGTTTTTGAAAAAAATCAGCAACTTTTATTTCATTTTAATATTTGTTTTAGCCGTCAAATTATTATTTTTTTACTGGTCTAATGTTTTTGTTCGTAACGCGATATGTAGTTTGAGGACTTTGATGAGCTTTATAATGTAATGACTTCAAATCGCTAATTTTTCACTTTTTGAATCTGCATTTCCTTTCATTTAAAATTTCGAATTTTCGATGCTGTTTTGTTGCAGAAATCGGCAATTGAAGATCTATTTCGTATGGTTTTAAGGATATATGTCATATTGTAATTGAAACCTTTGGTAGGATTTACGGCTTTTGAAAGAAGTCAAAATGTGCATTGGTATTCCCACAATAAAGATTTTTTTAATTTCATTGAAATTTACTTTTTAAATGTCGATTAATTTGTTATAATGTCTTAAATTGATCTAATTTTATAATAAGCTAGATTTGCAAAATCTTTCCACACGCGTTGATAAGATATTATTCTTCGTTTGCTATATTTTTTTAAAAAAATATTAAAAGGAAATCTGCTATGCATATTCCAATGTATCATGTCAGAACATAATTTCCTGAGTGACCAAGCACCACGTGCTCGTGCAAGTTAAATTATATTTTTATTCATTTTAATGGTTTCATCGAATGAGTCACTTTAGTATTGCCAATGATCAAAAAAAAACTTTGTCTCGTCTTTATCATTAAAAAAAATATCGCATGTCCTATTTATTTCATTTCGTATAGTCACGCGCACAAAATGACATTTTTCTAAGTTTTATTTTCTGTAGTGATTAACTGATTTTTTAAAATCAGAGCATTTGTAAATGCAATGACAGCGCGTTATTAAAAGTTGATTTTTTTAATATGCTCGTGCAGATTATAAAATTTTTATTTTTCGCCTATGGATTTTTGTTGACTGCAAGAAACCCCATTCCCAAAACAATATGTTCTGACATGATAATAATAAATAATTTAATGATTTTTAATTCAAAACTTAATTAAATTTTTTTCCCCTGTACACCCTGTACTTTTTTTAGATCAAGCTTTATTTAAATGGAATTTTTTTAATCCCTCCCCACCCCCGATTTGTAACTTAAAAGATGATCTTCACTTAAATGTGATTAACCTTGAGTTTAACGATAAAATAAAAACTGGCCCGTATTTAGCTTATTGAGGATGTTCGTGAATTCTTTTAATATCGATCCTGGATTGCAATCGAAATAAAAGCCTGTAAGGACATTCTATTATTTTATTATAAATTCTCTTTAAAGTTGTAAGTGGATATTTTTTCATTTGTTTTGCACTAAAATGAAAACGATAAATAGAAAGTAATGATGACTATTAATTACTTACGCAACAGAATGTCAACTAATTACCTACGCAACAAATATGTCTTAGTAGCGTAATTGAGTCACTTTATTTTGAATGTTATGACTATATATATGAGATGCATTTCTTAAAGGAAAACAACATTTCATTTTATCATCTAACTTCCTTAAAAATAGGCATCTGCTTAGTCAAAATTAATTCTATAATAAAATTAACATATCAAACTAGTTCAACTCATACACACTTCTACCCCCCCGAAAACGTTCTTTATATCTAGCTGCCGCAAAACAAAAATAGAAAGACAGCTTCTCTGCTTCAGTTTTAAACAGATTAATGAAAAGAATAACCACTATCCGTTTCATGAATTAAAAGCATCGATCTAAAGGCCATCCCATTTTAGCAAGTTTTTTATGTTCTGCAAAAACTTAGTGTAATAAAAACTTAATTCTGTAAAGTGTTGAAAAGTATTTAAAAGCTAAGTGTTCGTGGGTGTGAAATATTACTATAATCATATTCTGTAAAGTGAATTCGAGGACCACCATTACTAATTTACGCTTTTATTATCTGTCTTCTCTGTTGGAAATTCGGAATCTTATAGTTTTAATTCACGATCATCACGCATGAAATCTCCGAATTTTACCATTTGTTAATGTGTGCATTACGTGTTCCTGAATATTTCTAACTCCTTTTATAATCGAAGAATAAATTGCTCTTCCTGCTCACGCATTCATTCTAATGCAACTAAAACATGCAAAAGTGGGCATGATTGAACCAACGGATTAAGTTCATAACGTTTAATTTTACATTATCATTGATCAATTTTTAAGCGGTGAAAGTTGGGCTGAAATTATTAAGCAATCTTGAGTTTGTGGTAAAGAATTACTGATTCAACTCGCAAGATTCTTGTATTCGCGGGGAAAGTAGAAAAGAAATAGAGACCAATAAAAACTTATTTAAGTTCAGTTTTTATTTTTAATTTCGGTCTAAATCCCATCCTCCTTTCTCTCTCTCTCTCTCTCTCTCTCTCTCTCTCTCTCTCTCTCTCTCTCTCTCTCCAATTTTGGATTTTTTTCACATTTATATGTAAAAAAGTTCAATTCATGGATTTAAATCATATTTTAAGCACATAAGTATTACATTTATATGTTGCTAGTCGCTCCTGGTATTGTGAAAATTTTGGTTATATGTTATTTCCCAATTAATTATTTATGGTTCTCAAGAAAATATTTGTAAGCATCAATTTGTGATTAAAATTGTATTGTTTCAAAACATTTAACATGTTCTTTTTTGTTACAAACCTATAATTTTGCTTCCCAGCACGAACAGTGCCATCGTAAAAAAAGACCGCATTACGATCTGCACTGTTGCATGCTGAACGTAATGATTTCAGGGCTTGGCGACGAATTTGACGGCAAAATGGATAATACTGGAAACTTCAAGAATTTTTACGTTCCGTCCAATAAAAACCGAGGTGTGCCCTGATTGACCTAGAAGGCTCTCGGCCCGTCTCCCGGGAGCTATAAAATACCAGCAGACTCAAGCTGTGTGTAAATTAAGTCGGAAGCGGAGTTGGAATAGAAAACAAGTCGTGAAGATGTCCTGTTCTCTACTGTGGAAGCAGCGACGAATGGCGTGTGGAGTAGACAGTGTGTGGTGTGGTAGCGAGTTAGCAGCCATAGCGAGGAGACAGTGATAACTTCAGCCGTTTAAAGAAACCGTAGAGCGAGGCTCCGAAGAACTCCTCTCCTGCTGGATTATGTGTGTGCTTTGAGAGCTGTGGTCGATTACTACTTGTGGGCTACTGTCTTCTGTAGAGTGTTTCTGTGTCCTGTCTGTGTTTGTCTCGGCTGTACATATTTGTCATCTGTGTATTCGTCGGGTTTTTTTTTTGTTGTTGTTGTTTGTTTGTTTCAGTGTCTTCGTGTGTGAATAAACGTTATTGTTGTTATTTACTGAGGACTTGTGTCTTCAAATCACACATTACACCTGCTATATAAAAACGAATCCACCGAAAAAAAAATCTTGAAATTTATTTTTCAGAAAAAAACAACGAAAATTAACAAGAAATTCGTAATACTGTTGTTTAAGCGAACCAACCTAATGGAGTCAAAGAGAGTATAAAAAATAATTGTCCCTAACGATGCTATTTCCCCTTTGTATTTTTTCATGAAAACTGTGCAGATCATAACACTTTCTTTTTCATTTTCCAAAATAGAAAACAATATATATTATTAAATTTTTGTTGAAACAGTGAATACGATTTGAATCCTGCTGCAACAATAAAAGTTATTGTGGAATGCTTTTAAATAAAAATTACGACAATCAAATTGGCATTATTAATCCTTTCGCATACAATGACAAATAAGTACGCGCATCAAATTGCTGTATTTTTAATTTTAAATCTGCAGTTAAGTGGACGTATTAAACAATTCAAAATGTAAAAGACAGAAACGCTTCAATATCTCAAATCTTCTTATATTATTATAGGACATGAAATAGCAATGAATGTCTCAAATAGAATGTGTCATCTAATTAAAAAGTTTAATGTATTCGTATGTCAAAAGGTTCAAAAGCTTTCGATTTTAAAGTAACTTGAAACTTATTTTTAAGCAATTTTATTTTTTAGGAAAAGGCCAAAATTTCTCTTAATTTTTAAACAAAATTAAAGAAAAAGAAAGAAAAATAGTAATAATAATAAGTGTCGCCCTACATGGCCACTTTCCAAGCTACATGTGTATTGAATTCAGTCAAACAATCTGGCATGCACAACATTAATAGTGACATTTTACAGAATAAAGGGATCGGCTTTCAGCTGCCTAATTTAATACGACTGTACTGAGGTTTCTAATGATTTTTTTTTCTGTCTGTCTATCAGTCATCTTTTATTGCTTTATCACTGTACATCTTCAAAATCCAATTTTTTTCCCACTTGGCATTTGCACAACAGAAGATAACTTAATCAATATCAAAGATTGTAATTATTTTTCACTTTTAACTAAGCCATCAGATTTTTAAAAAAAAAACAACTTGTGAAAGCTGATATTGGTACCGATTTTCTCGCCGCAAGAATTAGTTAAAGTGATTATAGAGTTTCTGTGTTAAGTCAAGAAGTTATTTTTAAAAAATAATAATGAAGCACGCTCCCACGCATTGGAACTTATAATATGAAACTTGTGTGTGATAAGTTTTTGTTATTAGATGGATTTTGTTTGTAAATCTGGTGTTGATTAGTTTGTGTCATATGCATTATTGGAATAAAATGTCTCATTTTACATCCCTCCCCACATATATCTATTCTTTAAATAAATCAAAAATGTCAATTAGTTGTGATTGTAATAAATAACTGTATTAAATTCATTTCATGATCGTGTGATGCTAGAAAATTAAATTTATTTTATTATTCTTTTAAATAAAAACTCTTTAAAAAGTTTCCTTTCATTCAAGCTTCAAATTTATTCAATCTTAGGTTCTTGCTTTAAGATAGTTTCGCTTGGATTTAATTTTATTTGTTTAATACATGTTTTTATTTTCCTGTTTAGGAATTTGCTACACTAACAAAAGAATTAAATCAAGCCCGAGAGCAATTATTAGAAAAAGAAGAAGAAATTACAGAGCTCAAAGCTGAGAGGAACAATACCAGGGTAAGTAATTATATTTTATTTTGAGTGTTGTAATAAAAGCTAGAATGTGCTTAAGTTTTCCAAACAATAAAATAATTTAGTTCTCGTGTTAATGAATTCAAAAAACAATTTTTTCTTTAATTCTGTTTGCATGTAACACAATAATTTTTTTAAACAAGTTTTTAACTTATTTTATCTCTTATTCCTTCAATTAAACAGAAAAATTATCATGTTATTGACTGAGTGATTTTCTTTAGTATTATTTTTCCAATATATTTTTACCCTTAATACAAGACTGGCCGATTACTTATTAGTTAATTAATCAGAAAATTCATAGGAAGTTTTTGAGAGAAAAAGACGATCATGTCACTAAAACCAACATGAGGCTCATAATAATTACTTATTTAGGGGGCACATTGACACACTTAAAAATAATTCCATTTAACCTAACTATCATTTAGTTTTTACTAAGAAACATCTTAGCTTTGCTGTTTTTCAGTATGTTACCAAATGAGAAATTGACAATCTGAGTTTACAGGCTGCTGTTCTGCAACGATTGTAGATTTTTCTTGCCCCTGTTGATTTTATTCCAAAATTACCGTTTAATCAAATACAAATCATCAAATTTATTGAAAATAATCTTACTTTAAAAGAAAACTGCCTGAAACTCTTTTGTTCTGGCAGTGTTCCGACGGAATTTTTTTAGATCTGTTGTTTCCTGGTGGCAGGGTCTCGGCATCTGAACCGGAGGGTTTCAAGTTCGAGCCTGATTCCACCAAAAAATTGTCCCCAAAAACGGGTCTGATGCAAGTTAAATCTGACAGGACCAAACGTCCTCTCACTTGTGTATTGTGGAAGTTTGGAGAGGGGTACCTGCTCAGGTATCATTCTCATCCTCTGAAGGAGGTCCAAAATAACCTGGGACATTAATAAAACTAAACTGACACCATTTTATTTGCAAGATTAAAGTTTTTTTTACTCAATATTTATGTATAGACATAGGTTATCATAAATTAGTAACGTTTTTGTTATTTAATTATTCTCTCCATTTCATTAATAATTTATATTTTTGGGGATGTAGTTGCTCTTGGAGCATTTGGAGTGCCTTGTTTCACGTCATGAACGATCCCTAAGAATGACTGTAGTCAAAAGACAAGCACAGTCTCCTGCTGGTGTATCTTCGGAAGTGGAAGTTCTTAAAGCCCTTAAATCATTATTTGAACACCATAAAGCTTTAGATGAAAAGGTAAGTTACTGCACCTAGTAACATTTTCATTTAATATATATTTTTTAATGAACAATTATAATGATGGTAATAACTTTGCTGAATTTTAATTTATGAGTTTTTATTATGATAATTTTATGAAGTAATTCTTTTTTCATATGATCCATGCAAAAATGCCTATTTGTTTATTTTTTTAAGTTATGAGGTTATTATTATTATTATTATTATTTCATACTGATCATTAGTCTATTATAAAGGTGGTTGTGACTCGAAAAAATATCACAACCCAACTATTATTCTTTATTCTCAGTTCGTGATTGTAAATTGATTGGTCTCTAAGTTTTACTTACAAAATAGTAGAACTCTGAAATACATATATTGAGTTTGAATTTTGAACATAATTAATGGTAGGTACTATTTGGTACATGAATTGTTAGATTAAAGAATTTTGTTTATTACTTAATTTGTTTTTTTAGGTTCGAGAACGGTTGCGAGTTGCTTTAGACAAAGTCACTACATTAGAAGAGGAACTTAGTAAAGCAAATGAAGAGGTATGTTGCAAATTTTTTGATATTACATACCTTTATGTGGTGGTACTTTTCTTTTGTATGTCTAGTCGATAGAAAATATAATAAAATTGCCACAATTATAGTTTTAAAATTACATTTTTCAGCTTAATCAGTATAAAACCAAAGGTGTAACATTAGAATTGAAAGAAGAAAGAAAGCCTGCTAATGGGGAAGAAGCTACTCACATTTCCAAGGTTTGTATTGATTTTACGTAAGTTGAAAGATAAATATTGCATATGGACTTTGAGGCAGAAGAAACATTTTCTTTCATTAATCATGGCAAAAGATTTGAAGAATATCCATTATTGAATTAAACACTTTAAGGAAGCAAGTATTCATTTCTAGTTCCATTTTTAAGTATTTTTTCTTTATATTTATTTTTCAATTCAGCACTTCGAATTCATTTTTCTCTTGATCATTAGTAATATTTTGAATATTGATTTAAAAGAATGTAACCTTTAAAAAAATTAAAATAGTTCAATCTTTAAAAGATTGTAATATTTTCATTATTTTGTACTCTTTTGCATTGTCTTTATTCTACAAAATGATGATATATCAAATCTAAAATAGAAGGGAAGATAAGCACTTGGATTAATATCCTAAATAAAGATATTAAACTTCTGTATTTTTAGGGTGATCTTAAAGAAATAATAAACTATACATGATTTAGTCAATTAAAATTTGGTCCTTAAACTTAATTCATTTGAATTTTCAAACTATGTATATATTTACATTATAATAGCATTATTTATTGTTATTTCATTCTGAAAACTTTCACAAAAGGTTATAATTGGTAATTGTATAGCATTTACAATACAGTTCTAATTAATTTGCGTGATTTTTTTAATAGGTTTCTAATGGAACAGCAGAGGCTGCTGCTGAAGCAGCCCGTGTTGTTGAAATGCAAGAAACGCTCGAAAAGGTCAACTCGGAGCTGAGTGCATCACGTAGTAAAATTGCTGAACTTAGTGCCAAAATTAGAGAGCAAGAAGAATGTGTGTCCGCTGCTCAAAAAGAAATTTCGAGAATGCAAGAAGAAAATTCTAGGCTGGCTCGAGATCTGAAAGAGGTAATTAAGTAATGCAAACTTTTAAAAATGGGTTGAATTTAATTGCAATTGTTGCAGGTTCTGCTGAGCTATTGCTTAAGATCCAATATAGAAAGTGTATCTTTCATTTTCTTAAAATGGTTCATAAAAACATAGGATTATTTTTTTTTTCAATAATTTAAGAGCTGTTTTTGCTTTCAATAATTTTGAGATGTATATTAGCTAGATTACATTGCATCCAGAATTTTTCTTTTGTATTCAATAAATAATTTTTACTTCTAACTTGTGCCACTTTTAAATACAGTAGTTTATTATTTTTAGCATCCTCATAAATCTTCAGTTTTAAAAATGTAGAATGTTCTGGAACTCCTTTTCTTATGTCATTGTAACTTAAATATTGCAATACTTTTTATGCCCCTATCATTAAAACATTTACTGTACAAAACTAAGAAATCCGATATGAAAACATGTAAGGTTTTGCACCCCTTTAACTGGATTCAAATAAGAAAATTTAAATATTACTTAAAACGCTTTCCTTTTTCTGAATGTCAGGTTTTAAAAAGTTTGGTTTATTTCAAAACAAGGGAAATCAGCAGTTTTAATATTTTGTGTTGTGGCTGTAAAGAATTTTGTTGTATCTCCTCACAGATTAATAAAATTTGTGATATTTTTAAATTTATATTTTATATTTTTCCTGATAGTTTGTTGCAGATTCTAAAATACAAACATTCCATTGGAATAATTTTGTATTAAATTATGATGAAACCTAACAACTTCTGTAAAATCTTTGAGCTTACTGCATAAAGCTAATTTTTTTTAATTAGGTTTTAACAAAAACTAATATATTCTCACCTCTTTAGTTGTGCGAAACTTACTGTAATATGTTTAAAATTGTGTGTTCTTTCTACAAGATTTGCTTTCACGAAAAATATTAAATAATTTATTGCTTCCCAATTGTTATTCAGAATTCATTATTCTTACAAACTTGGAAGAGGTAGGTGCTATAAATTTTTTATTGTAATGCATTGTATTTTACATTTTTTCATTATTATGTTCATTTAACTGGACTTCTGTTTACTACAAATTGGAAGCTTCTGTCCTGAACTAGCATTTCCCATTCAACTAAAAAACAAATAGCTTATTTGTAGATTTTTGAAAATTTCATGGATTGAATTATTTTCTTCAATTTCAGAATTTCTATTGCCTTTAAAAATGATTTCTCTATTCTCACTTAATGGGTCAAAAACAATTGAACTATTTATAGAGTCAAAATACTTGATGCTCATTAAAGTGTACAAGTGAAGAAAAATTGTTTAAAAATTGACTTTTTGATTATGAAAAGGAATTCAACATCTTAATAGAGGATAATATAATAAACAAATCTTGAATTTTAGAGCTTACATTTCAAATTTAATTATAATTAGTTCTTTAAATTTCTTTCTATAAAGATTATCTTTTATGGAGCTTTGTTTTTGAAGCATATAATGAGCAGAAATAAATTCATTAAGATAGATGTTTGCATTTGCAAATAAATTTTACTGCTTATGATGATGTAATCTTACTGTTTATGATAAATAATTATTTTCGTTTTTTTACTCTTAAGAATAATGCCCAAAAAGAAGATCAAGAAGAGAGAATATCAACTTTAGAGAAAAGATATTTAAATGCTCAGCGAGAATCAACATCACTACATGATTTGAATGAAAAATTAGAACAAGAATTATCTAATAAAGAAGCACAGTTAAAATTGGTATGCTTATTTCTTTAAAATCTTATTGCTCTTTATGCATATGCAAAATCCTGTTGTATTATATTTGACTAAATTGTTCTTAAACTTAGTTTGTTTGTTTTTTAACTTGCATCTTATATATGATACATGCCCTCTGTATATCTGTGCTTATCTATAATGACTACTGTTCACTATTCTTTAAAGCAAATATATTGTTTTACTATAACCATTTCCATTAAATAAGAAAAGATTAGTTCGTATTTAATGATTTTCTTAATAATAATTTTATTGGCAAAATATATTATTCTTCCTGTTTAGAGTGAAGAAAAATTGCGAGCTCTTCAAGAAAGGTTAGAGCTTACAGAACAAAAATTAGCTCAATTCTCTCGTAAAGCAGAAGCTGCTGCAGGAGAAGCTTTGGCTCAGGTTTGTTTGGTGTTTTGTATTTATTTATTAATTTATATATTAATTAACAAATAAATATATTAATGCATTCTTTATTTGAAAATTATATATTAATTTTCTTGTTTATTGCTCTTATTAGGTTCAAGACAGGCATGGAAGTGTTGAAGATAGGATACAACGGTTAGAACAACAACTAGAAGAAAAGAGCAATGAATTGATTAGAGTAATATTTTACTATTGTTTAGTTTCCTTATATAATTAATGTGTGTGTGTGTTTATATTTATTTATATGTGGTATACTTTAGTCTAGGCAAAGAGAAAAAATGAATGAAGAACATAACCAAAGACTTTCTTCAACTGTTGATAAGTTGTTAGCAGAATCAAATGAACGGTTGCAGTTACATCTAAAAGAACGAATGCATGCTTTAGAAGAAAAGAATTCCCTGGCTCAAGAGCTTGAAAGAACAAGAAAAGTTTTGGAGGATACTCAAAGTGAAAAGGTTTGTACAGAAAATGATTGTAATATGTAATAAAATTACTATCCGCATTGTAACAACTCTGACACAAAAATTTCTTCTAATTTAATTCATTTTGTTTTATATTAAATACTATTCCTTTTTATGTGCTGTGCAAGAAATATACAATAATTAGTCAATAAAAGAAGAAGAAAAAAACTTTAAATAAAAACTGCGATAAATTACATCTCCATATAATACACCATAAAATATATATGTAATGCACTGATTAACACAATAAAATTTTTAAAGTAGGTAATCCGTTGAGGACTTCTGTAGCTTGATTTATTATCTGAATTAGGACAGATTTGGGGAGTTGACAGGATATTTTTTATACCAGCCTTTCTCCAGTAACACCACTAGAAAAAGCAAATAGGTTAAATTCAGCAATAATCTTGTGAAATTGAAATAAAATGGAATACTACTGAAATTTAAATTTATAATGTATATATATATATTCAATTAAGTCAATGAAAACCCTTTGCTTTTCTCGTCTAGACAAAGTAATTGAAGATACCAGTTTGAAACTCATAGAATAAATATATTGCTTTGTCTAGATTGCTTTTAATTTAAAAGAAAAGAAAGAAAGTTCACAAAAAAATCAATGGGGGATGAAATCTTCTAATTTCAAATCAAATTATAAAAGAAATTTCTTGACATAATTAACTAATACAATGTAAAAAGGGGGGAGATCAATAAAAATTGAAATTTCCTTTTTAAAATTTTGTGTTATCATGCGAGAACATTATTATTTGTAGGGCAATGTTTCTCTTCATTATTTTAAGTCACTAACCAATTTAAATAGGTATGAAACAATCATGTGACTATCAGAATGTGCATATGTTGATATATCAAGAATTGGGTACATGGAGGAAATTCGGGCCAAGTTGTTACTTTTTATTGGTGGTAAGTCGCTAAATGTGGCTACCATCATTACCATTTTCTAATAACCCTAAAAGCAGAAAAATGATACCCATAAGCAATAAATCACCAATTTTCTTCCAGTTCATTTTGTATCATCATAAACCTCAAACTAATACATCTTACACGACAAAAACATTTTTAACTTTAAAAAAAAATGTTGCAACATTGCCACTGATTTTTTTTTTTTTGATAAATCACTAAAAATGACAATCTTTAGCATTGTTTTTTAAGTGATGCTGCAAAAGTGATAAATCACCAATTCGTTGCCTATGCATTTTGTGGCTTCAAAAATCTCAAACCAAAATGACATCATATCACATAATTCAAAAAATATTATAAGTAGTAAAAATGTTTGAAAATAAGTATTATTCCTTACTTGTGTATTTTAAAAATTGAATACTTTATAGCATACATAGTGATTTGAATTTCTTTTTTATTCTCCTTCTTTAAAGTGTTTCAGTTATAAATTATTATTTGAAATAGATAATTAAATTAATTTTAAAGTATTTATAGCATTCCAACGTTTATTTGGAAGTTGGCCACGGTGTATGTTCTAAAGTATTCTTTAAATAATGAAGAAACTGATTTTTATGAATTTTGTACCTATTAGTTAATAGCATTTCTTAATTTTGCTGATTTTTTAATCTTATGAAACTGTCTAATTTGCTCACAGGATAAAATAGTAGCAGATTTAGCCAAAATGCGAAGTGAAATGGAAACTCTGCGTAGGGATTACCAGCAATTCAAGGCAGAAAGTTTAACTAGGTTAGTATGCTATCTTACTATTACTTTTTTTTTTGAAAAATACATTGTTTTATAATGTTAAATTTAAATGTTGCTCAGTTCCAATATTATGTTATATTATATTTTTCGGATCTGATAAGGGATTATTATTAAGTATAAAATTCCTTTCTTCTGCTGCAGGCTGAGTGCTGCTCGAACTCTTCCACAAACTTCTCCTCAGTTTCCAACTCGCTCTGCACTATCTCCTGGGGCAGTTGTTACAAGTTCTATCTCACCTAGTCGTACACCAGCCATTGATACAACAGATGCATTTCATATGGTTTCTGGAATCGATTACATTTCACCTAATGCATCAATTAATCGAAGAATTCAAAGAGGTAGACAGGCTGCTTTGGAAGAAGATGCTACTAAAGTATATATTTTCATTTTATAAATTACATAACTTTTTTTTCCATTGAATTATGGCTTGTTTGTAACCTGCACGAATTAGATGTGTTGTACTAAAATAGGACATATAGTACTTACAGTGTGCTGTGTTCTACTTTAATATTTGCTTATTAACAAACTAATGTTCAAAAAAATTTACATAATTTATGCATTACTCAATACACTACTAAAGCAATTTTATAATAATATTGCAAATGAAAGAAAAACTTAATTCTTTGTGTATCTTGTATAAATTGACTAATCCAATAAAAAAAATTATTTCCTGAATTAGTATTCTCCAGACATATCTTTCATTCAATATTTTTCTTTAAAAGATTTAAATATATGCTTAAAGCAATTCACTAAATATTCAATTATTTTTTATTCACAAAAATTAAATGAGACAATAGATATTTTTCCCTGGCCAAGTGATGAATCAAAAAAGTTTTTCTAGTCAGAAATTTATTTTAGATATCTTTTTCTTTGTTTGCTAATGGAATCATTACTTATCACATTATCCTCTGAATCCTTACATTCAATTGTCATATCATCAGCAATAAAATTTTCATTATTAACAACACTCACAGTTTTGTATAGCAATAGTTTTCGTCTGATCATTCAGTGATACTATTTCTTCTGTTTAGAATTTAATAACTTTCACAGACTTGCAAAATGCGATAACTGAAAGCAAATTTTGCAGAGCACAAATAAAAAGGACAAACAGACATGTGTATTTAAATCCCAAATGTCTAAAAATAGCTGCAAATTTTTAATTGTGTTAGAAAGAATATGACCTTGGAAGAGATGCAGAAAAATATGATTAATTTCTGATTTAAAAAAATTAATTAATTAAACCCTTTAAGGCAAAGGAACTTTGAGATTTATCAGATTGATGCATATTTTTTTATGTTTAATTTTTAATAATTATGTAATAAATTCCAAAATATTTTACCAAGTTATTTGATACTGTTTTAAAGAAATTGTGACAATATTTTATTATTTTAATGAAATATTGTATAGCATGTTTTTATGATACTTTTTAAAAATAAATACCTATTTTTTGTGCTGTTTAATAGTTATTTCTTTTTTACATTTATTGTTTTATATATAATATGAAATCATCAGTGTAATATATTTTTAAATAATACTTTCTTAAATATAAATAGTTGAAAGTTGCATTCATGTGAATTATGGAAGGAAACAGCTTCTTGCCCATGTAACTTGGCAGATTTGCTATTCAGATATGAAATATGTTGAAAACTTACAAAAAAATATTTTAAATTGTAACATGATTTGATTATTTGTTTTGCAATTTATTTTAATCTTGAAACTAAAAATTCTTACTTTCAAATTTAAGCAAGCTCTATTATTAAACATGATTAAATAGAACTGATAAAATTAAATTGTGCTTCTTTCGTTATTTTTTACCACTAAATAATGAAAAGGTAAGAAAAAACTGAAAAAAATCATAAATTGATAATATATTGTTTTGAATTTAGCTTTATATGATCTTTTAAATTATAACTCATAATTGTATGCTATTAATTTCTGTTTTTTTTTAATCAAGAGTTTATTTATAAATAAAATGGTTAAAACTTTTTAATATCATGATCCGATGTTGAAACATAGGCAGGTGTTTTATTTTTGGCAATTATTTAAATAAATAAACCTATTATGTTCTTGGTATGTGAATAAACATAAAGACTTGTATATCAAAATCAGTCCTCTAATATTTGTTTGAAGGAAAGATAAAATGCTATGTCATCAGAAAATGCATGGAATTTTATGCATCTAATTACTCTTTGAAAGCTTATAGCATTTTTAATTTAATCATTTTGTTAGAAATTAGGGCTAAAAAAGTTATTTATTTTAGATTATTTCACCTCTAAACTCTTGCCAATCAAGTTAAAAAATTTATTTCCTTGTTTCCATTAGAATATTGAGCTTGAAAAATATATCAGAGGAATGAATTATCTATGAAAATAAATCTAAATAAACTTTTTGTCAGTGTTGAATCATCAATTAGTAATTTTGAGAAAGTTAAATGCACTTTTTTTAGAACAGTGGAGCATCTGCCCTTCTCCCCCCCCCCTTTTTTTTTATCAACACTGGAATCATCTTTAAAAAAACCTTTCTTTAAATTTCAGGTTCAAACCTTGAATGAGCAAGAATGGGAGAAAATGGAACAGGCTCAAGTTTTAGCTAGTGTTCAGCATGCCTTTGATGCCAGTGATACAGAATGTAGTCAAACAGATGATAATGAGAGTATATTTGAGTCAATGGACATGCTATCACCATCTGCCCATACAGATGCACAAACATTAGCTCTTATGTTACAAGAGCAGCTGGATGCTATTAACAACGAGATCAGGTTAGGATGATATTAATGCAAAATTTTTAAAATCCAATATTTTTTTTCTATGCAAGTCAATCTTTGTACTTGTAAATGTGTATTCTTTGTGTGTGTGATTTATGTCTATAATAATTTTTTTTATTGGCAGTGGTATTAAGAATCTATCGATGACTTATAAATATCAGACTTAGTGTATTAAGGAATTTGTTTTGGAAATGCTGTATTGGATCAACCCCTACCTTTCAGGGTTTTTTTTTATTATTATTTATTTATTTTGGAGTTAAGGTTTTGCACTATTGTTTTGTTTCCTGTTTATTCAAAAAATTTATATTTGTTATTGAAATGAAATGTAATAAAAGAACTCATTCAGCAAAAGTCTTTTACCCTCCTAACTATTTTTCCCCATTCCCTTCTATTAAACATAGATATATTTTTTAATCAGTAAAACAATTTTGTTATCCAGCCAGCTGTATATTTTCTTAGCATCCAAGTTGCTTCATTCTTTGAAATTTGCCTACACTAATTTGTTACAGTTTGGTAAATTTATCATGTATTTATTTTATGCTTAATAAGTCTTGAGAGATGTATTTGAATGAACATTTCATGAAACAAGAATTTGTCTCGGTAAAGTCAATATGAACTATATTACTCACTTTGAATAAACATAGAAGGGTAGATCCATAATAAATTAACATTTAAATTTATTAGACTTCAGTAAATCGGTTAATAAAAACATGCTGCCAGCTTCAAATTGTAAATTTTGTTGGTTGTTAAATAGAATATTGCAGTTTAAAAGAACAATGTTATTCTAAATTGGCAAAAACACCATCCAAAAGATTTTATAGTAGTTATAGTTATGAAACATTAAAGTATGATCTTGTAAAGCATTTAAAATAATTACAAAATCTTTCTTGGAAGTTTTACAATTTCATCCATCCATCATTAACCAATTAAGAATAATGTTAAAAGTATTTTCATATTTAGAAAGGTAAATTTTTACCTGTGAAAACAGTAGATTGGAGGGATGAAATAGACAAAAAATGGCAGTTACTGAATTGGAAATTTTTTTTATTTATTTATTACAAGCTGGTATGTGTTTGAAAATAGTATTTTAACTAAAGAAGAAGAAAATTGTTCTTTATTATATTCTGTTTTATATGTGCACATTATAAAGAATCTTTTTGTGGGAATAATCCATTTCCATTCCATTGGCGTGAAAAAGATTTATTTTGCTTGTTTAGAAAAATAATTTTAGAGTTTTAATTTTATCTTATATTGTTATTTTATACTTTTCTAGATTGATCCAGGAAGAAAAACATACAACAGAACAGAGGGCCGAAGAACTGGAATCTAGAGTTGGAAGCATAGAAACAATAAGTTTGCTTGCAAGAGGAAGGTCTTTCGAAAGAAATTCTCCTCCACAGAGTGGCAGGTCTACTCCCAAGTCACATCATAGCCCACAAAGGGATTATATGCAGAAATATCCAGTGAGTCATATTAGTTTTTGTTAAAACATATCAACTTTGTTATGCATGGGCTCCTTCCCTTACCAATAAAGTTTTATTTATTACAGAAATAAAAACCCACAGGATTGTAAATTTTGTTTATTTATTGGTTCATTATCTTTTAACTTCATTAAATAATGTTATCTTTTTCTTTGTTATTTATTCAATTTTAGTCAAGTGTTTGTCTATAGATGTATAAGAAAGACATTTGGTAAAAATACTGAAGTGTCTAGTATCTCCCTTCTCTTGTAATTATATAACTGAAATTCATAATGAAAAAACAAAATTTTAACTTATTTAACAATTATCCTATATTTATTTTGGAAGTGCAAGGTGCTTCAAAATCTGTACTCATTTTGAGGGCTCTTACATAAATTATTAATAACATAATCAAAACTATATTATTCAAATTACTAAATGTAGGCACTAAATATTTAATTTTTGCTCAATACAAGGCAGGATGTTTCATGAGACTATTTAAATAACGATGATAGAAACTTATCAGAGTATTTACAGATGAATAGAATGAAATGGATCAAATGATCTATATATCATAGTGATTAAATAATGTAACATAAAAGATCCTTTTATGAAACAAACACAACATATTCGACTTACAATAAATTGGATTGCCAAATTCCAAGCTGGAATAAAATACAAGGTGAACTCTTAAATGAAAATAAACAGGAAATATAAAACTTACTAGGAGTGGCAACAGTTTGTGTAAAAGCCATGTTTGATTGACTGTATTATGCTTAATGTACAGCTTTCAGATGGTTTATACTTTACTAACTAATCATTTTTACAATTAAAATTTTGTACGTAACAATGTTTTTTCATAAATGATAGCTCAAACAATTGTCCTTATTACACTTGCTGTAAAGAAAAAATGATTATTTTTATTATTTGAGATTGGAATAATAACTTAACCAGTTTCACATGTAAAAAGTAGTTAATTATATAAAATATATTTATAAATCCAGCATAACTAACTAAATTTATAAATGGGAAAAGTGATGTCATGCACTCAAGAAATGTTATAAAAAGAAGAATGATGCATCTAACAGGAAGGAGAGCTTCCTAATTACTAGGGCAGTGACATATCTTAATAGAATTTTAATGAACACGCACAATCACCAGGTATCATATTGATGGATTTCTGTTATGAAACAAGTGCATGAAAGTTACTCTGATTTCAGTGAACAGTTGGACATCTTAAAATCTGGCAAAATCCTATGTTTGCATAAATTGAGTTCTGAAACTTTGATGCTTATTATTAATTGTTTATGTAATAGTTTTTTTAAATGTGTATTAATTTTTTGTTGAAATTCTGTATATTATATGTTGGAATCCAGTAAATTTTATACATACTATTTGTCACTTTTTTCCCCCCCCAGACTATGAGTCAAGTTGATAGCAAAGATGATAATAGGTTACTACTACGAAGGGACCCAAGTCCACCAACTCCTCGTTCTGTTAGATTAGAAAGAGTTGCCAGAGCTTTAGCTGAAAGTTCTGAAGAACTTCGGAGGTATGAGATTTTTTATTTATTTATAAGAATTTGTTTTGACTCATCAAGAACTTCTGCATTTTATGCGTCAAAAGAGAAGATAAATGGTTTTTATTCCAACTTTTAATGAGAACCTTTTTGACTACATCACATTTTTTTCAAATGATATCAGCATATAAATGTTTTGAATTTTTCTGTGCATTATTGCAATTTTTACTTTTTTTGCTTTACTGTATGGAAGATTTTTATATTAAATTTTTGTTTTAACTCAATTATATTTTTTAATGAAAATTTTGACTCTTTCCCTGTGAATATTTGCTACAAAAGATAAAAGAATTATGTTAACAATTTCATTCTAACTTGCCTTATTCTCTCTTGAGCAAAAAAAAAAAAGCTTGAAAATAGCTTGCTAATTCTGTTCAGACAATATATATGTCGCTTAATAATTATTGGAGGTATTCCCCCCCCCCCATCTTAGAATTTTATTTTGAAGAGTACACATTTCTTCTGACAAATTGAAAGTTGTTCTCTAACAGGAAAAAGTCATTTTTTATGCATTTTAAAATTCAATCATTTGCAAAAAATAATAATCACAATTGAAGAAGAAAAAAATTCATTATTTATGACTTCAATTAAAGTTGTGTATCATATTTTGTTGAATTCATAATGAATGTTGTTTTTTATTTATTCAACATAATGTTGAATAAATTGAGTAGTTCTGTTTCATAAATTTATCCTGGACTTTGAAATAATTCCACTGAAATCAAAAATAAGAACTTACGCAATTTCTTTTTTGAGCTTTCCAAAATCTTTTATTTATTATAAGTTAAGTATTGCAATATTAGTATTGTTATGTGCTAATATAAAAAAATTTAATATGATATTTGTATGCAATATGTAGATTTCATATTTTTATTTACTCTAATTACTTTAATTACAATTTAAATTCGCTCATTTAAGGAACTGATAATTTTTTAAATAATTTGTTTTTTTTAAATCACTGATAATTATTATTATTAATATGTATATTATGATTTTACATTGTATTATATTTGTCTGAATTTGTTATAATTTCCCATAATATTGCAATAATTTATACTAAATTAAAGATTTTGGTAAGTTCAAAAAAGAAATTATGTAAGTACTTATTTTTGATTTCAGTGGAATTATTTCAAAGTCCTGGAAAAATTTATGAAACAGAACTATTCAATTTATCCACCATTGCATTAAATAAATACAAAAACATTTATTATGAATTTAATAAAATATGATACACAATTTTCGTTGAAGTCACAAATAATGATTTTTTTTCGATTGTCACTATTCATTATTTTTATTGTTTGAAAATAAGAAGAATTTATATTTGAACATTCAATATTAAACTAAATACAGGTTGTCCCAAAATTTTGAGTTTTACTTTTTAAAAAAAAAAGACATTCTCAGTCTAAATTGCATGGCTAGAGCCTTTTTTGCTACCTATGTTTTTGTTTTAACACTGCAACTTCTGCTTCTGATTAACTCACAATTTTGATAACACAAAGCCTTCATAAATCATGCATGCTTTTATAAATACAAGTTATAGTTTTTTTTAAAAAAAAAAACATTTTATTGACCTTTTAAATGTGGTACGCCTGAATATTCTCATTTTGTTGAACTGTACCTTGATAATGTAACACTCCTTAATCATATAAATTTAGAATCAAAACCTGGTTCGTTTTTGTAACTTTAAATAAGTAAAACATTTGTATTGACGTAAACTCATTACATCTTGCAATGCAATAGATTTTAAAGCTATTTAAATGACTGAATGGGGAGTTCTACTTGTATTGATTTTGAATATACTTAAAAAGTTCCTTTTTATTTGTGATTCCTCCATTTAAAAAGAGGATTTCAAACAATTTAAACAAATAAGTTCTAAGATTTTTAAATTTTTGTATCCTAGCTTTTTTGGAGTTTTTTTAAAAAATCATAATTAATATTATAATTTAATTTTATCATTACTAAGCATTTAATTGTTTTATTCATGTATCTCTGTCTGTTGCATATTTGACATTCATTGTGCTTTGCTTATGGCTTTTTATAGAAGCGTTGGGTATAACATTCCTCATTCTTCGCTTGCCATGACATCCATCTCATCTACCATGCCTCTTTCTTCTCAGGATATGTTCCTTGGGTACTTTTTACAATTGCTATATCATTTTACCCTTAAAAACCAAATAACTTTATTTTTTTTAAATATGATTCATCCAGAAAATAATCGTTTTCTTTTTTTAAAAACACACACACACATTTTCTTTGTAAAAATATAATTTTTTTTATCTGTATGAGTATATAATTGTACAAATTTTTACAATTCTGCCATCTGGTATCTGATTTTTGATAAAACTGTTTTATACCTTAAGTGTTATAATCAATGATTAAAGCTTATAAATTGCATGTAAATAGATTTAACTTACTATTAGTTTTCTTGCATCTGATACAGTAAATTGTGATAACAAATCTCTGTTGTTAGAAGATTTTTCTGTAAATTTGGTTTATAACAAAAAGAAAAGAAAATTTACTTACTTGGGAAATTTTGTAAAGAATTATTTTTATTGGAAGAATTAAATTTTTTGTCAGAGATGAGATTATTATTTTCTGGATGGCATATATATAATATAGTGGGTGCTGCTTAATGTTATCATATTAGGTCCGATATGATTTAATTATAATGACCAGTCTAACTGACTGTGAGATTACTTTTGTTTCCTATTGACCAGATATTCACAGAAATTCCAGATATCAAATATATGGAAAGAATTAGATGTTTTCTCATTCAGTTGATTTATACCTCGTATATATTCAGTTATACCTTATACCTCAGTTATATTTTATGCATCCTTGCTCTGATGTTTTTTCAATTGATTTTTCCCTTGAAAAATTATATCTAAATATCTTTTTCAAAGAGTTTTAGAACAAAAGGGAATTTACAATATGACTGCAACAGATTTTGGTTTGAAATAAACCTGGTCTAAGACTAAACAATAGATTTTAAAAATTTATTTTACTTGTATTCAGCTACTTAATTCATAAATCAACTGTTCTTAACTCTGCACAAAAATTTTCAATTCATAGCCTGATATTAAACAGTGAGTAGTTATGATTATCTTACTAATAATAGTCCCTCCCCCCCTTCCATGCTCTTTAAAAAAATAATAACTTTCAGAATTTTGATGATTCAGTAGTTCAATGGAAAAAATTTATAGTTTTATGGATGTTTGGACTAAAAGTATTTAAAAGAACTAAAACATCTTGAATTCGATAGCATTAATCAACACCTACTATCTGTTTACTTCTTGACCTCTCCCGTCCACCCACTCTTTGAAATTGTTATATGAATGCTTAAACTTAATGAATTTTTGTAAACCCCTGAAACTAAAATATTTTTTAGTCTCATACAATACATTTAATACTTTAAAGTGATTGTTTATCACTTCTAGATCATATTACATTTATTAATTTTGAAATATAATTTTGTTCTATTGTGGTGGAAAAGGGGATATAAAGAATAAAGTTCATTTGAATTCTTACCATTGAAACTCGAGTTTGAAAATGTCAATATCTTGCATCAAGCTCATGTAACATAAAAAGCTATTGTGATTTGAACGTAATGTCTAGCCTTACGAAACATCCAAAAAAGTTTGAACTGCTGCGTATTCAAAGTCATACCATAGGCAACCTTTCACTACTAACACAGCCTAACTAGCCATACAAATTCTATATTGGCAGACCAGTTTCTATTTCAAACAAGAGATATAGGATGTAAAATGAGTTCTCACCCAAGACTGCTCTCGCTTTATAACTTGCATTCCACATTTGAAACTGAAATTATCTAAACAATATAGTATTTGCATGGCTAATTAGGCTGGGTTAGTTGTTAAAGGATTTTTTTTAAAAAAATGCCCATTATGGCATTTTCCTCCGTTATTTAGTTTCTTATTATAGAAAAAAAATAAAAGATGAACATGGATAATATTACATATATCCTTAACTGTTTCTTTTAATGCTCAATATCTTTTTAACTATCTGCTGCTCTTTTTCACTATCATTACTTTATCTGCAATTATGTAATTGATTCCACATTATATCGTATTTATTTTATAAAAGTATTAGTTCCCATTGTCAGTAATGGAAATAATATGTTAAATGTCATGTTTGGCTTAAAATGTTCTTATTGTTCATTGAAATATATATATATATGTATATATATATATATATATAATATTTCAATGAACTCAAGTGACTATATATATATATATATATAGTCACAATTTTTTAGCTCTAAAATCTAAACTGGAAATTATAATCCAGTTGTAAAATTGATTTTTATTTATTAACCCTTTCATTTTCTGCAAATACAATTGATTTGTCTCTGCTGAAATCATGATTGTTATTCTATGCATTACCCAATGTATAATAGGTAAATTGCTGAAGAAGAAAAAAAAAAGAGCAGTAATTTCAAGTATAGTCGAATGAGACTACTGACATTATCTTTCAATTAGTTGCAAAGAGGGAGGGTGAGAAACACTTAATCTATGTAATGTAAGAATTTTGACCTAGCTTGTAATAAATTGAATTTTTGCTTTTGCCTATTTTGTTATAAACTGATCGTTGTTGTTTTTTTACACTTGATAATTTTTTGTTGTATACAACTTGTTCTTTTACATTTATTATTTTAATTAATATTTTCATCTGTGGATAATTAATTAAAGTCCTTTTGAAAAATTTTCTTAACTATAAAGCTTTATTTTGTGAATCATCAAAAGACATGTATCAGCCTTTAAAAACATTTGATTTCTATACATGATATCAAATTTCTAGAAATAATTTAAAACTATTTCGTAAGATTTTTTTATTATTGCAATTATGTTTGTTATAATTACTCCCTACTTAATAGCGATGCAATTTTAGTAGCCTTATTTTTTCAAATTCTAAAATATGTAAAAAATTAAATGCTAACAAATGCATGAATTCTTAATAACTAATTTCAGCATTAGTTCATAAAGAAATTTGTGTGTCAAGCATATTTTAGCATTTCATTTATTTTGCATAGAAACTAATGGGAATGTGTTTCTAATTTTTGCTTTTATTCATTTTAATACCTGCTGCATCTGTCATCAACATTTGGTTGGCGATTTAGCTTTTTTTTAGCAATGGCTTATTATCTCCCTCTTTTAGTTATCCTGATTTGGTCCCTGAAATGTCCCATTCCCGGCTTTTGCTCGAAGGACCCTCCCATAGCTCCCCTTCTTCCTCTCATAGCTCTACATCTGAGGATTCTTTGCATAGGACTCCTCAAAAGAAGAAAAGCATCAAATCATCATTAGGAAGATTATTTAGTAAAAAGGACAAAGTCAAAGTAAAAGAAGGTTATGGAGTCACATCACCAGGTATGTTTCATGTTTGCATGCATCAGATATAATGTGTAAAAATATAACTTGAGAAATTTTTATTGAATTATAATATAGTTTAAAATGTCCTAGTTATAAGCAGAAAATTTAACATCCATATGAATCTTTCAAAATTGCTAAAGATAATACAGATAGAATTCATGATTCATTTGTGTTCGAATAAAAATCATGGCATGAATTATAAAATTTTATTCTGATGTTTCCATTAAATTTTAATAAAAGACAACTCAACAAATGTAATATCTAGAACATGGTATGTTTGTTTTTTTCCCTTATGTATGTGCTAATGGTAAAAGAAAAATGTAAAGCTAACAGTACAAATTTAAATGTTTTGAAAGATCACACATTTTTGAATTTCTACTGATTTCAGTATTTTTAAAATTGAATGTTATCCTTCTCAAGATGGGTTTTCTTTTATATAATAATTCTGTAATATTTTCTATATTTAAAGTACTTTTGTGTGTATTTATTAATTAAATCACTTTTTTCTTCTAAACATCCTTCATGTACGAGTTCCATCATCAATATTTGTGTTCAATACAGTTTGCCATGACAATAAATGTGTGAAATTTTAATCTTAAAGTGCTTTTCATGTAAATGTTCAGAATGGTACAAACAAGGAAAGTTGAGGACTGAAGAAAAAGAAAATAGAAATGTTACCAGTATGCAGTTAAATGGCTAAAACAAATGAAAAATAAATTGATGTATTCCTGTTACTTGGAATTTTGTATCTGTAATAGGAAAAATCTAGCTTATCATTATATGCCTCACAATATGTTACAGAGATGTTATTTTATGACAAATATTCAGTTTTATTTTGACTTAATCACTTTTAGCTCTGTACTCTGTAATTCATTTTGTTCAACCTGGCCTTTTTCAATAAATTTTTAATGATTCATACTTCTAATCCTCTTCCTCCTCCCCCCCAAATATATATATATATATATATATATATATATATATATATATATATATA
>JAOUZG010005735.1:7856200-7902495 GCA_026289955.1 Argiope argentata | reverse complement strand
TATATATATATATATATATATATATATATATATATATATATATATATCAGCATTTATGTTAACCTTATCTATTAGGGAATTATTTAGATGCAAAATAATCAATATGAACTTAATATTTTGAATTAGTACAAGAAAAATATAAATATGTAAGATTTTGTACAGGTCAAAACTTTGTTTTTCTCAATAATAATAGATTAAAAATGTGAACTTAATAATAAATTTACTTTTAATAATAATAAATTAAAATTTAGTTTTTCTTTCTTAAAATTTAGTCTTTCTTTTAAATTCTTTTAAAGTTGGACTTAATTATCAACTATCGTACAATTATTTATTGTACATTATATATTCAAAGTGATAAAAGGAAGTTTACTTTTAAGAAGCAAGTTTTAATGATCATATTTTTTAAATATCAAAAATAATTTTAGTGTAAAAGATGGCATTCAAACTTAAAAGGATTTCATCATCTTTGTTATTAAAAGAGTGAAATAAGTGACAATTACTTGAAATTTATGATTACAATAGTTTTTTTAATGACTTATTTTGAATATTAACTATATTGAAGAAGCATCACTTTATATTCTATGTTCCAAATCTATATTCAAACATTTTATACCCTACACTTTTAGAATTCATAACTGGAGAAAATTCGTTTTTTATGCATACCTTAAAAATTTTACCTTTTGCAGGAGTAACTTATTTGGATACAGATCCTGCAGTAAGTGATCCTGTTAGTATGTCTGGTGGTATTGGACAAAAGTCTGATCATGACAGGAGAACTAAAAAGAAGTAAGTTTCATTTGTAGAAGTAATTTTTGACTTATTTTTAAAGTGTATCTAATTCCTTCATATATTTATACTAAATAGATGGCTCAAATTTTTGTGTGGTTTCTAAATTTTTTCAATGATGAGTTGTTTTTCTCTCCTTAGGCATGAACTTTTAGCTGAATCGATGAAAGCTGGAACACCTTTTGCCCTTTGGAATGGCCCTACCATTGTTGCTTGGCTAGAGGTAATATAAAATGTTTGTTATTGCAAAAGAAACTTTGATTCACACATATCAATCTCTAATCAAACTACGGTGTTAATTTAGTATTTTATGAATTTATGTCATGTATATAGTAAATATATTTCTCTTGATTGTCTATAAAAATATTATCAACTAGCCACCTTTGGCGACCAGTCAGTTCGCCAGTATTAATGCTCGCTAAAATTTTCATATAATATTTTATGTAGCTGTGCCTCATAGCAGGTTTTTCACCAAAATATTTTTAAACCAAATAAACTTTGATAATTATATAATTCATTTATAGTATTATTTTCTTCAGATGTTCTGTTCATTGTACCACTCATCTTTCTCTTTCTATCCGAGCAATGATTGTCCCGGAATTGATATTTTATTTAAATGGTGGAGGGAAAGGTCTAAAAATCTACGCTTTTGTAGAATAATGAGAATCAAATTTTCATAAATGCAAACACACTAAACAATTAAAGACACAATTGGTTTTCAAAAGATGCGAAAGTTTAAAAACAGCTTGGAAAGTGCCGCTCACAGAGGAAATAATGGTGACACACGCACACCCTTCTTTTCATTCTTTTTTTTTCTTCCCTGCCCAGACTTTATTTTGAGCAGGCATAAATTAAATATCCATACAGACTAATAATAAAAGCAACTATTTTCTTTCTTTTTTAAACATCCCGTTATCTATAAATGAAAATCAACTGACTTCTTGTATTTCTTTTTAAACAAATCATAATTTATTACTTCCTGCTATCTTACTCAGTTGGTGTGGGGGAAGGAAATGAAAATTTTTGCATGAAAGTAAGAAAAGTGTCGTTTTAACTATTTTCCTCGCAGTTTTTCCATTTTTTCTCTTCATAAGAACCATCCCCGTGTCTTAACGAAAATATTTTTAAAAAAATTAGCCGAATCGGTCCAGCCGTTCTCTAGTTTTGCGCTTAGCAACGCATTTCAAGAAGCATTTTTATTAATATAGATGACTGTAGTTATTCTTTTTTAAAAATGAGGCTAATAAAACTATGATATCAGGGATTTCTCTTATTATATTTAAACTTTTTACTTCTTAGTAGTTAAAAAAATCAAAATATAGAAAAAATGATTTGCTAGTAAAATTTATTTTACCTTAGTTATATTGCATTTATTTCATATTATGTTCTGTATGCTCTAATGTGGCTTCAGACATCATATTTTTTTAATTGATTAAACAAGGCATAAAAAATATCTATGACACATTTATTGAAAAAAAATTCCTTTTTTAAATATATATGAAACTGTTTTAATTATTAAGAAAGTAATCTGCTTTAACTAGAAAAAAAATTTAAGTATGGGAAGGGGGATTATCATTTGTTGCCACAGGGGTCCAAAATTCCTTATTATGGCTGTTAACTTGCTTATTTTCATATGAAATGATATTTTTACATATGTTGTATGGAACGCAGATATCTTTTATTTTTATTGACAGTTTTTTTTAAATTTATTAAAAAGAAGTACATGGTATATTTTGTAACAAATCAATGCTTTTTATTTTATGTAATGTTATTAGAGCATAAGATGGTATATTATATATGAGTAAAATTGAACTCTTATTTTTTAGCTGTGGGTTGGAATGCCTGCCTGGTATGTTGCAGCATGCCGAGCAAATGTTAAAAGTGGTGCAATCATGTCTGCCTTATCTGATACAGAAATTCAAAGAGAAATAGGAATAAGCAACCCTTTGCATCGTTTAAAATTACGACTTGCAATACAAGAAATGGTTGCTCTTACTAGTCCATCTGCTCCTAAACCATCTAGAACTGTAAGAACTCATTTGTTACTTTAAATTGTGTGACATCTTGTTTAAATTTTCATTTAAAATTTAATATTTTCTCACTATAACTTTATGTTTGTTTAGAACAGTTTAAATAATTGAGATTTTAAACTGATTCTTCGGTTCACATTTTACCTGTGTTACTTAATGTTAAGTATTATTATATTATAATTTAATGTTAGGTATGATATGATTGTATTGTTTTACAGAGTTTCTACTAGAGGGACTCAATAAAATAATTTTGCAATGAAAATGTTGCAAGATGTTAAGTAGTGCTTTTTTGTTTTTGTTTCATTAAAGAGGAATGTAGTATTTTCTTTGTGGAACATAAAAAAACTAAAATCTTGATTTTGAAAAATGGAGCCATACTTATAAGACACCCTCTACCATTGAACAAATTTTTGCAATAAATATTGATTAGATATAAATATTAGGTTGGGGAAAATTATTTGCAATAAATATTGATTAGATATAAATATTAAGTTGGAGAAAATTATTTTGGGGTTATTATTTTATAACCATCAATCGAGAAAATAATGGTAAAAGAAATCCATTATTTTCTACATAGATGGCTGTAAAATAATAATGGGTTTCTTTTACCCTAACCTAATGTATAAAAGCTTTCATAATAATTAACAATAAGTGAGTTTTATTATTGTTTTTGTTACTACTGTTATGTAATGAGCCTCATAAGCTAACTTAAAACCTATTGGAAGTTATTATTTTGAATCTATCATCATTATCATAGAAACTGGGATGGGGCCAAAATATTTTTTTAATCCACAGACTGAGTGTTATAAATAATGAACAAGCAATAGTTATAATAGTGTTATAAATAATACTTATAATAAATAATGTAGTATTCTTGGAATTTAAATATGAATTAAAAATTGTTTTAAATTCCCTATTTTACATTCATTATAATATCTTTGTAATTCTTTTATATATTTCTAAATTTAAATAGAACATAATTTTTCCAGAGCTTAGCATTTGGTGAAATGAATCATGAGTGGATTGGAAATGAATGGTTACCCAGTTTAGGATTGGCTCAATATAGATCTACATTCATGGAATGCTTAGTTGATGCTCGAATGTTAGATCATTTAACTAAAAAAGATTTAAGAATGCATTTAAAAATGGTGGATGGCTTTCATAGGTGAGGATTATTCTTTGATATTTATCATTTTGCTTTTGTATATATATATAGTTATTTACTTTTTTCGTTATTTTATTTTATGATATTTAATCCCATTTTTTATTAATATTTTATCCCATTATTGATATTGTAGGACAAGTTTACAATATGGTATAAATTGCTTAAAACGATTAAATTACAACAGAGAAGCCTTAGAAGAAAGAAGAAAGCTTAGTGAGCATGAAATCAAAGGTATTTTGTGACTTTGCTTAATAAAGAGCTCATAATTTCTAAATTAACTATGAAATCAAAGGCTTTGTGTGAGTGGGGGAAGTTTTAATCAAACTTATTTGAAAGTTTCATTTTTAAGTCTTATGTGTTTTAAATATGAAACTTAACTGCCATTACATTTGATTGATATAATTTTTTATATATTCTTTTCATAACTTGTGATAATGTATGAACATTCTGGAATTTTTTTTCTAAGTTCTATAGTGTCATTAATTTATTAATTTTACTTTTGCTTATGGAATTCAGTTGGTCCATGACTAGCATATCCATGATTTACAACAATTATTTTTAGCTTGCATGTTATTGGGAACAAAAAAAAAAAAACTACTTTATAAACATCGCATTTTCCTATTATGTATGTTTTCAGGTTTACTTTTTTTTATTTTGAGTAACGGAATAGTTACTCAGCTCGCAAAAATATCCCTATATAAAATGGTATATGAAAATATTTTAAGATAAAAAGTTCATTAAAAATAATCAATTCATTTGATATAAAGAGAGTCTGCGGACATTCTCCTTTTCTGTTTGATATGCTCAATATAATTTCAAATGGGTTTTAAAAAATAAATGAATATTTCTTTTTACAGTAATTTTGCTTTTAGCGGGATTTTATTCTTGTTGTATGATTATGTTCATAGAATATTACTTGGAGCAGTTGCCATCAGTTTTACAACAACGAATTGCAGTTTCTACCGGTCCGAGTTTCATTCTAATGTATTGACACTTTTTAGCATGAAGCGTTACGTTCATCGATTTTTGGGGGGTATTATTTTCATCACCAAATATCTGATATTTATTTTATAATGTAATACAGAAAATAGTTTTTATCTTTTAAAAAATTATCATAAATTTCCAAATGATTTAAATCATTGAAATAAAATTTGGTATCAACATCAATTTCAAAAACATCTTTAATTTTTCAAGCAGTAATAGACAAGATAATATTTTAAATCCTCACTTAGTACTGAAATAAAAATATCTTTTGAAAAAAAAAATTATGAAAACTGCAAGTTTTAAAAGTCATTAAAAAAATATGTCGCTTTAAAACTCAACTTAGAATTATTTCATTTATTATCTTCAGTATTAAATTGTTTTGAATATAAACTGTTATTCTCACTGAATTTTTGAATTTAAAATATTATTTTTAATTTTTGATCATAATGCAAAGTGATTTTTTTTTAGATATTAAATTTTTAATGAAGATTTTACATTTTGTTTCCAAAAACCTAAAAAAAAAAATCCTAAATCATCAAAAAAGATTGAGATAAATATACATTCCAAAAAACATCTTTAATTTGCAACTTTTACTGATCTTTTAAAATTTTTGTCAAATCAAAAGTCTATTACATCAATCATTTTATATCTCATCTTTTAAAGCAATTCAATAAATGAGATCACATGCTTTTAAAACTTTGTTTAATACTGACATACAAAAAGTTGTTCAGTAAAATCCAGGAAAAAAAATTACTCGGTGAAATATATTTCTCAAATACATTTCTTCAGTTTTCAGCCTAAACATTTTATTTTATTCATTATAAATATTGCTTTTTAAATATAAACCATCATGCTAAATTTTTCAAGTAGAATTTCTGATTTAAAAATATTTTAAGTTTTCTACAATATTGTTAAGAAAAGATTTTATTACAATGAAATAAAATGAATTTTTGAACGAAAGTTCCATATTAAGTATCCACAAATATATGCATAAGGGAATCGCACATAAATTTTTAGTAAGTCACTTTTCAGTTATTGGAATAAAAGTTGGTATTACAAAAGTTGATACAAATACCTACACAACCCCCCCCTTTTTTTTTTAATCTTATCCTCATTAAATT
Organism: Argiope argentata; assembly: GCA_026289955.1. NCBI lineage: Eukaryota > Metazoa > Arthropoda > Arachnida > Araneae > Araneidae > Argiope > Argiope argentata. The sequence continues at coordinate 7,896,409 of JAOUZG010005735.1, read as the reverse complement.
GTTATTAAAACAATTGTCAATCATAAATAATATGCCATATATTACTGCTTAATTTTTTATACATCAAAATAATTTGGAAAATAGACAGTTGTTTGTTTCTTTCTTCATTTTACAATGAAATTTCAGAACATGTTTCAAACACTCAGCTAAAACATCTTTTGACTAACCATCTTCACTTGACAGATCATTTTAACTTTCATCAGTAACAAATAAAAATTGCTTTAGTTTCTTCATCAGTAAATTCGAATTTACTTTTACTCATAATGAAGATAATAATAATAATAAACGTTTCACAATATTTAAAATACACAGCTGAAGGAAAATTTGCAAAATGGCATTTGTACAAGGAACTCGCCATTTAATATCTTATCTCACTTTATGAAGGAGGGGAAAAAAGAAAACCTCCATCTTTTTTGTATCTTTTTAATGTTATTTGAAAGACATAGTTTGTACTTTGCATCAAAAATTTTGATGGTCTTTTGATGACAGAACAAGAAACTGGGAATATAAAACAACTTCTCTTTACAGTAACAAGTGTTGCTACCCGTTTTGTGAGAAAAATGTGATTTGAACAGACCTCAGAGTCAATGCAATAGTTTGTTTTTATATCTTTGTAATAGTCTTAATATTGAAATGGGCTTCTGGTGTTTATCCTAAGAAAAATAAATTATGTGTTGGCATCCTTATATATTATTCATGGTAAACAGATAATTTTTGTTGACAACTTCTTTTATAAATAATTATAAAATCTTTCCAATATTAAGATAACAATATGTGGCAATAGAAACTTAAAACCCTTTCAAAACACAAAATATGTTAAACAACTTATTTTTTGAATCCCACACCAACCCTGCTGCCTTAAGGCACAGGGGAATCTTCTGTGATAAAGCCGTAATCATCAGAGATAGCTCAGATCTCCTGCAGTGCTTAACACAGTAGCTGCTTTTAATACACAAGTTGCACAATACACAATACAGTTACAATGCACAATACAGTTGCAAGCAGGCAACCAAAACTGGCCTTAACCGCCTAGCTGGAAATCAGACAGTTAAATGCTGAGGTATAGAAATGAATGTCTTTAGTTAAGTTTAATTATTGTGTCTGAATCCTTTGTAGTTTGTTTTCATGCATATTGTGTGAATGGTGGTAAATGAGATAGATATTATAAGATAAATTAATAACTTTTAAAATTCCCTGCATAAATTAGCAAATCATTTATTATTCATTTCAAATACTAGGAAAATCTCTACTCCTGTTCTTTTCTAACTATATAATTTTCTTTTCTTTTTCTTATGTGTATAATTTTGGATAATGCTTTTAATAGCTTATGGTAATCTCAAAATGCATTCAGTTTTCATTTCCAGTAATGTATTAGCATTTACAAGAAAATATGTATATTCAGATTTTTTTTCATAGCAATTTGTGATAATAGGAAAGATGTTATTTACTAAATTAGTTTATATTTGAATTCAATATGTAAATTTTTTTTATTATTTTTATCTTGTCTTGATTTTTATTTTATTTCGTATGAAATTCCAGCATCTTGTATTAAATTTTCTCACATTTAAAAAAATATATGTAAAAATTCAACTATTGTATATTTTTTGTATTCAAATTTTAAAGGTTTATAGTTAACACTTGTTTTCCTTACTTTTTAGATGTCTTAGTATGGTCAAATGATAGGGTAATAAAATGGGCAGACAGTATAGGTCTCCGAGATTATTCAGTTAATCTCATGGATAGTGGTGTTCATGGATCTGTGATAGCATTGGATGAAAGTTTTGATCATGCTGCATTGGCTTTGGCTCTCCAAATACCCACTCAAAATACTCAGGTCGGTTTGTTTCTCTTTCACTTTATGGTTAATTTTCCTTAAAATAATTTTGTAACTTGGAAGTGAAATACTTCTGTTAATCCCCATTTGTCTTGTTTATCAGAACAAAATACAATTTTGATCATGCAGTATAAAATATTTCAATTATTCTTTGATTGGCAATGAAAAAGATAATTATTAACTTATTTTAAAACAATATACAAAGTTTTACTTGGTATCTTTTATTCAGTAAGTTGAATACTTTTGAATTTTTTTTAACCATTTTCATGGGTTGTTTGTAATTTTATTCATTTGAAAATTATTTATATCATAAAAAAATTAAGTGATTTAAATGGAATTGTAATAAATAGATTTTATATACATGTAAAGTAATATATTATATTCCCTTATTTTATATCTTTCTTTTAGCAACAGTTTCAATAAGTTGTTGCTATATTTATATATTCAAAATATTATCGACTGATATTGTGATAGATCAATGAAAATATTGTTTGACATTTTTCATGTTTTCTTATATTCAATAAAATTATATAGTAAACTCTGGACTATCTTCAAAATTAGATAATATTTCAACTACCAAATAGCAAATTCCATATTTAATTCACAAAATAGAAGAAAGGTGACAAAATTGAATGGGGAAATTGCTTTTGATTGATGTCTGCAGTAGAAGGCCTACTCATACCATTATGACCTGATAAACAGCAGATTTTTGTACTCATAGTTCCTTAGTTTATTTTTTTACAAAAACCTTTTTATTATAAATAATAGTAATAATAATGTGTTTTTGTTAAAACGCATATATATTTTCTTTTGGATAGCATTGAAATATTTTTATAAAACACAATTAGAATCTACTTGTATCTAAAGTTTAAAAATCTGTTAATAGTTCACAGCTTTATCTTTATGTATTGTTTCTTCACAATGCTAATAGTTTTTGCAATATTTAGGTTAGGCAAATTTTAGAAAGAGAATTTAACAATCTGTTATTAAAAGGTACTGAAAGGAGACCAGATGAGGTATGAAAAATTCTTTTTATATGTTTTTATGAATTTTGCTTGTGCTGCATTCCTTATTTTCAAACTTTTCTTTTGTGTGCTTTAAAATTTTATGAATAGTTATTTAAAATGTTGCATAGAAAAGTGGCTGAATAGAATGAACATGTATTAGAAAGTATGGCACATCAACGCCATGTAATGTTGAATCTCAATCTTTATTTAGTTGCTATTACACTGTAAGCATCTTTCATCCAGCGTCCTACTATCATAGGGGTAGAACTTCTTACCCGAGCGCTGGGCGTCCCAGTTTGGGCATGATTATTTTTCTGTGTTCTGTCTGTAATATATATGAATGTGCCCCCTCCCTTCTGTAAAAATGGACTGTACAAATGACTGTGTTGAGTGAATAGCTAAGTTGTATTCTTGGCTCTAGTTGGTGCTACTTCAAAACAAGAGATTCTCCTTTTGGCTTAAAACTCACTCATGCCTCAGCAGAGCTTGTTTGTGGCAAGTACCACTAATAACAACAAGCATCTTTCTTAATCTTTGAAAGAATTGTGATTTCAAATTTTACAGTCTCTTAAAAATGTATAATTTGCAACCCATTTATAAGGTGGAACCTCTGTGATGGAAAGAATAAACTTTTGAAAGTGTGCAAAGGATCATCTTTTATAAAAGCATACATAAAAAAATATTTAGGTGTCATCTTCTAAACAGCACAAAAAAAATAATAAAATGACTGACTGATAAAAAAAAGTTTGTTGAGACACAAACTTTAGAAAACAAATGCTTGCAGACTATTCAGTATCCCAAATGAATGATTATCTCTATGGTTTTTATTAAATCTAAAATATCAGAATGTTGTGTTTTTTTTCCAATTTTGATTATATTCAATCTCAAAACAATACAAGGATTGTTTTAGGATGAACCATATAATTTTTAAACATGGTCAGATGACAGAGTTGGCACAAATTAGTGCCTCCTCTGAACTTCTGCATCACTTTATTGATTTTTTAAAAAAATGGACTAATGGATTTAACCTACATTAATCAAATTTTTTCTCCTCCTCTCCATTGGAATCATATTTCAAACTGAATATATTTATTGCAGAATAACAGTTCATTTATTCTGTTATTGATTTCTTGTAATCCTGGCTAATGACTCCAGTGTTTTTAACCTATAAATACTAAGTCCTCAAACAATAGTAACTGGTCAATTTATCTTATGAATCAAAATTCATTTATTGATGAATAATTTATCTGGAATGTAATTTGCTCCTTACTTTTACTTTCGATCAGTGAAGCTTAGTGGTGGCTGTCTATTGATAAATGTTTAGATATTTTGGTTTGATCTTATCCTATATTCTACTTTTCCTCGCTAAATTTCAAAATTGGAGACTAATTTGCTGGAAAAAGGCATTCTAGTTCCTTAAATGTTGTTCATGAGTGCTGTATATCCATGTTCAATCACTGCCAATGTGTTCTTTAGTTAAAACTAGAATTGGATCCATATTTATTTATTTTTTAATTATGTCATTTATTCATTCATTCATGGTGTTCATTTTATTTTGTTACTTATTTATAATTGCTCATATTGATGTCATGTAAATGAAATCATGTATATGTAAAGTAACAATAAAAAAAAACTCTTGTCCCTTTAATGAAATAAAAAAAAAACATTGCACATAATCTACATTTGTTATGAACTTAATTCGTCTTAATTTAGATTTGAATCGCTGCATTAACTAAAAGTCATGATTAATTTGTGCCTTATTATAAATTGAGCTCTTGCTTCAAATAAGACTTGTTTCTATTATATTATACAGATTGTGTTTATCAAACATTTAAATGACATAAAGAATATAATATTTTAAATTTTTTCTAATCTAATTATAATCATGCATAATGCTTTTTCAATATTATTTGCCATTCATGTTAAATTTTTATTTTAAAGATGAAAGATAGAATTGTAGTTGTTTATACTTTTTATACGTATTTATATTCCGTAAATAAAATCTTTAGAAATATGATTTTATTGTTAAGCATGGCATAATTTTAATTATTTTTTTATCTCCTATTGTATACCTCCACATTTTATTATTAAAGTCCTACCCCTATTATTTTATTTTAAATGTAGAATAATATCATTCCCAATTTATGCTTATAAACTGTATTTGAACTGTAAGCATGAATTGAATTACTATGTTATAAATAATTTCAAGTGCTTTTCTGTCATCTTCTTTTCTAATTTTTACTCATACCTGTTCTTTTTTTTTATGTTAAATTATTCTATACCAGTCCATTTCTTTTTGTGCATGGCTTTGCATCCTTTTCTTATTTTAGGAAAAAGGACTAGCATACTCTTGATATTTAGCCATTGCTGTTGTGAAGTTGCCCTATTGTGAGCTGCATTTAGTTCTGCTTGAAACGCATGCATGTAGTATACCAGATCAGAACCTTGTGTTTAGTAAGGTTCTCGGTGTCATGTTCGCTGTATTCTTAACATTTGCAGGGTGTCAAGCATCCAACCCACACAGTGGCAGCTCTTCACAGCGTACAAGGGGACAGACTTGTTTGAAATAATGAAATAAATAAAAGTATAAAATATATCCAGATAAGCAGATTGTGAGAAGCAGCAGGCTGCTATGTTTCTTATGCATGTATATGTATGTATAAAGAAAACTTTTGTGTGTGGTGTACCTGAAGATTACAAGGGCTGTGCAATTTCTACTGGATATGTAGGATGCCGGCATTTAAAGCACGTATGGAGAGAATGCAAGATTTTTTTTAGTTGTTGGTGGAGCCTATGGATACCTGAAAAAAAATGAAATGCCAAAACAAAACCAAAGAAGGCAATGCATACCTCCTAAAACTGTCGATTACCTCTGTTGCTCTTATTTATTTTTTATATGTTCAAAAATTAGAACAAATATTTTTAAAATATGAAGTGAAAGGATTTTTTTTATTATTCTTTTATTATTGAACTCTGGATGAATGAAAGAAGGTAATTTTTAACAATGCATATCCTTGATTCTTCAAATGTTTTCAATGAAATAAAAATTATCATTTCATTCTTCAAATATTTTTTTCTTTTCTGTATGACAATAAATATGTAAATATGATGTATAATTTTCCTTGTATAAATAATTATAAATTGGATATCTCAAGTAAGATGCATATTATACAGAACATACATTTAGTACTCTAAAGGCAGCTCATTTTAAAAATGGTTTGCTGGTTAGTCATGTCTGTATGCATTTAAGAACTTATCATTGAATCAAATATGTTAATTTAAAATTTCTAATGAAAATCTTGCCATCAAATCAGTGTTTGTAATATTTATTCAAGAAACCATTCCACTCATTAGTAAAATTGTGTATTGTTTTCACTTTCTATTTTGAAATATAAAAAAATAAGAAAAATGACAAATTTTATATCTCGAATGCAAGATTTTTTTATAAATTCAACTGAAATTATTTGAAGCATTTGAATTCATCAAGTATCATCTGAAGTTTTATGTTAGAAGAATAAAGTACTTTTTAAATATTATTTTGTGCAAATTGTACATATAAAGAAAAAACTATGTATTTCATGCACGCTTTGATCTTAGTATATCTTTTATGTTTCCCTGCATCATGGTTGCAGCTTGCATGAATAACACTATGTGTTATTACATTACTTTTTTATGTAATAATCTAGACTAAAAAGTATATGTACTGGCAACTTGTTTAAAAGCATACATTAAATTACTTTGAAAATTCCAACTGTTTTATAATTTAAGGGGAAGGATTCGAATAATGAAGTGTTATCAGTCAAGAATCTTCTTCTCCTTCTATCTAATTTTACAGTTCTTATCCAAAATAATTTGGAGCACATATTATAAAAATATTATCCATGTTTCATTTAAAATGCATTTTGTAATTTTATCTTTGATATAAGATTTTGATTTTTTATATAAAATTATGTCTGATATTTGAAATTTTCACAAGCAAATTGTTTTTGTGATAACTTAGTCATTTACACATTCAAGAAGTCATTGAAAATTTTAAAGCATCTTGAATGTTGTTAGTTGTTTGCTTTATTTCTAAGTCAGCAATGTAAATTATACAGTTATATAAATATCAACTGAAATCATATTAGTATGTGCATTTATAAAATGCAAGAGCTTTTGTATAATATATTCCATAAGAGCATATTTTGTTTAGTGCACTGTTAATATTTTCTAATGTTAGTTTCCTTTGAGGTAGCTGACAATAAAATTTCCAGGACAGCTATAATTCATCAATTTACTTAATAGTATTTTTTATTATTATTATTATTAGCTGACATTTTGTCGTCTTATTTAGTTACAGGTGTTAGTGCTTTTTGTAAAAGAAAAAAAAAAGATAGTATATTTGTTTTTAAAATTTAATCTTGGAGCTGTTTGTCTTTTAATAATGTTTTTACATTCATTATATATGTATTTGAATCTTAGTTTGTAGCTATTTATATTTGAGATGTTTTTGTTCATATGTTTTGTAAATGTGAATAAAAGTTACATTTTCCTTTTGACTAATCAGAAAATATGCTCTTAAGACATGTAAAAAAAGTTATTTCAAAAAATTTTTAGGATTGATTTTAGTGGGGCAAAATTATTATAAAACTTTCTCTGTGGTCATTATGGTGTTTCTCTAATTTCAGGTTGAAACCCAAAATGTTTTTAATGTATGTGTAATTTTATTTGTTTTGTATTGTATAAAAGGAAAATTAAAGTAAATAATAGATTTTTTTAAATTAGATGATGAATTTTAATATAATTAAAATAAAAATATTCACAAATTAATGGTGCATTTCATTTGCTAAAAAAATAATAATAGTTTTATTTCTTGTATTTTAAAAAGTTAGTAATTCAATTCTCCTATGTTATATCAAATATCATGAAAATTGTAATGTTCAACATAATTACTTTATTTTGTCCCTGCTAGTTTTTCTTATTAGTTCTTCTTTTGAAGTGTATATTTGTTGTTTAAAAGCAGTTGAACCTCTATTTATTGAATGCATTTATTTCTCCCGGGAAATCTTTTTTGTCTGAAATCATCTATTGTGCCTTTATTTGTATATTTGTGGAAACAATTTCAACATATCTTTAAAAAAAAAAAATTCTTACTAAAAATGCCTGTGCATAATTAATTTTTAAGATTATTTTAGACAAATTTGACTGCCAAGTAAATTCATTTTTTAATGTATAAATGACAGCAATAAATTTTTTTTAAAAAATTCTTGATAATATAATTGTTGAACATATTTTTTGTGAAATCTATTTTTCATTCTCCTTTCTAAATTTTTTTTAATAAGCTAAGCTTTTTCTTTTTGTTTTAATAATTTTGTTTAGTATTTTGCATTATTACATATGAATATCATGTATAATTATAATATGTGTAATTACCAGAGTCTTTAAGCTAAGCTGAATTTTTAAGAAAATTATTGTTCTAAGTTAGGTTCTTTTCTATAAATCTTATTCCTAAGGACAGACTGACGACTATACAACTCACTAGCCTTTTGTTCTGTTTCTTAAATGGTTGTTAACCTTCCTTGAATTTGTTGCAGTAAAAAATCAACAAAGCCGTTTTTTTACCCCTTTTTAAATCGCTTTTTATAAATCTAAGGCAGCTTTTTAAAGCCAATAAATATTTGATATTTTTTCTAATGTGCAGAAATTGTTTTGATGTTGAAAATCTCTTAAATTCCTGAAAAAAATTCCATATATAGGGGTTCCACTGTATTGATTGCATTAAATACCTAAACGTTCTGAACTTTGAATTAATTTAAATGTAAACATCTAAGAATCAAGCTGAAACTTGCTCAGTTATGAAGAAGTGTCATGTTAAAAGTTACAAATACTTCAAATCAACAAAGTTCTATTACTTTTTTACTATAATTCTGAGTCATTTATTTTAAAATGAGTGAGCAATGCAGACACAGGATTTAAATAAAAAGAGAAAAAATGGAATGGAATTACTAGCTTCTTTCTTTTGTGATTTATTTTTCATCATTCTTGTTTTAAACTGTGCATTTCAAAGTGGTTATAAACTGTTGAAAGCTTCTATGTGAACATAGCTCTTCCTCTGTATGATACTCTGGGAAAAAAGTATGTACAACACACAAATTAATATTTTGCCCACTGCCAAATATCCATTTCTGTAAGAGCATTGCTATGCAAAGTTCTGTTTTGAAATGTCCATACATTCCCCCAGAGACAAATAATGTTGCTTCTCTGTCATTCCCATGAAACACATGTGCACAAACTATATTTCAAGCATATCATGCTCTGTTTGCTGCCTTTAAATCTTGAATGAGAAATAACAGTTGTAGTGTGTTTTGTGTTTGATTGTTCATAAGCTTCATTGGACAGCTGGGGCAGCTATGAAATTTCACCAACAATAAAATTTTACTCCCATAATTTTTTTAATTTAAATGTATGAGGTTTAATACGAAAAAAAAAGTGTTTGCTTCATCTTTGGAAGCAAAATATAAAATGAACCAATTAAAATTAAGATAAATAAAAATTATTGAATTTATTTTTTGATCAAAAATTTTGTGCCCCACTTGCATAGGCAAACTAGATTTATTGTTGAATTAATTATAGTTATTGTTTTTCAGCATCTTCAAAAGCACATAATTATTAAAATCGTCTGTAAAAGGAATGATAATAAACAAGAGATGGGAAATTTCATTTATTTTCTAGGAATAAAGTTTAAAATTCAAATAAATTCTTCAATTTGATTTTTTTTTATAATTCAAAGATAAATATATATTTTGCTACATTTCCTTTTATGTTTTCGTATATAAGCAGTTTACTTATCTTTCTAAACTTAACACCAATGAATCAAGAGTTTTATCTTTTCAAAAGGGTGTTTTCTCCATAATTATTTTTATCTAATAGTAAATATATTTAACTTTTAAAACATGGGTGTCAATATGCATGTGAATGTTGTTGTTTTTTATTATTACAAAATGCAATGTTATTGTTTGTTTTTTTCAACCATGTGCAAAGAATGTAAATTAATTTTGGAGGAAAGTATACAATTCACATTACATGCATTTATTTAACTAGCATTTATTTTCCAAATTTTAAATTCCATAATATTTGGCATTTTACATTAAATTTAACTGAAAAGGTTGGATTGAAATTTAAACTTTTTTAACACTATTTTATATTTGTTTTAAAATTGTATTTGTATTTTGATAAATATTTCCCCCAATAACACCTATTTCTCTCTCCCCTCCCAATGGTAATTGCTCCTGTCATTTTGTTTGAGTCTTTCATTCTATTTAAAAGAATTTTTTTTTGTAATGTGTTTTTTAATATCCTTAAGCTTTAGAAATATCCAGATTTCAGAAGTGCAATACCAGCTGTTCAAAAAAGCTTGTGTTTAATAGCAATGCATGAAAGTACTCACCTTCATCATGAAATTATGCCAAGAAGCGACTGTCATTTCACACTAATGACTCTGTGTGTATGAGTGTGATAGATTCGTCTTCTTTCCTAAATACGACCAAGTGCTTCATCATCACCGTCATCTTTGTTGTACAAATAAGACATGAGCCTGTCTTCTTACAGTGGCAGTGTATTATAGAAAGCAATAGGAGAAATACAAAAATTCATTATAATGTGGTGTATCTTTCTTATTTCACAATGTTTTCTTTTAAAAACATTTTTTTTTTTTCAAAATACAATATCTTGAAGTTGTGTGATAATTAGTAAATTTTTCATAAGAAATATTGCAAGTCATCAATGTTCATGTGTTATAATTTTATAGTAGAGATCATATAAAATGTACAGAAGGGGAAAATATGGAAACTCCTAAAAAAACACATTTTCTTGCCTAATATGGTGTAGGACAATTGTTGGCATACGTAACAGCTAGCAATCTTCTCGGAATGAATAAATACAGTTTCTCTATTATTAATTCCAAGAGACTCTCATGCAAAACGGAGGCAAGTTCTGGTAATGATGATGGTAGTGAATAGCAGCCACACATTTTCAGCTCTAAAGTCATAAAGGTTCAATAATATTGAGATCAGGTGACTGTGGTGTTCAAGGTAGATGTGTTAAATCATCCTTATAATCAGAAACATTTTTGGCATTATATCTGTCTATGCCTAGGAAAACTGAAAATTGCATAGAGTTAGGCCAGTGAAATTTGGTATAGGGTCTTTACATCAAATTCTTAAGAGTTCTATATAGCACTTTTGCACATAAATAAGAGGAAAATGGAAAAAAAAAATTGGGATGAAGATTTTAACATCTTAACTGCAGATACCTTTCAAATTTGGAACCACATCTGTCATATAAAATTAGGGTTTTTTTGTCGGTCTGCATTTTCACAATCGTGCAAATACTATACCTAAAAAATGCAATGATTTAAATATCTCAAATGTGATAGATAATTTTATGGCCACAATTTTAATTTTCTATCAAATCTTTAGTTTATAAATTGGTAAAACCGCGTCTAAGGCACAGATTATTAAACCGGACCAATCGATCATATCATATAATATTGATCCTTTAACACTAAACCTACCAGCGATTCATCTATCCATTGGAATTGCCATTGGAAACGGGTCATTTGACCCGCTCGTGGTAACTTTAGTGTTAACGTACATGGACCCAAATATGGTATTGCAGGTTTGATTAAATTTTATTCCTTAATTATCATAAAATATTCAAACTGCTTTAATTCATCAAATATATATTAAAAAAATAAAACAAAAACCATGTGTGATTTTATGACATTTCGAAATAATTTCACTTTTGTGCAAGTGGGTGAAAAAGCAAAATTGAAGTGCGAGTGATTCATTTTCAAAAAACGACGAAAGAGTAAAACGTAAGTATTTTTTGACAAAAAAATAATCATGGAGTCTACATTCTTATCTTTCTCGACGGATGATATTTTTTCTGCTTTTCTACTATTTTCTTTACTATATACGAGCCCATATGTGGTTCGGTAAAAGAAAAAGAAATAACTTTTTTTAAAAAAAATATATGTCTTATTGATAATTAAATAAAGCTATTTCCACCGTGAAACAATTTTTTCTTCAATGCTCTATTAATTCATGCAGTAAAGGGTCAACTGCATGTTAGAGTTAATCGAAAATGGTCATAGTTCCGGTGAAATTGCTAAATTCGCACCAAAGACCATTATTTCGTATTGTGACGTCTCTTAAATGTCAACCTTTTAGTGTAGTATGTTTTAATTAGTAATGAACCGTTTGTTAACAATTTTCTTTTCATTTACCACAAAACACTTCACACATACACATCGTCTTACCACATAACACCGCTTGTCCTCACGTCACTCTATCACTGCTTCTCTCGTCCTGTGTGTGTGTTTTATTATTTTTTATTTTTACATAATAGAGAGCGTCCCTCGGTTATGTAGCTATTGTTCGCCTATGTCATTTAGAACATTCATGTATTTACTCAAGATCCAAAATTTCAATAGGGGAAGGATAATAGACCTTTGTTATAGAGTGCGCAAGAAAGTGTTTTGCTTTCATACTTTAGAAACTTACAGGGCCTATAACCTTCTGATGCTTATTTTGTACCAACTTTATATCAAATCTTTTTTTTTTTCCTTCTCAACTTACTTATTTTTTTAATTAAATTATTTATATTATAGACATCAGACTTGACAAAATTAAGATATGCGAATTTCATGTCCTTAAAACATTTAAGACCCTCGAATTTTTCTAGTTCCTTTCATATTTTTTTTTATTTGTATAGGCCGTACATGGGAGATTCCCTGCATATTTCCAAAGATTTGAAAGAATTCAGGAAAATAAACGCTTTTGTGGAGGAATCTGTACTATTTAAAGGAATGCCCAGAAATCTCCAATCCGAGAAAGCATTTGCAAGTCGAAAATAATGACTTGAGTTCAGTACTGATGGCAGGGAACGACTTAGTCAAGTTGGGGCTTGGGGCAAAAACTTCTGTGGGCCTCCTCTGCTTTACTACTTTAGTAATGAAGAACATTCATTAAATAAGGAAACTTAAAATAAAGTTTATATTCGATTTGGGGGGCCCAGGGCAACTGCCCCGCATGCCCTGACTGATGGTACGTTGTATTCTTAGGACTCTCAAGGACATGATGTCGAAAATTGTCAGTTTTTTGCCAACCGTTTGAAAATTTGTAGTGGAAGAGGTGGTTAGTATTTGACTACTTTGGAGCTAATTATCTCAAAGAGAATATCAGTTTGACCGATTCGGTCAATGCAAGGATGGACATTGCTACAGTCAACAGTCGGCCACAACAAATCCTGTCGATAGTACTACGTTCAGTGGAGGCGAGGTGGTCATCTGTACACAAGAAGTGTATAGACCATATATATAATCGTTAGCGTATATAGCTGCACCATGTATAGCTCCACATAAAAGATAGCTCATACCAATTGCCTTAGTAGGCTGAACAGAAGGAAACGTAGAAGTACCCCTGAAATCAAATTCCCCCAACAATCGCCATACATGCAGTGTTGTAAGGAATATAAGTGTCTCCTGGACACTATTTCGTCCTTTGTCATCATTGACGGCTTAGCAAAGTGAAATGGAACAATCCATGATGTTTCGACTGTGCAGACCTGCTCTTTACGCAGACTGTGCTGTGCAGACCTGCTCTTACTTTTTATAGAAATAAGAATGCTAACGCTTCTTTTTCTTTAAGTGGTGTTGGGGAGTACGCAAAATTAAGATGAATCATTTCTACAAATTTTATAAAGCAACGAAGATATTATCGAGAAGCAAATCAAAATACAGAAAAGAAAACATGATAAAAGATGTGGACTAAATCAAATACTGAGATATAAAAGCAACGGCGTATCACGATATCAAAGACAAAAAAGTTCGGACGTAAAAAACCTAAACACTTCCAAAATTTTATACCCTTGATTATGAAAAAAAAAAAACTACATTGACTTATTGCCTTGAATATAAACATTGAGGTATATAGCGAAAAAGGCTGTTATCCCATAGAAGCGAAAAGGTTACCGTTAAAGGATATCAAAGTAAGCAAACTACATTTATATGCAAAGAAATTTTAAAAAGTAATATTATGGTTACAGTTAATGTGAAATAGTAAAACTATAATTAATTAACTTTGAAACACTGAACTCAAAACATAAAGGGTAATGTAGAAAGTCCTGGGTTGCTGAAGTATCCAGATGTTTCGACACCCACCGTAACACTAACTTAACCAAGTTTTTTGTGAATTATGTGATGCACATTTCCTTTGCCTATCGGCCATTTAACAGCAATATCACTGGTGGTGAAATTATAATTTTGCCGTGTGAGTTCACTCACTGTCAAATCCACGAACCCGCGACGTTAGGGTCTGTAGCTGAGTAATGTAACTATAATGTAAAAGTATACTTGAATATCGTAGAATGTTATCTGGCTAATGAAACTAGCGCCACAGTATTCCCACACCAGTGAGTCAGCGGAGAACCGAACGATTTTAAAGTGCCCAGCGTAAAGACGAGCGTATGAGTACGTTAGCCAGCGAATGTGTGAGTTGTGGCGTCAAGAGATTCTGATGGCTTTTGTTTGGTTGCTGCATCAAGTGAGTCTGACGACTTTTTGCTGCAGGTGGATGGAACCACTACAGCTGCACGAGGTTGCGTCAGCAAGATCACCAATATGGTGAGTAAAGATCTAAGTACGAATCCGAGATGCTAGGGCCTGTACCCGAGTAACATAACCATAATACAAAAGTATACTTGAGTATCGTAGATGTTATCTGGCTTATGAAACTGCAACTACAAATCATTACACTGTTGGTCACAACGTGAGCCTGTCCAGAAAGTGGTAGGTCCTTGATGTTTACGATCCCGCCATAAGATTGAAACCACCGGATTAAGGCGCACCGGTTGAGATACTGCTCTCTCTACACAACTTTTATTCTACGAAAATAACCTGAAATTTGAAGATTCACAAAATTTTGGGGTAGAAATTTCTGAAGATTACAGTATTTTCGTATACGAGGATGGGAAAAAAATTATTTTTAGTTAGTTTTTTAATGCATTTAAATAAAAAAAAAAAACAAGACCGACAGCTTTTATTATTATTATTCAGATAATTCTTTAAGCTCTCAGCTGTTATAATGAGCTTAAGTTTATTTTTTTTAAAACTGCAAAAGAAATTCACAACTTTTATGAGATATAAAAATTTAGAATGAAAAAAAATTGACAATTTTCATAACATTATCGCACAAAATAATATGGTTTTTAAGATTAAAAAAAATGAAATGCCAATAAAAAAATTAACATTTTTTATTTATTATTTTATAGCCTGAAACTTAAACTAGAAATGAATTATAAAAGCTGATAATGAATCAAGTGTGCGTTTTCATATTTTAGTCATGCGATCTAGATGCGCGGGATATCATTCTCGTTCAAAATAAAACTTTAAAAATAAAAGCTGTTAATAAGATTTTTTCTGATAAATAAGTGTAGGTATATCAATTACATCAATCAGGGTTTGTTTGTTTTTTTATTTAAAAATGCCTTCTCGGGATGAGATCAATCCTTCGGAATGTCCGACTGACTCCCTAGACAATATTTCAGAAGATTCACACTTCTTGAATTTAAACTCTAACTTTATTTTCAGTACTTCTGCAGATGAACTTTCAGAACTGAGTTCCGTAAGTAATGAACCAAATAAAGAGACGGCTCAGAACGAGGATCAGGGTGAAAACGCAGTAAACCTACCTGATGGTTTGACTGAAGATGCCACAAATTCATATGA
Source organism: Argiope argentata (assembly GCA_026289955.1). Classification (NCBI taxonomy): domain Eukaryota; kingdom Metazoa; phylum Arthropoda; class Arachnida; order Araneae; family Araneidae; genus Argiope; species Argiope argentata. The sequence goes on along the minus strand of JAOUZG010005735.1, from coordinate 7,880,802 downwards.
TCCCATCACAGATGAACATTGCTACAGCGTTGGTCGAGAATCATCCAGTCAGCAGTTTATTTCATTTCAACACTTGAGCAACTTATTACCTTTAAATGATACGATGAATGATGCTGAAACAGCTCTCAACGAAAATTTGATTAATAAGTATGAAACTTTTACAAATGCTTCATTGCCAACTATTAGTCATATAAAAGATATTGAAAATGAGACGACCAGTGATGAACATATTTCCCCAGATAAAGAATGCTTCCCATCGAAAAATTATGATAGTACCTCCAAATCAGAAATGGAGAAAAATTCTTCAAGGATTTCAACCAATGCCCCAATTCAGCCATTTTTGTTATCAAACTGCGATAGTAAAAACAAAAATAACTTATTATTTAATTCAATACATTTAAGAAATAGGATGGATAGACAAAATAGCTATAAGTTTAACGCCAACGGAGAAGCAAGATTTTCAGAAAACAGCCAAGATGTGACGTCGCCAAATGCTGTTATTGGCTCTTCCAATCAAAACAAGAGTCTTGAGAAAAATTTTAATCCAGATAATAAGGGTAATTTAGTTAGTTCAGAAATGAATGATTCCAATGATATTTCAAATAAAAGTTACTTGTCCCAAACGTGGGTTTATGGAACACCATTGACACACACCAACTCGATATATGAGGAGAAAAGATCAGATGCGAAGTTGGATCACATAGAAAAATCATTCAAAAGAAATGATGTTCCTAAAAAAAGTCCGTTTACATCTTCTGGAGAATTTTTCTCGGGTGGAATTGAAAACGCAATCCAACAATCCATTAGGGATCTAATTTTGTGGCAAAGTGCTAAACAGATAGATAATTCGAGAAAAGCAACAAATATGCCAGATATTCCAATCAGTGAAACAGAAGCACACCAGGTGAAAAAAACGCCTCAAATAGCGTCTAGTTCCGTTGCTTATGAAGATTCTTGCTGTGATAATGTTGGTTTATCCCCTTTTACCAATTTAGGAAACAGTACCCAAGAATATGAGAAATGTGATATAAAAATGACTGGAATTTCGGGAGAAATCAACCTTTTTAATAACAAATTTGCCAGCGAAATAATAAACTTATCAGAAACACCACTTGATGAAACAAAAGCATACCAAGTGAAAGAAATGAATAAAATTAGTTCTAGCTGCACTTCTAGTAAAGATTCTTGTAGGGTTAGTTTTGATCCATCAGTTTCTTCCGGTTCGGGAGATTGTGTTCCAGAAACAGAAAATGGCAATATAACAATGACTGAAATTGGCACTTCTAAGAGTAAAAATGTTGAAACAGAAAGTACATATGACGAAAACTGCAAATTTTTAGAGCAACAGCCATTTGAAATTAAAGAAAATTGTAATCTGACAGACCCTTTTTTCAAAACTGAAATTAAAAATTTGCATAAAGGGTTTGGGCATGATATTCTTGTTCATACTGAAAATATTATATCTCAAAACATGAACGAAGGGAACGACGTATCTGACGGTGGAAATTATTCAATAAACGCATTCAGTACCGTTGATAAAAGTGATTCCATTCTAACTGAACGACATGAAGCTGCATCTAATGAGATAAATTCAAACAAACATAAAGTTGATGATTATGAAATTAGACAAGATAATGATGGTAATTCTATAACAAACTATAATATTGATGTTCGCAATTTAAATATGGAAGGCAGTGCCGAACGCCAAAAGTATCAAGAGCTGAAAATTTTAACTCATAACTTTTTCGAATCTTTTGAGAGGTCCTCATTGGTTAATGACCAAAATAGGGAAACACATATGGAAACTGAAATTAAAACTACAGATATCCCTTCATTAATAAGAGATTTAAATCCAATAAATAAAGAAACTGAAAGCCATAACAACAATCTTCCGAGTTATGATGAATTAGAAGCAAATAACAGATATGATTCAGCACAAGAAATTAGTGCATCCATACAGGGTTTGATGAAATCACATTTTACTAATAAATGCGAAACTAAAAAGGATGGAAATATCGATGTTATTTTAAAAAATGGAGCAAAAAAAGGCAAAACATACGATTTTGAAAACAGTAATGAAGAACATCAAAACATGTACTCAAGCTCCAAACATAAAGGTTATATGAATAATAACTACAACGATAATCCGCAAAATAATAATGAACCAACAGCAAACTGTAAATTTGAGCATCAAATTTTAAATATAACTGTAAGTTCAACTACTGAAATTCCACCCTCATCAGAACAGAGTACGGTGAACTCTATTCTTATTAATGAAAGCGATAGCGGAAAAGAAGGAAATTCAGCAGTCTTTTCAAAAATAGGCGCAAATTATAACAAAACATACGATTTTAATAACAGAGGAGAAGTACGCCAAAGCATGCCTCTTTTACTAAATGAATTTAATTACCATTGCGCCAACGTTGATGTCAATGAAATGGGAAGTCGAGGCAATAAGTGGAAGTTTTCCTTACCTCGATTGCACTTATTAGGAACAGTGGATGATCGCTCAAAAACATTCAACGAAACTTGTTTAGAAAAAGAAGTGCATCAGAAAAATAACACCATCTCCCCCAATAACGATACTCCTCTACAAGAGACAGTTGACAATTTCGATTTCCCTCATAATTTTAATACCGAAAGCCAAAATACGGGCTCAGCATCAGTTTCAAATCTGAATTCAATACAACCGGGGTTTTCGAATACTATAACTGAAGACAGGCAGAATACAGATCTTTCCGAAAATATGAATAGCAGTTTTGCTGTTCAAGGATTGATTAGTGATAACATTGAAATTAAAAATACTAATGAAAATACCTCAAGAAATATTTGCATTTTTGAATCGAAACAAAATTTTGAAATCGGATCCAGTGCCATGACAAATGCACTTATTCCTACTGAGAAATGTGATGAACCAAAAACATCAGAAAACTACGCAATTTGCGATCCTGAGACACTATTTAAAAAATATAGGCAATTAAAAAATCCCAATAGAGATACATCACTTGATGACATCAAAGCAAGATATTCGGAAATCGAAAATGCTAAAATTATGGATATAAACAAAGACGAATCTCTTCATAAACAAACAAATATGGGTGATCTTAAAAATAAAGAAGGAAACACTTTATCTTTTGAATCATATTCAAAACCTACCATTGTTTCAGGATCAAATAAAAGTTATCTTGCTGAAAGAAATCGATTGGATGAAACTCAACAGCACTTAGAAATTGCACCACAGGAGAAGAATAATTCTAGAAACACATCCGAAAACTATGAAGATATAATAAAGAAAACACGGCACTTATCTGTTAGATTGGAAGATATAAAATACAAATTGATACCTTTGTCATCTGCAGGGAATATTAGCCAATATACAAGCTTGCGAAACTTGGAGACATCTGGTCTCAACGTCAATACAACAAGGGCCATAACAACAAATAACAGTATAGAAAATAATGTCAATGTTGAAAAACAAACTATTAAAAGGGCCTCACCAGAAAGCCAATCTGCATATTTCCTAAGGAGTTCGAAAAAGCTAAAAAGTTGCAAAATACAGCCTACATCGGTCCACACAACTTTCCAAGCAATTAGGATTCCGCCATCTGAAGTGGAAATTAGAAATCAGGGCATCAATGTACGAAGATCACAGACATTTTTAAATTCATCTAATTTCAATTTCAATACAACTTGTGCCTCAGCAACAGATAATAGTAATAAAAATAATGCCGATACGGAAAAACAAGCTACTATTAGGACCTCAACAGAAGATCAATCTCAATGTATCCTAAGAAGTTCCAAAAAATTAAAAAGTTTCAAAATACAACCAAAATCACTCTGCACAACCTGTCAACCAATTACGAAAGAGGATAATGTTTCAATACAAAATTCACTGAAAACATTTATCAGTTCTGATGTAATAAATACAAAAGAGGAACGAGTTTCATGCCCCATCTTTCAAATGGCAGAGATATTGCGGAAATTAGACAACAAACACAAAGAAACATCCACTTCTAATAGCAATGACTTTGTATTTGGACCTAGAAAATTTATCGAAAGAAAAAATGATGGAAATACTTCTCTTTTGTTTGGTAAAAGCTGCGAGGGTACATCGATAGGAACTGTTTTTGACTGTACTGTGGCAGCAGTCAAACAATTAAACAACGACAACGGCTCAACAGTTATAGACATCCTTTCGTATGTTAGAACACATTTACCTTCAAGCGATAAAAAAGTGTCCCTTGATGTCAGAAAAGCTCTTAAAGACGCCACTACAGCCGGATTTTTAACATATACCAATGGGAAATACAAAGAAGGACCTAACCTGATTAAGGCGAATATTTCTACAAAAACAAATAAAAGAAAAACAAATCGTGCAAATGACAACAGCAAGATACTATCAAAGAGAGCAAAACCAACTCCCACACAGTTACGCAGTTCACGTCCCAAAACTACTCGTTTAATAAATAAAAAATCAGGCAGAAACCAAAAGGATGATTCCAAAGAAGAATAAATTTTCATCGTTTTCATTTGACAATCGCACAAACGTTGTATCAATTTTTAAATTGCAAACCATTAAACTTTTCAATCATGCGATTTGTATTTTCATACATGCTACTGAAACAAGAACATATTAATTAAATGCTGAAATAAATAAATAAATATAAAATGTCTGGAATATTTTTTTTTCTGAAATTCAAAACATTTTGCAAGAACAGTGTCCTTTACATTTTTTTTCCCAACCTCTATGACAAGAGATATTCCATAAAATCATTTTAAAACAAAAACACTTCTCATTTTTTCGCAATACTCCATATAAGCAAGACGGGGGGGGGGGTAATCTATTCATAGTGTTAAATGAAGTCTCCTGAAAGCGTCTGTAGGTTGAAACCATAAGTTAATGGATATTGGAGATATTTATTCCATTTTGTAGAGCGTTTATTGGGTAAGGTTTTAGTACATTAAAATCATATCAAAATAATAAAAAAATCGGAGTTTTATAATTAAGATTTTAATTTATGCTCGAAAGCCTCAAGCTTCGCATATGCAAATAACAAGAGCTGGTATGCATATGCGATACATTTCTTTGTTAACATCTGATTTTAAACAGCGATTCAAATCTCATTATGCCGAAAAGAAGGAAATGATCGCCTGTGTTTTGTCTACGGGCAGATCATATTTTTACCTTTGTAAGAGTCTAAATATTTCTGAATGTTTTCTATAAAAAAATTGTTTCGTAGATATTTTTGATAATTCCTTAATATATTTTTGTTTGTTTGATGTTGTGTACCATGCCCATGTCGTATGGGGTGGAGGATAAACTTAAGCTTAAAGCTAATTTTTTTTCTTGGAAGCTATGCCACTGCGGGTACTGCTAGTTAATGATAAACAAGAAATTACTTGTATTCATTTACAAATAAGTGAAACACTTGAGGTTACCATTACAAAACAAAAATTATTGCACGTTGTGTAACATTTAGCTTAATGTTGCACAATAATCTATCCGGCTCTCCCCCCCCCCCCCATCTCCGAGATGAACAGCCAATTCCAAAATTATATTGTACCATGCAAGCATGATCCAGCTTCACTTTGTACTGTTTTTTTTTTTTTAATAATTTTTTTTATTGTTGATTGTGAAAAATTAGAAATCAGCATCAACTGCCAAATTTTTAAAAAACCAAAATTCATGTACATTGCTCTGTCAAGACTTAAAATTTAAAAATTCTGCTCAAAAGTACCCAAGATATATAGACTTAGGATGTGATGGCTTACTGACTGAGCAATTGGGCCTTGTCACTTCTAATAAAATTCATCATTTTGTTTGGACAAATAATTTGTGTGTTTTTCTTTTGTTTCAGCATTGGTTAGCCTTTTGTGTTGATTGAAGAACTTGATCTCCGCATATACATACAGTTTTTCTTTAACTAAAATTCTTAAAACTGATTGCTAGGAATCCATTCTTATGTTTCATACTTTCTGTAAGTAAATTTTGAGGAAAATCTATTTAATTTACTTTAATAAAAAAATTAAAAATTGACATTTCAGTTTCATTTATATATATTCACTATTTTGCTCATGGCTTTTATTATGAATAATTCATAGAAAATATCCAGATACATGAGTTTTATATACTTCAATTAAATATTTTTATATCTTCTGTGGACTTATTGAATTCTTGCTTCATAGATGATTCAACTATGATAGTGGGTATTTTTAGTACTTTTTATTAACATTAAAAACAAAAAATAATACACATTAATTTAAAATCATATATTGTAGAATCTACACTATTTAGATATATTGATTCCTTTTTTTCTCACAGACTTTTTTTTTTGAAAGAGTGAATTTAATAAAAATGAAATATATCACCAAATTCAAGAATGAGAAAATATGAAATTTTACAAAATGTGAAGGATTTTATTTTCTTGTTAAAGCTTTAAATGCACATGTAATCTTAAGTTTGTTCAATGAAATGGCATGAATGAATTAAGTGATCTATTAAAGAAAACTCAATATTAAAACTTTGTAAAAAAGTAAAGGTTTAAACAAAAATTACCCGTTTTCCAGCAAAAAGTTTTCAATCATTGTTTCTATTTCATGAAAGCAGTTAAAATAGCTATTAAGGATGATAACATTGATGTAATTATTAGTGTCTGCAATTAGTATATTTCTTAAAATAAATTTAAAATTTAGTTCATAATAAGCTTGCACCCAAACTAACACTGATTCAGATCATAAAGAAATTTTATTCTTTAGAGAAATTTCATATATTTTGCAATATTTTCCAATAACCTATAATTTTAAACCTTCAAATGGTTGGAATATAGAAAATCATTTTTCCTTCAATGATTTCCTACATTCAATTACAATATTGGATAGTTGCTGTTTAATGGGTTAATTATATCTGAAGGGTGTCCAAAACTTAACGCAAGATTTGAATTTGCCATCATGTGTACATTAAAGTCTTGGTAACCCTATTTAAAAACATTTGACACCTGATAGTTTAGGGTTAGTAAAAATGGAGTGTTACATGCTAATACAGCATGCTTTCATTGTTGATAAATATTTCAAACATAATGAAATCTGGCAGTCACAGTTTGAAAATTTGTCCTCTAGCTTATGTGATCCAGCACAACTGGATTACTTTTTATGTGGTTATTTGAAATCACTGAAAAAAAATATTCAATGCTACATCAATAAAATTCAGCCTATTTATGCAAAATGGTCATGGAAAATTTCAACAAAAAATTGCATGTACTAGCAAAATTGTGGAAGTTATATGCCATAAGTGTTATTCCAGTTAATGTACTTTACAATCCAATAAAAATATAAAACTTTAAATGGGAAAAATTGATTTTTTTATTTAATCCAAATCCTGCATTAACAATATGTTCTATCACGTTATACTCTACTTTTACTAATCATAAACTATCAGCACTCAAATGGTAATTTTAATAAAGTTACCAACTCAAATCTTGCATTAATTTTGGGACATCCTTTAAAATGTTTCCCCAGCAAAACCTTTTTTAAACTTCAAATTTTGATATGTATATGCTATATCAGAAACATTATACCATCTTGTTCACTGGGCTATGCTTTTACCCATTTTGTATGAATTTTGAACTTTAATTTGAAACGGATAACAAATTCAAAAGCTTTCTTAATAAAACTATTTAAAAATAAACATACTTTAAAACTGTTTATCATCCTTTACTTGAGAATTTTAAAATACAACAAATATTAATAACATTTTTTAAATAGAAGCTTCCTCATCATGAATAGATAAGACTTATATATATTTTCACCATTAACAATGCAACATAGACCCAAGAGGATAAGCTTGAAACAACAATAAAAATGATGAGTTTTTTTACAATAATGAAATAATATCTTTATACAGTACATCAATGAAATTGGTATAATTGTAAAGATAATTGTTTTGTATTTTAAGGCAGAGTACAGATTGGTTTGTGTTGCAATATTTTTGGTAATTATAAAGAAAGGAAAAAATATACATTTTGCTTCATTTTTCAATTAAAGTTCTTAAACAATCACTTCAAAGATGCATGCACAATCCTATTCTCTAAAATACATATGAGCCAAATTTAAATGTTTTAACAATCTGTCTTATTTAGAACCAAATTCATGTGTTTTCTTTTTTTATTCTAAGTAGAGATATATACAAAATAATAATTATTATTTCAGGGCCTTTGGCACCCCATCAAGTGTACCTTACTTATAATTAATAAGATTTATCATTTTTTAAATTTATTTCAAGATTAATAATAAATTACACAGGTTATTCATATTTGTACTTGATATTTTAAAAGCAATACAAATAAATTGCTAATTTTGACTTATTTATAAGTTTAAAAAAATTTACAAAATGCATACTAAATTTGGCTTATCTATTCTACTTGGCCTTCAATTAACAATTTTTGTTGCTTTGTTACATAAGGAGATGCACCATCAGGATTAGATATTTATTTTAGACTCAAAACCACCAATAAAATAAAATTTCCTTTTCAAACTTTCCAAAGTTTCACTTAAAAAAATTCCAAAATCAAAACTGTCAAAGAATATTTTTTTTATCACTAAACAAAATAACATTCTTTAAAAAATCAAGAGAAAAACTGTTAATGAAATGAAAAATGATTTTAAAAAATATTTTAACAAATTAATGATAATACGTCAATACAAAAAAATAAATAAATGCAAAGAATTTTATTAAAAATTTAATTACAAAGATAGTAAAATTCTTTCTAGCTTTTAAATCTGATCAAAAATTCTTTAGATGAACAAATTAACAACTCCCTAGCAAGTTGTTTTTCATTAGTTTGACTCAATAGCTTTATATCGGATCTTCTTCTTTTAAATTTCTTTTGTAGTTTATCACACTTCTCATACTGCTGTGTAGAGAGCAACATTTCATATAATGCCTCATAAAGTCTTCTAAATTCTTTTAAATTTTCGGCTGGCTTTAATTTTTCAATTGATATCACTGAACTGCTTGCTGCATCTGAAGATGTTTCAGATTCAGTCTTTATCAATCCTAAATGTTCGGCAAGCTTAATCCCTGTTGACTTTATGACAGCTGCTTTTTGTTCTTTTTTGACATCAGCTGGTACATCTGATTGTTTGATTTTTTGAAGTTTACTTTTTGCTATGTGAAATATCCCATCTATTGCTTTTATTTTGTATGGTGTAAGGACTTTCCTCAAAAAAACTTGTGAACCAACATCAAGGTTATTCCAAATATTCTTTAATTTTTTTAAGCTCATTGCGTTTCTTATTTTGTCAAGCAGCAGAAATTGCTAAAAAATGCAAAAAAATATATTAATACATAATTTTTTTTTTTAAAAAAAAGGAAAAATATATAAATTAGATGGAAAAAACACACATAGCAGGAAATTTTAGTTCAATATCTTAGAAGGATATGAAATTCAGAATCTTGTACAATTTGAAGTCTAGGGATAAAATATGTCTAAAAAACAAAATTGGCAAAAATTTGAAAACAAAAGGAGAAATAATAATAATAATACAATGAATCCGGCCTGAAGACTTTTTCAAGGGTCACCCTCAGGCATGGATTCAAATCAGGGATTTTTTCTGTGAAAGATCTGACAATAAGTAAAGTAAAAAGATACCAGAAAAAATTAAAATCACACAAAACGAAACCAAAACTTACAAAACAAAAGAAAAGAAAAAATTAAAGTTTATAAAATCTAAATGGAATAAAAAGAAATTCAAAAATCCAGGAAAATGAGGTCTTGGAGATAATCAATACCACAGAAATACAAAAACATTAAAACACAAAATGTTAAAATCAAACCTAACAATACAACATAGACTCAAAACAAAACTAAATATACCCGCATTAAAGGCACAAAAAACAAGCAAAATAATTTCACTAAAAGGTTTATAGAATATAATTAGAATAAAAGAGAAATACTCAAACCAATCAAGGAGGAACGGTCTCCTCAAAACTTTCCCACATACTCTATAATAAAATTGTTAATGGCTACTCCATCCCTTTTCATAAGAAACTGCGAGCTTTGGATAAAGATACCTAGAATTTCTTTGGCATACAATAATTACAAAATAATAACCATTGGCATGAATAAAGCTTTTTTGATGAATCTATTATGTAATCTTTGGTGAGTTTTTTTCCCATTCATCTCTGGACATGAAACTAATAGTTAAATTAATTAATAATCTAGACATTAATTAATATAATGAAATTAATAGTTCTGAAAATCGAATTTGAACATTTTTCACAGTCGAATGAAATCAAAATTTGAAAAAGAATCATAATGTCATATAATATATACAAAGTTTGATATCTTTAAGTCGTTCTTTTAAAATATGATGTTTAAAAGAATCAAAGTACAGACTGTCAGGTGTTCCCCCCCCCCTCTTTGGATTTGGCTAAATATTTGTACAATATAAGTATTAAATCTATATTATACAATTTTATCACTCTACCCATCTTTGTATCGTAATTATCATGTTAACTTACATTCAAATAGTTAGAAACATAAACCTTCTCTGAATGAATTTAGTTCAGAATTGATAGAAATTTACAAATTTGATGCAATGAGTATATACCAAATTCCATCCATCTAGCTCAAAACATTTTTGAGTTATATTTATTTTCTACAGATGGACAGACATATACAGATGGACAACCATATTCTCAAACTGTGGTTTTCCAATTCAAGGAGGAATAAAATGTAGAAATTCTTCAAAAACTGCATTTTTTTAAACGAAATTTTAAAAGAAAATTTTTTTAAAAGAAAGTTTATAGGAAAAGAATAATAATATTTCACCAGATTAAAATATATTTTGCTACACACAACTCAGAATGAGTCAATCTCTTACAATTAATCTAAATAATAATAATAATATATATTCAGCTATGGATAAATCAAAATAACTGCTAAAACTGAAACATTCAAAATTTTATTAAATAAGTTGCAAATTTTAATAAAATTGAATTTTTAAAAATATTTTAATAGACAAAAACAGCAATTATATAAAATACATATATAAATTATTTAATAATTTTATATATAATATTTATTTAAGAAATAATCAGTCTATTATTTGTAAAAGTGTATATAAATAGATAAACTTACTGCTTTTGTGGATCCTTTTTTTATCTTCTTTTTATGCTTCTTTGGTCTTGGAACAACTTCTATTTTAAGGGGAGGAAAAGTTAAGGATAATATTAACATAAATACAAGTACTTTTCAAAATCTTAAACACAGATACCAAGTGAGATAAATATGCAAAAATTAAGCACTTTAAACATCGTAGCAAAAAAAAAGAGAAAACATTCATATATGTAAAGATACCTAAACCTAAATATTTTCTAGGCACAGATTTTTTTCTTCCCTTCATCACCAATTAGTTTTTAAAGGAATTTTTTAAAAAAAATAACTAATCCTTTTTAATTATTCTAAAATTTTTAAAATTACATAATTTTATTTAGAGGTTGAATCTAGCCTCTTCATTTACTTAGATTAGCAACGTTATCTTTAGTCAATAATTAAAACAAGAAAATTCTGAAAATTGGAGTTAAGATCAAATTGAATAGAATTAATATGTGCAACAAACATAGAAGTTTCAAATGATCAGTAAACTGGATTTACAAAATTATTTCCAAAAGATAAGGGGCGGAAGTTCCCTAATAACATCTATCTTGATTACACAAAAGATCTGTAATCAATCAGAGCTGTAATCAATCATATGCATTCGTTCAGAAAACTAATTTTATTAATACCAGATGATACAGTTTTAATTAAAATAATTTTTCAAAATTTTTAAAAAAATCAGAAAAAATACAATTAAATAACTCCTATGTCTTAATAATTTTTATATTATGTATACAACAAAAAAATTATTACATAAAAAGTAACTGACTGCTTTACCCTAATTTAACACATACACACACAAAAAAAAATCCCACCTTACAATGACAAAGATTTGACTGTAAATTGTATTTATAAATTAAATTGGAAGGATCAATACATACAGCTTTTATTTTCAGAAATTTAGATTATTTAAATATTTATATACCTAGATATAATAAGTATATAAAAAGGAGTGAGAAGCACTATTCCTATAGTTAATTTTACAGTTGTTGTTTTTTAATTGATATTTACAGATTCTACAACTTGCAATTTTATTTTCAATAATTTAAAAGTTGCAGCACTTAATTTTGTTGATCAAAGCATATCTGCATATTTCTTAATAACCAATAAAAGATGAAACATAAAGTTACAAGTTTAAGTTAAAGTAAAGTTAAAGTTTCCTAAAATAATTATTCATTACTTAGAACATTAAAAGCAGAAGAAATTCAAATGTTTTTTTTTATTTGCAACTATTTGGTGTACTTCATATTTTACTCTGTTACTCCAATTTTTCAATATACAGCCAAACCCATATTTCCTTTTTTTTTTTTTTAATTTAGTACACAGCTAGCTATAATTTATACAAGAAGAATTTTAAAAAATCTATGCATTCAAATTCATTACCTCCCACATCATCTTCTAATTGTAATCCACTTGTTTCTTCCACTATAACACATTCATCATCAATCACATTATCAGAAACTTCAGCTGATTTTGTGCCATTTTCTTGCTTCTCAAAGAACTGAGATAAAAAAGCAAGTTCGCCTTTTGGTATTTGTTTTGGTCTAAAATATTAAAAAAAAAAAAAAAAAAAAAAAAAAAACTATAATTAAAAACTAGAAAAAAATTCCTTTCATATTAAAATTTTTCAATAGAGGAAGAAAAATAAATTCTGCTAGTAAAATATGATATTCACATATAAAACATTCTTTTGTATCTTACTTCACAAATGTGCTTTACTGATTTATGGTGATTAATAATTGTTTAAAAATAAATCTATATGTGATGGCACAGAAAAGAATACATTATTATACACTGATTGAAAGAGTAAGATAAAGGTAAATCATCAAATTTAAATTTGAGGATAATGAGCCTGTAAAAAAAATCATAAACCAGGTGTTTCATACCCCTACACACATTGCAGTAGAATGCAATCAATAATTCAAGGAAAATATATATTTTTTAATTATCATTGTAGAGAATCAGTTTAAGTACAAGCTTTATAGATAGTTCAACATGTGGACACATCCTTGGTGAGGCAAAATATTTGAATCTAAATTTCAACTTTTGATTAAATTCAATGCAATAAACAATTTATAGAGATGTTTCTGTCAGAGATATCAATTTTTTTAAAAAAAAAAGTTTTGCATGTTGCTACTACAATAACAAATCCAAAAAATTATCTCAACTATCATAAAAGAACATTTTGGGGAATTTGTGTGTGTGTGTGTGTGTCTGTTGGCGCTTCACAAGGCAGATTATTTAATCAAGAATGCCAAATTGGTGTTTTGCATTTTAGAGCAAGGAAATTTGCATGTCAAAGGGATTTTTTAAAGAAATTTACTTAAAAAAATTTAGTGAAATTTTGCATTTTTCATAATAGCTTTGAAAAATATTGCAAAAAAATGACTTTTGCAAGTTTTAAAAATTCAAAAAACATCTTTTAAATTTCAATTTAGTATATATATATATATATATATATATATATCTTTTGCATATTATTAATTAACATTTTTACTGTTGCAGGGAATTTCAAATCATTTTCATTATTTTGCTAAATAATTCATCACAAGATTTTCTTCTCTTTTTAAAAGATAAAGAAGAAAATTTCTAATTATTATTTGACTGGTTACAGGAGATATCTAAAAAAATGAAGTTAAAATAACATAGTTTTAATGTCTATCAAAATTTGAAACTTTTAAATACTTTGTTGAGGTAATCAAGAATATTAAAGTATGCATAAGAGATTTCATTGAAACTAAATATGATAAATATTTCTTGAAAATCACTTGATTAGTAATAAGTCAGATTTAATAAGTAAGAAAATTGAATACTTTTTTTTGTCTGTCTAATTCATAATTTTTACTAGAATGCATTTAAATAAAATCTGACTTTTCTATGACTATCAAATTACGGTTTTAAGCTTTTCGATAATTAATTATTACATCTGAGTTAAAAATATGATTTCTTAGTTAGTCTAATAATTTCTAATAAAATAATAATTCCAAGTTGTTAACAGTAAAAATTTTTACTAGTAATAGATTTTAAAATATTTCCTTTTCTGCTTTTAGACATTTCATTATTTTCCTAATACATACAAAGTGATAGATATTTCTGTCCAACAATATAAAATTTTCTAATGTTATTTAAATTTTAAAGCTTTTTAACAGGCTTTCTTTTCACTCTTATTAATGTCACTGCTGCTAAAATTAATAATTATGTGGAATGTTTTTATAATAACAGCAATTTATTGAATCTATATATGTCATTTTATAAGAAAAATGAAATGAATAATCTAAAAAGTTAAAATGTAAATTTAAGGACTTAAAAATAATATATCCAAATTATTGGATATATTTTATTAAATATATCCAATAATTTGGGATAATATTTAATAAAAATATTAAATATTATCCCAAAGCATGAAAAGTGAAGAATAAGAGAAAATAAAAATTTGCCATTTCATTTGTATTTAAAAATAATAATAAAATTTTTTTACAAAATATTAATGCAGAAATTAAAATATAAGCAAAATTAATCATTACATCATCTTATTGTATAAATCGCTAAGTAATGAAAGTTTAATAATGAAACATAGCAATGAAATAATTTCTAACTTGAGTAATTCAGCTGCTTCTGGATTCAACCATGCTTCCAAGTCTTCAGGCAATTCAAGAGGTTTAGGCTATAAAGAATCAATAGAAATGATTAAAATTATTGTTAATAGACAATGCCAAAATGAAACAAATTATCAATGTGTATTCATTGCCTGAGCTTTTGGAAAGACAACTGTATATATAAATATATTCTATTCTTGGTTAATTCATAATCTAAAAACAAAAGGGGGGGAGATACAGCAGTAACACAAACAAAGCTTCTTTAATAAATAATTAATCCCAATTCTAATATTTTCTGTTGAAAAAAGTACACGTTGAAAATTAGCATTTCAAAACTGTTAAAGAATAACTAAGTTATCTGATAATTTTTGTTTTTCACTGTATAAAATAGAATTTTTTCTCAGTAATCTTTAAAATTTCAATCACAGTCAACCTACCCCCCCCCATCAGCAAAAAGTAGTAAAACAGCTTACTTGCTATTTATTTGAAAACTAACATTAACATTTAAGTAATAAAATTAATGAAATACTATTATTTCATAAAACACAAACTATTATTTCTTTAATTCTTGGAAAATTCCAACAAATCTTAATATGTTACTTTTGCATAGAAGCAAGAGTAATAATTTGTAAGAGCAATTAAATTTCTAATAAATTTATCTATATAAACTTTTAAATATTTTTCAATACTTCCACAAAAGCTTGCTTTATTAATATTAATAATATAATGACTTTTTCATTCATGCTGATTGCCATTAATAGAAGCAGACTGCCATTAATAGAAGATATGAAACACTCAATTATAAAAAGCTTAATGCCCCCCCCCCCTTGAATTGCTAGAATATTTGTCTGCAAATATATTTTTACTTTGCTATAGCCACAAAATTAGTACTGATTTGTTTCAAACAAATACACTCTACACAAAATTGAAAAAAATAATATTGAAAAAAATAATATTGAAATTTATACTTCAATAATTTAATTATATTTATATTTGGAGGATAAATTAGGGAATTTTCTCTTGCACTTTAAGGAAGTAATAAGTTTTATGAAAGGAATATACGTATAAGAAAATACACTTCAAGATATTTTCTATAAAATAACCATGTAAAAAAATTCTAAAACTTAAAAGAAATATCTGTAATTTTGAATAAGTTATACAACTGCAAATGACTTTGAACTTTTTAAAATATGTAATGCATTTTAAATAAACTTGCTTAATCTTCAGGGCCATAATTTCAGTTTGAAATAACAACTTCATCTTGGTGTAATAAGCTTTTAAATTATATTTGTAACAGTTTATTGACAACTAATTTAAAAAATTAAAAATTAGAGACATGACATGAATTTTAAAAAATGCAAACTAAAGAATTTTACAAGTACTTCACCATATTTTGCTTTTTTAAAACGTTTTTGGCATACTTTTACTCAGAGCAAACACTTAGAGCACTCTTTTTAAGAAAATATTGCCACATCCACTTTTCTATTACACTTAGATTTTCAAATTATAGTTATGAAAATTCCACTCTTTCTTCCCAAATAGAATGATTTTTATAATATCAAACCAAATCTTATAAATAAGAGCATTTCCTTAAAAAAAAAATATTGATTTCAAACAAATTAGTTTAAATCATCAAATTTAAATAAAAAGAAAAGTTCATACCCATTCTGCATTTCCTTTCTTAAGTTTACCACGCCAAATGTAAAGCTTATTGTAGATATCAAATATTTGAACAAGAAGACCTCTAAACAGTATACTAAAAACAGAAAGAATAAATACAAAATGTCTTATATTTTAAACAAAAATTTGGAAAAATATATTTAAAAAAATCTTTTTATGTATATCTAATGTTCAATGTAATTAATCAATTGTTGTTAATCATAAAGTCACTTATTTCAATAATAATAATTACCAGTAAAATTATGAATATATGGTCAACACAATAAATCAATCACTCACTTTTACTGGTTATTATTAGATATGATCACATTAGACATTAATTATAACATGTGTACTATTTATTATACATTTACATATGAATAAAACTTGAAATAATGAAAAAAGATCACCATGAAAAGCAATGCAAGAAATATATGCTTAAAAAGCTCCATCAACAAAAATCATTTCTCTCACACACAAAAAACAAAACAATAACTGCTAAATGAGGTAATAACATTTCAAATTTATAAAAATACTTTGACAATTTAATATATTTTATATTAAGATAATACAGAGTGTCCAGGAGAAAAAAATTACTATCTTCAATATGAAACAGTAAACAGATCACAGCAAATATCCTATATTAAAACGGATAACTAAGAAAAAGAACTATTATCAACAGTCTTTACTCAAACTATCAATTAATATAAAGGATATGAATGGAAATTCTGACACATTGTTTTTAAGACGATATTAAAAGACATGATTTTAATTTAAAAGGAAAATTAAAATTTCAGACATATTAAGATGCATATGATTGTAGATCTTCCTCCTGAAGTAATTTTCTCCTTTTAATGCTAACAATACAAACATATCAATTTATTAAATGTAAATAAAAACAATCTAATATTAATAAACCAAATATTGTACATATAGATATTATAAATATACTATGTTGTTTCCTGTATATATTCCAATATACTATGTTGTTTCCAGTATATATTTTGTTGTGTAAAGCTTAACAAAAGACAATCAATTCCTTAATGTGTGAGGAATGAATGTACGAAAGTTTTGCATGATAAACTATTTTAATATATTCTTCCAGAAGATTAATAAATGGCATAATAAGTTTTAGTTTAATAAATATATTTATATTAGAATTAAAAAAATGATTAGTAAGTGGTATTCCAATAACAAAACTAGTCAATTGATGGAAATCTGTTGAGAAGCACAATAACTCTATTAACAAAAAATTACTACATTGATATAAATGATCTCATTTCAATTGTTATGAGTGATAGATAATACCATTCCAATTTGGCACTAATAACTTTCAAAAATTGTGGTCCTGATTTATTTCTCAGATTATTTATTTGGATTAAGTTGGACAATTCATCAGAGTGATTGTATTTTCATTTTTCAGAATATACTAATATATGTATCATAGATTAAGAATATTGCCATGATACTGAATAATGTTTAAAATATCTATCACACTTAATGTTTCAGCTAGAGTTAATGAGAAATTTTTTCAGTTAAGTTCAGATGTGACATGTTTTAAGCTAGGAAGAACATTCACTTGTAATTCCAAAAGTTTAACATCAACTGACAGCTTTCAAAATTGCAGCAGTATCTATTGATGATATTCATATTAATACAAGCAAAAACTAATTATCCAACTTATAAATCTCTTCCGAGGATAATTAGTACAAATATCATACTTTGTATGCTACATTTAGAAATAGTCAATCATTTCTTGGATATGTTACAAAATAATTAATAAATTATTACATTAAAAACCCCACAATGATTTCATAAATTTAACATGATCATAATACTATCTAGGTACCAAAATATAAGTTTTTAAATATTTAAGAAAGCAACACATTCTAAGTATTATGCATATTTTATATTTATTGCATCTAAATATAGCAAAAACAATAAATATGCAATAAGAAAGGAACGAATGTTAGAATAAGAATTACTTACTTTACTCTTGCAGTAACAGATGTTGCCATCATCAAATTCAAAATCAAATGGCCTACTCTTAATCTCTGAATAAGATAACTAATTAAAAAATAGAAAGGGGGAAATAAATATTTTTATTTAAAAAAATTATGATGCAAATTATAAATATTCAGTAATACAATACAAAATCATTCCAGTAACAGTGAAATTAAAATTCAAGAAAAATATATTGAATCAAACTAGCACTAAAATGGATAATTCCAAATATCACCAAATGCTTACCAGAATGTTTCTCTGGAATAATGCAGTGCCTCACATATTAACTTTGCAGCTGATTGAGTTCGAAGTAAGACAAATTCAAGTTGTTGACAAGAAGGCAATTTTATTGGTGAACTCTGACTTTGAAGGCCTCTAAAAGTTTTCAAATACAAAATGTTTATGGGGAAAAATCATATTGTATTTTACTAATAAGTATATTACAAGGAAACATCCAGAAGAAAAATTAATAAAATATTCATAAATTTTTTTATTTGGATTTAAAAAGAAAACACCCAAGAAATGAGTATATGGAAAGAAATTTGGCAGCGAAAACAAGTTCAATTCAAATGAGCTAGTTTTTTTTTTTTTTTTTTACATTCAGTGATTTTATTAAAAAATGAAATGAAAATAAAATAAAAAATTAATGTACTTTTTACTTACACTAAAAATTTCTCAGCAAGGTCCAAATAAGCTTTAGAGAGATTCAGCAAAACCATTTTTCGAAGACATATCCCTACCTATAAAATGTTATTACAAAATTTATATATATAAATTAATTATTACAACTAAATGTCTAGTTAAAAAATTTTAAATGCTTTTACCCTGCTTGCCAACAATTTCACCTAAATGTAAATTATATTTTAAATTATTATAAACTGCCAGCTATATGTATTTAAAGTCACTTTGTTTAGAGATTTCAAAACTTAATGTGAATGGGAAATTTTTCATTATATTTTATTAAATATCAAATACGTTTTTAAAAATTCCAACCCCCCTTTTCTTAAAGATATGATAATTTCTGTGTCATGTTAAAATAAAGATGAAACTATGGCATACTTTTAAGTAAGAGCTGCAAAGGAAAGCATAATTATATTAGGAACACTACATGCACATAATAATATTTTGAATGTAGTCTTTGAATATCATTAAGTTTGAATTATTCTTTATGGCATATTATCTATAAAATTTTTAAGTACATTTTGTTGTTAATTATTAATTTATTTTGAGTATTCTCAATGTGTAAGGCACATCACATTTTGCAAGGGAAAAAGGCCAACATTCAGTAAGAGTAATATCATTAATCATGCATTCAAGATAAAGAGTCTCATAACTCTCAACATTAAAAGAAAGCAAACCATTCATAGATAAAAAATATATTTACAATTTAAATTATTTTACATGGTTTTAGACTTGAATTTATGAATAAACGCACAAAGAAATAATGCAATATATAAAAAAGACAGAAAAAAGTAAACATACAAATTCTAATTTAAAAAAAAATACTGATCATTCTAATAATAAGCAGAAAATCTATGCAATTCTACTGAGCATTTCTTGAACTTTTATATAAAAAAATAATACAGCAAAAATGCCTTGACTGAGAATTAAAATTATTTTTAACATCGGAGTCTTCATTGACCCTTTGAAGTGAGCATATATAAATTTTCTGAATTTTTAAAAATTATGTAATTATTTTTCATGTTTAGAGTTTAAGGGAAGAGAAAATACATTTTAAAAAGTTTATAGAGGACTGCACCAAGAAGAGGGTAGTCTTAGGCACATTACAAAATATTCTTCTTATGACAAATAAATACTTTTTAATTTGTTTTGTAACGTAATTCTTCATTATTTAATAATGGAAATATTAAAACATACAATATTATTAGTGAAAACTGTTTATAAAATCTTACAATGTGCAAAAATATTTATAAATGAAAATAAAAAATTTTAATAACAAATAATCCTCAAATAAAACTAACAATGGCAAGCTTTTTACATACTATTTAAACTTTAAATACATTTAACACTATATACAAGTTATGAAGGGACGCAATATTTAAATAAACCACTTAAAAATTAAGAAAACTATACTATATTAGAAAATATATTTAACCACCACATAATATCGTTGCTGGCTAATACAAGTAAAAATTTCAGCCAATCTATTTGTATAAACCTTATTCAAGTGTAAATAAGTTATTAACTAACAAAACTCACGGCAAAAGCTCAATAAATTATCAGAAATTTGACTAAGAGAGTCAGGTGAAGAAAAAAAACTTTCGTTAATGTGTTTCAGGGGGTAGAGAATCTTGTGTCATAGGAACGCGACAGTATGTCTCTGAAACCACCTAAAAAGATCTAAAGTATAAAGAACTTTTCTTTCACAATTTGATTTGAAAAAATTGTGTATGTTGTAACTCTTTTGGTCAATATTTTGTATGCTTTCATACAAAATATTTATGAAAGCATTTTGAATTTGTTTAATTTTTGATGGTTGAAAAAAAAATTATATTGAAAGTACAGAGAAAATGTTGCATTTGATGATTTTTTTAAGTGATGTAATTTTTTGGTATGTAAGAGGGATATTAACTAGCGTGCTGACATCTACAAGCAATTATTAAAGTTAGAACATTATTTTTGAGTCTTTGGTTTCGATTAAAAACCACCATGCATTTAGAAATAATTTTTAGAATGAGACAGTTTTACACCAAAACCATCGTGGGTCTCAGGGTTAGTGATATCGAATTAAAAGAAATCATCTTTATACAGAAAAATATCAACCAATAAATAAAAAGAAAAAAATTATAATTTCAGGAATTGCTTACTCTTTGAAGTAATTGTAAACATTTGTCACAATGTAAAATTCTTTTATATTTCTCTTGAACATTCCGAAAAACTTTTATTTCTGCCCAAATGGGATGATCTTGAGTAAGCACTTCAGCAGATGTTGTTAATAAGCTCACAAGTTTTGGCAATTCTTCTGCAAAAGGCAATTATAATGAAACAGAATATTTAAAGAGCTATAAAATCAGAATTGTATTTTAGAAAAAATAAAGTTATTTTATAAAAGAAAAAAGCCAATGGAATGTTGTTAAAACTTTCTCCCACATTTTTTTTTTTTTTAATGTTATCCTCCAGTCATTACATTAAATCAAGTCTTGAGGAAGAACACACATACCTTTTTGTAAATAATTGTTAAGGAATATAAATCTTTAACATAAACATTAGCATTTACACTAAATCTTCCGATTCTTTGACAACTAATCCCTTGTATTTGATTAATACACAAATATCCAAATAATGAATAGGCATTTTAAATGCCATTTCAACAATCAACTGAGGCAAAAATTTGATATAGAATTGCATTTGTAGGTAATACCAAATTTTATTTAAATCATTCATTTTTTCAGTTATCGTATTTGCATGCATGAAAAAGTGCAGACTGATAGACAGTGAACTCTGGTTCAAAATTTCATAAAAATCTACATTTTAAATTTTGAACTTTCAAACTAAATTTTATCTATCTAGTTCACTTCTATTTGGAAAGCCAAACAGACTCCTTATGCAAGGATTTCATTCAAATGATTCATAATATATTCAGCTCATTATATATATATATACTCAATGTTCATTATATTATTCAGCATTTTCCTACATATTTTGATGCTATTGAGGCACTAAAACTAGTAGTGAATGTGAATTTCCATTGACTAGAACATATCAATGGATAGTTTTTCCAAGTTTTTTCTAGTCAGTTTACATTTATATATTTCCTGACCCAATGAAATTGGACGGTTTTTTTAATCCTTCCCGTAGCATCTTTAATTCTATGCTTTCATAATCTGATTAATATTATTGCTCCTAATTCCCAACTCATATAAGGGGAATAAATTTTTATATGACTTTTTTACAAATGACTGTTTTTCTGTTTATGTCAGTCAGTTACATATATGCCTTGTGATATTCTATTCATGGGACCATTTTTTCTTATTAACTCATATTTCTACAGACAGTTACGACTGATTTAAAGAGATTAGTGATAAACTAATAAAAATTAGATTTTCAGAAACATTCATATAATTGATAACTTTTAATAATAATTGATAATAACTTATTAAATGGAATCAATATGCCACAAGTTTGAAACAAACAAAAAGTTGGACTCATAAAATGAATTTTGTCAATCATAAGCACTAGAGTGTAGAAAAATATATATATGATTAATTGAATAATAAAATGAATAAATGTATGCAAAAAATACTTGAAATATTAAAAACATTGTTGAGTTATTACATAATGCTTATCAAGAATAATAAATTTCGATTAAAATAACATTGAAATTCATATTTGTAAGGAAATGTACCATGTCTGAAGAAAACAATTAACAAACTTTTCAAAATTAAATATCAAGATCTATTTAAACAATATATTCAATAGTTAAAAACAAAAATATGATATATGTATATAAAGCATTCAATGATTATATAATGCCTATATTAATTAAATAAAAGAAAATAAAATTAAATATACTTACGTAAAACTGCTCCTTCCAATGAATTATATTGACAAAGATCTTCTGTAGGACACTTCAAATTTAGAACATTCCACATATTTTTCTAAAGTTAATCACTTTTTTTTCTTTCTTAAATGCTGTCTTAAGATATTGAAAGTGAGGTCCTAAATATATATATATATATATATAATTAAATTATATAAAAATCTTTTAAATAATTAATAATAAGAATATTTATGAAATATATAGTAAACAAATAAGTTATATTTTAATGAAATATATTAATATGTGATTATTTAAGGAAATATGTGTTAAACCGTTTATAACTGATATAAAGGTTATTAGAAAATTATAATAATCTATTAATAAAATAATACATGGATGTAAAGGAGAGATATACAAAATGGTAGATATTTGTATTAAAAACTTATATGAAAATTCACTTATACACAAAAACAGAAATAGATTAAAAAATGAAAATGTATAACAGGATTCGGCAATTTATTTACAAATCAACAATGTAAAGATGCTTATATTAAATATAAAAAGTCTTTATATTTAATATGACTTTAACTTTACATAAATAATCATAAAAACTTCAATAACTTAGGAAAGTAAATTACTGTCTAAGGAAGAAATGAAGGTGTGTTCTCCTGTGTATGTTCCAGAAACGTATTCTTAGCTTTCGCCGAGTTAAAAGAAAAGGATCGCGATTATCACAAAACAAAAAATGATTTTCTACAAATTTACATGATAAATATATACAGAAACACAAACACGTTGGTTGTTTAGTAGCGGGAAAAACATTGCCCTCAGCATCGATTGATTGCTTGTCAAGATATAAATTTATTCGATCTCACTTAAATAAAAATTCTTTGAAAATTTTTTAGATACAAATATAAATTGCAATCATTGATTAAAATTATACAGAGAAAAGTGACAGAAAGTTTAATTTTTGATCAATAGTCGCACTAGAGGCAAATAATTCTTAATTATTTTTTTTAATCACTACTGTTCTACCTTTTTTTTTTTTCTGCTAAAAATTCTTTTCAAGTTTTGATGAACCCTTTTATTAATTTTTCTTTCGGAAATTTTTATATTGGACAACAGGGTGGACCTCGGATGAGATTTGGATAATTTGGACCTAATAATTTGTGCAGTAGTCAGGTGGTTATAAAATAAGTTACGACAGTCAGTCTATAAAAATTACAACTGCCAATAAAAAATCCTACTTAATTGGACGTTCAATCAGAGCCCGAATTCTAAAACTGAAGGGAGAACCTCGTAATACAACTCTAAGCATTTGCCTAATCGCTGAAATATGCAAAGATCAAACAAATAGTATGTCAATAATTGACATATAATTTTTTTCATTTAACGAAATTCTTTTCTTTCTAACTCCTTTCGTGATTTAATATATCGAAATTTTAAAACTATTTAATTTATTTAGTTCTTTTATAATATTTACAGTCGTACTCCCTATATTAACATATTTTCAAAAAGGAATTTAACCATCCATAGGAACATAAAAAGAAATTCCTTATTTAGTTCTTAATTCATTCTGTCATATTTGTGTTTCCCTTTATTGTGGGATCTGCACCAGAGATCGTTTATCTAGCTGTGTCATAATACCATCACCATCTGACCAGCAAACCTCGTGCCAGAGGATTA
>JAOUZG010005735.1:7836490-7847882 GCA_026289955.1 Argiope argentata | reverse complement strand
GACAGTTGAATGAAGCTATGTGCGAAGGTTGCGTTTATCCAAGGTCGGTCGCTGGGTTACCATTTTGGGATGAGTGTTGATTGCGCTAGGCCCGAACTCCGTATCTTATGGTTAGTAGCCGAGTAACATATCCGTTGGGCCAAAAGTGCACTTCGGTCCGAGGGATGTTATCTGGCTTATATGTATAGCAATCACCACAGATGCATAGTACAGCAAGTGCACCCATGTTTGATCAAAAATAATTCTTTATTAATTTTAATTTACTGAAAGAGCGCTCAGAGTTTATTGTACTAACTGACAATGTGTAGAAAATGCTAAATGCATTAATATGTTTAAAAATAAATCATTATAATTATTAAGTAGTGTATATTACAATATGTGTTGAGAGTTATTTACATCCCTCTAATTCAAAATCAAACTCTTCAAAATAATTCCTTTCTCAATTCTCCAATATATCATGTGTTAGTTTCGTCATTCACGAAAAGGACTCGAGTACGCAGTTTGAAATGGTATCGCTTTCCTCGGAGTTTTTGTTATATTACTGTAGTTTGTCTCATTTAAGGTATTTTTATTCTATAGTTAAGCTAGTTGAGTATGCTCTCGTATTACCTCTTTCTACCGATTTTCTAATATACTTTCTCAATATCTGTTGGGAAAATTCATCATTAAAAGCATTTAGCAAGGGTACATCTTATTCCCGATTGTTCTTGTACACATCCATAATGTATTGTAAATTGAACAATTTCATTATGTGAAGGTCAATCAAATGAAAGTGAGGCTCCCCCCCCTTGAAAAATGGTCCTGTCCCTCATCTGCGTAGCCAAAAACATCCTTCATTTGGGAAAACGAAGCGAAATTTTAAGGTTTAAAGTTTTTAAGGCGCTCATAAACTGGGTTGCAGACGATAGCATGTCATTTTAGTAGGTTAGCGGATAGCGCTAAGCCCGAACTCCGAATCTTATGGTTAGTAGCCAAGTAACATATCCGTTGGGCCAAAAGTGCACTTCGGTCCGAGGGATGTTATCAGGTTTATACGTCTAGCAATAACCACAGAGTATCTCCTCAGTGAATTGGCGAACGATACTTATTTGAATTGGTGATGAAGTTAATAACTGTCGTATTTAATGCGCGTTTAAAGCTTTGAGTCGCCGATAGAGGGCGCCACGACAGTTGAACGAAGCTATGTGCGAAGGTTGCATTTATCCAAGGTCGGTCGCCGGGTTACCATTTGTAGACGGATAGCGCTAGGCCCGAACTCCCAATCTTATGGTTAGTAGCCAAGTAACATATCCGTTGGGCCAAAAGTGCACTTCTGTCCGAGAGATGTTATCTGGCTTATATGTATAGCAATCACCACAACAACATCTACGCTAAAAAAGAGGAACAGTGTAGTGTGGACTGGTTTTTGGCAGCAAGGTGTTTAAAAACAAGAAATTAGTTGCCGTTTGACAGCCGTGTACGGTGAACATTGCATCTCATTGGTCAATGTGAAGCTTTGGAGAAAAATATTCAGAGAAGAACGTGATCTTGCTGTAAGACAATGCCTGTCCCCACGTCGCTGAGGTGGTTAAGACAAAACTGGCAAAGTTCCAGAGAGAAACTCTGCAGATTACTCCAGACAGACCAGATTTGTCCCCATGTGACTTTCATATATACGGGAAGCTGAAAAAACACCTCAAGGGTACAAGATTAGTGTCAGACGTCACCATGAAGGAGTCATTTACAGACTATTTTAATTAGTAGCCCAAGGAGTTTTATGAGAAGGGAATCACGCGGCTTGTTTATCAATGGGACAAATATCTCAATGTTCATGGAGACCACTTTTAAATAAATTATTCTGTTCGCATTGGCTCATTTTCATTTGACTCACCCTTGTACAATAAAAAGCATGGGAGTATGCATATTGAAATAATATTACTGTTAACTCGTACTAATTTGGTACAAAATTTGACACATATGTACAATTATAATTTAATAATGAGCAATCTTCCTAGAGGTTCTATTCGATATGTCGAAGATTTTAAAATAATGATAGCTATTAAAATAATAAATTCTGTGTAAAAATTTATAATTTCTGCAAAATATGATTTTTAAAAATGAGTCGCAGCCTCTTTCATTGTATTTAAGAATATTAAAGAAATATTGAAATAATATTCAGTTAATTTTTGTTAAAGGCAATTTTTTTATTGCTTCTAAAACGTTTTGGCCGTTCCTGTTCTTTTGCTGCGATGACCTAGGTGTAAGGTCTCGGTTGTAGAGCCTGAGAATATAAGATTCTCAATCCGCTTTTACCAAATATTTAACATAAAAAGTTGTGAACTTAAACAGAGATAGAAATATTCATTTATTGTATGTTATCTTACATTATACTTTAATTTCCGTTTCTTGTTCCTGGTGCAAAATACGAAACCTGCACCACACGATATTACATCTAATGTGTCTCACCAAAATTAAATTGATGCAACGGAATATTCGTATAATTAGATGTGTATGTTCAGCAGCATGGTGAAAATAAAATAAAAATGACGATATGCATAGTGAAATAATGAAGTTGCCTTACGAGATTCATGAAGGTTTTTATAACTTCTAATACAAAAAGCGATGGTACTGCATTAGTCAAATAATAAATATAAGAACCAACATTCTCATTATTATCATGTCAGAACATGGTGTTATTTTGGGGATAAGGTTTTGGGATAAGGCGTCAACAAAAATCTGTAGGTAAAAAATAAAAATTTTAATCCGTAGGTGAAAAATAGAAATTTTATTATCTGCACGAGCTCTCCCCCCCCCAAAAAAAAGAAGCTTTTAATAACGTGTTACCATTGCATTTACAAAAAATCTGATTAAAAAAATCAATTAATCCTGACTGCAGCTCCTGACTGCAGCAAATAAAACCTAGAAAAATGTCATTTTGAGCACATGATAGTATGCAATGAAATAAATAGGAAAAGTTATATTTTTTAACAATGAATGCGAGGCAAAGTTTTTTTTTTTTGGATCTTTTGCAATATTAAAGTGACTCATTCAATGAAGCAATTAAAATGAATAAAAATATAATTTAACTTGCACGAGCGCGTGGTGCTTGGCCGTTCAAGAAATGATGTTCAGACATGATACATTGAAATATACATTGCAAATTTTATTTTCTTTCTTTTTTTTTCCTTTCTTTATATATTGCTGATGTTTTGTGCCCTAAAAAATATTTTTGGGAAGTCTTCCAGTCCACAACCCAAAATTTGAGAAAAAAAAATGGAGTTAGCTAAATGCAATTTACTATGGGATAATCCAAAATTGTAGATGTACATTAAAATTTGAAAGAAATACGTCTCTGAAATGTCTTTTTTTTCTTACGCGTAAATATTATGATTGAGAAACCCAATGAGCTCGATACTCGAGGTATTGAATTTGAGGCTCGTATTGAGCTTGGATTTGAGGAACGAGGTCACTCGATTTGAGGCTTATGATTTACAAGCTAAATTTGTTATTTGTTTCAAGTGTACCTCAAATCCGTCTGTATATTTGACTGCTTTTTCACGCACATGTGAATGTAACAAAGTAGAATTATTAATTTTAGAATGTGGTTTTCTTATCACATCTATGTAGAGTTTTAGAATAAAATTCTATATAGAAAATTGATTACAAAAAAAATGTACTGCTCTAAAATTCGTATTCGATTCTCTTAATTGTACGAAAAAGATAAGTAAGAATATTAATCGTGCCGAATTCCCGAAACAGAAATGAAAAATCTAACTAATCTATCTAAGTGAAAATTCGTTTTGTACTGATCATGTTTTTCATCTTATAAATATTTCATTGTTGTAAAGATGCAGCTCCATTGCTTAGGACACCAGTTTGACCTCTGCAACGTTCCCAGGTTCCCAAACTTGATAATTGGCATTTCCGACCAGCTGGTCCATTAAATATGTCACACCCTCGCTTGTAAGTGCTTCCAGACTGCCCGATGGAGGATTCTCTTCCCTAATGAGATCATTTGGATATTAAGTAGCGTCTAGATAAAGAACAATAAGTGTGTTTTTAGTCATTCCAAGGAGATAAATCGATTCTTAAAAGGAAAAGAGTCTCGAATTCATCGGATGTAAATCTTTCTTTTAGCCTCAGGGTCAATCTTTCTTTAAGGTGGAGGTCAGCTTCGGGGATGGATCATTGAGGAACATTCCCACGGTCAACAGAAGAAGACTGGGGATATTTCTGAATAACTATCGGGTAATCGGGAACTCAAGTGCATCAATGTGAAAATGAGAGGCGGAGTTTTGATAGCACATAAAATTTGAAGAGAGTTGGCTGGAGAGACTTCGGAGTTTTGAAAGTCTTCGGAGGATCGTCTTGGGAAAGAGTGATTACAGCAATCAGTGATTTTTTTTGACATTACTATACTTTCTCTCCATTACGTGTGCCAGGAAGTAAAACAATATAATGTATTGTTACGAGCGGGCTAGCGCTGCGGTGGCACCGAGGTTGGTGGCTTGGCGAAGAGCTTCGCACCAGCCGGGTTGGTCTGGTGAAAGGAGTAGTCTGGTAGCTTGTGGATCACTCGCGGTGTTTTCTGAAGTTTCCCGTACTTTTGGGCGCTCGCTCGCTCGGCTATATAAGGGACGGGTTGCCGTAGTTTCGGCAGTTTCCTCTCGGAAGGGAAGCGACTCGCTGGACTAGCGGATTACTTTTCTCGCTTGTTATTAGTGAGCTGTGTTTACGTTTTCTGTTAACGTTGTATTAATGAGCTCGCTGTGATTTGCTATTTACTGTGCTATACGATAATTGTTTTGCAGGCTGTTTTTATTGTGCGTAAGGCTTGTATTTACGCTGTTAGTGACCGTTGACTGCTGGATTGTGTTTATCTGAAGTTTTATTTTATCAAGTCCTCCTGTAAATAGCTGTAAATAAATTTGTTTGTGCTGTCCTCAAGTAAAGTCTGTTCACTCCGAACCCGCTTTGCTAAAAACGTAACCGTATTATTGAATCTGATAGGAATTTCAATGTCTTTCAGTAATATATTTGAGGAACTCCCTCAGCTTATTAATAGTTCTTATATAAATCACAAGTGATATCTTTAATCTTAGCTGTAGAGAAATAAGGCCACCAATTGCTGTAATAATGGAATACTGATTAGAAAAGTATTGGAGTTTTTCGGCGATAATTTCCGAAACTATTACCACAGAAAAACATATTTTTATAGCATCTTAAAATTCAAAAAATTAATTTTTTGAATAAAAATTTGAACGAACAATCGTGAAAGAAATTTGAGAATATTTGGTGGAATTCTCAATTATTTGCTAACGGAAACATGCCACTATAAGCATATATGAAAAATATGTAGCTAACACAAATACAATTTAATTACAATAACAAACAACGAAACAGCTTTGATATACAGTCATTCTCGCCAAAATAAATAGTTAGTCACCAAATTTTAGCGAAATGGTCGAAAGTGGCGCGAACGGCAGCAATAGCATTTCCAATCATAAGGTTTCGATGAACGTTGCAGCAAATAAACGGAAACATAGAAAAAAATTAATAAATACAATAATATGGAATGCGCTAAAAAATTTAATCGAAAATAATGAAAGTAGGCAAAAGGAATATGTACAGGAGGAAAAAATCAAGAGAAATGAACAGGAAAGATCGAATTATTTAACACAAGAACCGCGCAAGGAAAAAAATGAATACATCTGTTTTTATTAGTTTCACGACTACAGACTGATGCTTTTCTTAATAAGAAATACGAAATAATAATTACTCGGTTCCACTAATTTTTCTTAGGAGCAAAAAAATGATTTAATAATTTCTATAAAAAACAGCTAATTTTTCAGTGATGAAAACTTCTTTCTGCCGAGAAATCCATGAAAAGAACAGTAAATCCCAAATAATTCCATTAGAATTGTAAGATTATAGAGACGGATATATATTTTTTATGGTAAGATAATATTAAAATGAAAAACGGTGAAATAAAGACAAACGATTCAAAAAGCTCGAGCAGATGTTTTCAGATTTTTTTATTTTTTATATTCTGTTCTGATGAAATTCGTAAGCAGACGATTTTATTCAGAATAAAATAATTGCTCTGACATAAAACAAAACAGCAATGCGCATGCGGGAATTCCAGTGCCAATTGAGAAAACGTAGTGTGTGAATTTTCCGCATGGGTTGGGGTAACGCTATACAGAACAGAACATTTTAATTTCCTTTATTAGGATTTATATTTATTCAAAAGTACTTCATAATGAATCCGAAAGATTGATTAATTAACAATGTTTGTTTTTCAATGCATAAAACACTAAGAAAATAGACAGAATCGTTTGAAATAATTGGTCGGAAATATGTTAAGCCTAACCCCATTCGAGTGCGGGAAAAAAAAAATCGACGCCTTTCTCATTTAGCGGCGGCGAAGATTTATGGCGGGAAAGTTTGTTTTTAATTAATATAAAATTAACCACTCAACTAACCGGAATAAATATTAGCCTATGTTCTTCTGTAGACTGTAATCTATCTTTGTGCTAAATTTCATTCAATTTCATTCAGCTGTTCAGACATGATTGACTCACATAATCCATCCATCCGTCCAAACTTTCACATTTATAATGGTATGAAGAATTAAACTAATCCTAACGCATACACAGAAGCGCAAAGGGTTTTAGAATCATTGTCAAATAATACACTATCATTTTAACAATGCATCTTAAGAGTGAACAGTGCAATTGACATTGGGAGCTACCAATTTTATTTTTAAGAAGCGATAAATCTTCTTTTGAATTTTTGATTGAATCAGCGTACAGCAAGAAAATTCCCGAATGGATTAAAGATTTTAGAAATTATTCATTTTCGACCACTGAGGGCAAAAAACAATAGTCCAAAAATATGCATTTAATTAACCACAATAATTTTAAAATAAAAATTATTTTTTTTGTATCTAAAAATTCTGGTCTTAAAATTATCTTAAACAAACTATAATTAATGGCAATGTTTTATTATTTTCTCAATAAAAATTGAGGCTATTAAACAATTTTGACCAAAAAAAATAATTCGAATTAATCGAATTTCCTTGTATGTATATTTTCTTTTCCCAAATTTCAAAGCAGCATCTGATATACGGAAGCACACTGTCCATTTTGTCGGACAGAATAATTATAGAAAGGAAAGAATGCTCGTACTTCTTCGATATTATTAATTATAGAGGCGTAACGGTGGTAAGTGGTGCTCAAGGCATTAGGTTTTGGCTCCACGTGATATTTCTCTATAAAAAGTTGTACAAGTGCATTAACGCTTTGTCGTCGTGGCGTCCTCAAAGATTCAGGCTATTGTAAAGAAATCGTAAAACTTATCGCCCTTATATAAGGGGCACATGTTCGAACATTGTTATCTGTAAAGAAGTAGTAAAACTTGTCTCCTTTTGAAGATACACACGTTCGAACATTGTTACTTCTGGCCAGCGGTGAGACGATTCTTCCTTTGTTGCGCATTGTGTTTCTCCCGCTGTGATGTTACCCTTTGGACTTGAATGGTGTCAGATAATGGAAAGAACATGCATTTGCGGATCTTTGAAGAAGGAACCCGTGTCAAAACACCAGATGTAGTTATTTCTTCTATGGACCACACAAACTGGGATAAAGTTCCGATAATGAACAACACATGCATTTACGGCCCTTTGAAGAAAAAATTACTGAGACACCCTTATGCGAATTCTTCCATATTGTGAAGATTCTGCTAAAGGGTGGGTGATTCGAAAATATTCCCACGGCTAACTACTGACCATTGGTTGTATTTCTAAAGAATTATTGGATGATCGGCAGCTCCAGGGCACCAATGTGAACCTGAGAGGCAGAGTTTGACCGAGGTTAAAATGAAGGGTTTTGAAGAGAAGAGGACGAGACCAGCTGATCCGGCTAGAGACTGAACGAGAGAACTGATACCACGCGGAGTCGAGCTGATCCGAGACGAGCTGTGAGCTGAGCTAAAGAGCTGGACAGTTGAAGAGATACCACGTGATCTCGAGTTATTGATTAAAGATCTAGCGGAAGTAATCCGTAGATCCTCTTGAGCTACTGCAGTATCTGGATAAGCTAACAGCCTTTAGTTTTCTTTTGTGGTCCTAGAGGAACTATTAACCCAGATGTAATTATTTCCCTGCATATTAACTTAGAGGACGTGTTTTTTGTTATTGTATAAAGCTGTAAATAAAACATTTGTGTTTAAACGTTACTCGTTTATTTGATCAAGCAGGATCAAGTCATTAATTATACCCTTCCCCTCCCACTGATTCTATACACCACTGATGAATAGATATTGCTCTACAGTTAAATTACTGTTTTTTTCTGCAGTTACCCATCATATGAAAAGTGACATGTAAGGCAAAATAATGCATTAATGATAATTTAAAAAAGATTGATAAATTTAATTAAAATATTTCAAATTTGTTTCAACTGGTGATTGTAATTGAAACTCTTTTTAACAAAATTTTTCTTGCCTCAAAGAGATTAGATTATGAGACTTCATATAAAAATTTTGATATTATTAGTTCCCTAAATTTAATAAAATAATAATAATAATAATCTTGAATAAATTTTGTTTATTTAAAGAAAATGCTTATTGCAGCAAAAACTACTGCTGCAGAGTTCTTGATACATCAAGCAAACAACAAAGAATAAACGTTGTAAACATTGAACCTTAAACATGCTAACAGTTAGTCTTGAAAACATTAAAAACCCATTAAGAATATAAAAGTTGTAAGCACTGAGACATTAAAAAAAACGAAAAAGAAATTTAAATGTTGAATGTTCTTAAAGCAATTTAAAAAAAACATTAAGAATTTAAAAGTTACAAATATTTGATATTAAGAGCATAGAGAATATTTTAAAAATATAAAATTTATTTGAAATTTAATAATTTTTTTTTTGTAAAATTTATATAACGAAAATTATCGCTATTGTTAATACCGATAAACACATTTTCAAAAAGGTAGTTGTCTTAGTGAGTTCTGGCTGTTTTTGCAAAATGAAAAAATTAAGTCATTCAATTAATTATATCATTTTTAAAAAATCGATAAAAAAGTGGAGGATTTTTTGGGGGTTTCAAATTAGGAGCGTCAAAAATGTTATTTAGATAAAATGAAAAAAAAAAAAAAAAAAAACCTTCCTACGAATAAAAATGGTTTTTAAAAATTTTTTAACGCTTTAATTTATCTTTTACTTGTTCTACTGTTGTTATTTCTTGCCATGGGAAAGCGCTCTGACCGTCAACGATTTTAAGCCGAACGAGCGTCTCTCTCTCTTTTTTATTTTTTTTAAAATAGCACCAACTAGGGTGAAGAGTACGACTTAGCTACACACTCATCACAGACGCTTATACAGCCCCATTTTTCAGAGGGACACATTCATACACATCACAAATAGTACACAAAAGAACAACCATGCCCTAGCCGGAATTCGAATCTGGAACACCCAGATCATGAGGAAGACGTGCTACCTCTGTGGCAGGAAGCCGGCTTACTTGTTCTAGAATTTCGATTTTATTTCTTACTCATTCGAACATCAAACAAGATGAGTATTCAAATTAAGTAGAGACACATTGAAATAAAATTCCTCTCATAAGAAAATTATTTAGTTTTCTGTTTTAGAAATATTTTTTAAATACTTTTTAGGAATTAAGCAATCAATATGTTGTAAAAATTCAAATTTTATGTAAAAATTAACACCAAAATCAGTAAGTAAATCTGAATGAAATAAAGCAATATTACTTTTTGATAAAAGTAAATGAAAGTGTGAATTTTGCAAATAAAAATAAAGCGGTTAACACTTCTCAATATTCAGAAGTAAATTATTGCCCATGCACAACTGAAACAGAAAATTTTCTTTTTAATTACGAATTTTGGTGAAACTTTTACTCTAAGGATAATACAAAACACAGCAACATAATTATAATGAGTAATTATAACAGATGATCATATTATGTGCATATTAAAAGTGAGATGGTGAAAAAAAATATCGAAAAACTGAATGACATTAATATAATGTCCTTTTTTTCATTCCATTTATTTAAAACCAGATCTGATTTGTACCCTTCAGGGGCCGTTAAGCTACACAAATTTCTGCTTCTTCCACAATTTTCCAAACCATGTGTTTGTTATTGATTTTAATTAAATTCGTATAAAGCTATTTTTAAGTATCAAATATTATGACAGATAAAATTTAAACAGTTAATTGTGGTTCATTTTTAAGAGAATTATTTTCCAGCTTTCACATTTAAAATATTTAAAATTAATGGTTAAGAAAACCATTTAGATTTTTTTTAACCATTGGTGTTTAGAATCATTGGTTGAAAAAAAAAACTTTCTAATCTAAATACAAATTCAGAGGTTCAACGGTTATTTAAGTGTTGGGTGGTTTATCTGCTGCAAATAAAATAAAATTTGGAATACATTGATCTGCAAACTAATTTGGAAACATGAAAAATTAAGATAAAGAATAAATAAATAAACTAAGAATAAAGCTCAGAAATTTGAACGATAATTAATTTTTATTTGAATAAGTTTTAGCGGACTATTTGTATATCTAATGATAACACAAAATTAAATAATTCAAAACATACAGCAAAAATAAATAAATGAATGAAAATAAAAAGAAAGGGAGAAAGAGAGAATGAAAGAAAAAAAAAGGGCGGGATTCTTTAGCAGATACCATTTAAGTGAGAAGTTTTGAAAGTAAAAAAGTAAATAAATAAAATAAAATAAACAATTCAGTATAATAATTTTAAAATAGAACAAATTTTAAGGCATCCGACAAGGTTGGAAATAAGAATAAGTACATTAGTAAGAACAAAAAATAAGTCCATTTCTATTTCCAATGATATTTTTATTTTGTCTTTGTGCCTATTAGAAGATAAATTATATCAAACTATTGCCATGTAAGTAATGCTTATTTATAAAATTTCAAAAAGTTTAAAATCATTTACTTTAACAACTTTTTTTTGTAATTCTACTGTGCAAGTATCGTTATATCTCAAAAAATCATCAAAAATATCTTGATGAAATTTGTAATTATTGCTCATTATGTTATGCAAAATACAATGAACTGTGGATTTGATGTAGGAGTGTATTTAGGACTGTTTAATATAAATATTGTAGAAAAAATTTCAAAATTTCGTGGATAATTTCATGTATTAATCACACACAATTTTTATAATGTATTTTTTAATGTAATAACTAGTTACACTCTAAGATATGTTAAATATGTAATGTTACAAAGAAAAATGAAAAAAAAATTGTTACAATTGTTTTCTTTGGAACAATAATAATTTTTATAAATAAATGCTAAAATTTACATCAAAATATACCTTTTCTTCAAACACTACATTCATATTTAAATAATTTCCTTTTATT
>JAOUZG010005735.1:7802996-7831490 GCA_026289955.1 Argiope argentata | reverse complement strand
AAACCGGTTAAGGGGTTAAAAATTGATGCGTATATTTGAACTATTCGAAAATGATTGTTTATCAGTTTTACATTTCAGAAATGTAACATTTTTCAAAATTTCTCGGAAGAAAATAATATTCTCAGTTATAAATATATATGTTTATCAAACTAAATACTGGCAGAGAGGTTAATAATAACAAGACTCCACCAACCGCCTTAAAAGTGAATGACCGGACCGCCGCGATAGCAACACTGGCGGGAACATAGATTGAGTCGGTCACGATACAACCCTCCCCTTAGGAAGTTCGTCTCATTATCGATGGGAAGAGTCTAATCCCACCTATTAGTGTACCCTCCAAGGGTGGCGAGACCGAACCACCATACTGGAAATCTCATTCTCATTACGAGGTGCTTCCCTGGAGAATTGACAGGGTGGTTAATAATGTTTTAACCTTTAGTTTTAAAAAAAGAACAAAAAAATAGAACTTCCTTCCATGAATTGTCGTTTTCTATCATTGACCAGCGCAAAAAATATTTAAATTCATTAGTAAATCAATGAATCAAAAATCAATTAAAAACTTTTTTTCATCGTGCTTGCTTTAAAGTAGAGAGAAATAATCAATTAAGGATCCCCAAAAAATTTGGAAAAGGTAGTAGAATTAGAATGGTTAGTAAAAGAATTGTTGCCTAATAAAAAATAATTTCGACACAAATATTAATATTTAAATAAAAAATGCTTAAAATGCCTTAATTTACTTCAGATGTACAAAACAAATTTCATTAGAATGGGTATTATTTTTCTCCAGTAGTTTCATTGGTTCTGTAATCTTAAGAAATTATATTACGTGCAAATACTTGTAAAAAATCACCTAAAATAACACAAAATACTAAATAAAAAAAGTTCTATAATAATTTTTAAAATTAAAGCTTTAAAATGCATCGAGTCACCCTTACAACTTACTCATGTAAAAGCATAAACGTGAATACTAAATTTCATAACGTGAACGCCAAATTTCCTAAAAGTGAGATCATTTGTCTAAACACTACAGACACGCACACAAATATTTCTTTTTCTAAGTACAGATTATTTTTAAAGGTGCTTTACAATCTAATATCGTTATGTTTGGTGTAATGATAATATTTCCATACTAAAGAGTGACTTTTAATGGTTAATTATTAATAGGATACGTTACTTACAAATCAGGTCTACATTCATATTCTCGAGAGGGGAAAAAACAGGTGGGGGAACAGAGGGGGAAAAAGCCTTCAAAGAACTCAAATGACTTAAGCAATGCAATTTCATTAAATTTCACTTTGATCTTAGGATTTCTCAAGTTATTAGTTAGTTCAGAATATGTCAAAATTCAAAGTTCTGATTGAAATCTCTCGTGTTTGTGTCCTACCAGTCAATCCATTATAGTTCTAGTTGTGGATGTTAGATTACTAGGTTGAAGTATTTTAACATGGAATGATTATTTATATCAAATATTAGTTATTTATATCATGTTTTTATATATGACATCTTAAAATTGACTAGTAAATAGTTTTAATTCATTAATTAAAGAATAACTGAGATCTTATTTCAATAATTCGGAGAACTATTACCAGATGAAATTCAAATTAATTTAAAATTATTCAGAATATAAATACGCATATTATATAATAAATTTTTACAACCGACCTTCTTAAAAATAATCGTTTTCTAAACATTCGAATTCACTTTAACTTTTGAGTTATCTCCGGTTTTAATTCAACGACCTTTTACAAGTATCATTATATTTTTAATATATAACGTTAAAACTGACTACTTATAAACAACCTTAATGTAATTTCAGTAAATAAAGAACAACTGAGACCTTATTTCAAAAATTCGGAGAACTATCACCAGATGAAATTCAAATTAATTTAAAATTATTCAGAATATAAATATGCATATAATATAATAAATCTTAACAACCGATATTCTTAAAAATAATCGTTTTCTAATCACGCGAATTCACTTTAACTTTTGAGTTACTTCCGGTTTTTAATTTTCTCGTGCACTGTGTATCTAAATGTTGCATCTTCACTCGTCCACTGTTAAAGTGTAATGTCATACATAAACATGGACCCAAAATAAATGCTGGTTCAGCAGGATTTTGGGAGAGTTCCATTTTGAAGTTTTATAAACTCTGAATGCATTAATGCTATCGCTTTTCCATCTTTTTGCCTCAGTTCGTGGCATATGTTGCTCGGATATTACTCATAATTTTAATTAAAAAAAAGCTTTTAAGAACTCTATAATTTTATATCTTCTTAATAGTGAGAAATAACATTGAAATTGCTTTTTAAAGAATTATCGACTGCGTTCATAAATTTATTTCTTATACCTATATGCATATATGATATTTGTGTTTAACTGAATCATTACATTGAATCGCTTTCTATGTTTCCAGTTAAATTGTAACAATAACTCATTTTGATGTAGAAAATCTTGTTGCCCTTCAAGTATTAAATGAGAAACTGAAATTTGGATATTAGCACACTTTAAAGTTGTTGGTCGGTTAGTGGAAAAATAATGACCCTTGTAATATAAGGAATCTGCCTAAGCTGCCCAATTAATCAATCAATTATCTCTAAAATATTTACTTTAGGTGAAATATTTCTCATAGAATTTTGATAAGGATATTTTGAACCTAATAACTTCTTATCTTTTCCTTAATGTAATTAAATAATATGTTATAGTTTGTACAGCAGTTATAGCTATTGGAGGATATTTTATGTTATATGTTATAACAGATAGATTTTTGAGATATATTATTAATTTTTGAAAAATCTGTTTATTCCATTAATAAAATTTGAGAAAGATAATAAGTGTTCTCTGTCATAAGATTCAGAATCCTTCCGCGTTTTCAATCCACGGCGTCAATCAGCATTGATTTTTTTTTTAAAAAAATTAGGGTGTGATAAAAGATAGTAGAAGTTATGTTAATTTTTTATTAAAAAATATAAGTAAATTATTCAGAAATTTCGAATCAAAATGTATTAGCGAGATTAAATAAGACATTAAAATTTAATATAGAAAAAGAATAACTGCAAGCAAAGAACCCTAAGAACTAAAGAGAAACGCTTTTCTTACTACTTATCACCCCTTTGTGGAATAAAATCGCCTATAAGTGGTAGATATGATATTTTGTAGCGAACAATACATTTCATTAATCTTGAAATTCCGGATTTGGGGGGAAAATTAGGAATTAGATTATATTTGAAGTATTCCTAATATATTAGAACTATATTAGAAAGGTGAGGAATACTTAGTTCAAGATGGATGCTACTGATATAAATCAAATGTCCTAAAATAATTAATTTTATAACAGTTTGCTACATTTACAGGAAGATTCTTTATTTTTATCATTTTTTCTTCTTCGCATAAAAATGGCCGGAATTTCCTTAATCTTCCGTAACTGATGGCATAAAATTGAAAAGACTTCCTCCAGGAACGCATTTCCCCAAATATAGAGGGCTAATCACTTTTCTCTGTAAAAGACCTTTTTATTCGAACCGAAATAGAAAAGTGCTCGCTTTGATTAATCATTCAGGCCTTGGCGAATGCAAAGAAGTTCTCGCTAATTTATGATTGCTTCAAACTTAACCTAACTTTTAGTTTTTGATGAATCAATCGAAATCGCCGTTATAATGGAAAATAACTAAAAATAAAAACTCCTTTCTGTCAAAAATTCTTGCTTAAATCAAGGGAAAATGATAATGTAGTAGAAAAGGATTACTTTTAGACTATATATTCTTAATTAAGAGAAGTAATTAATTAAAAAAATGTTTGAAAAAGATGATCCTTCATTTTCGATGTACAAATGAAAGCAATTTATTGCTATAGAAACAAAATCGTGCAATATGTTTTGTTACTATCTATTTTTACTTGTAAATTAAACTTCGTCTGTTTTATGAGGTGAATAAAATGGACAGATAAATGGACAGATAAAAGACAGATAAATAATATTTAAAAAATATTATTCAATATAAGGCATTACAAATTCAATAATTCTGCAATATTAATAAAAATGCGCAAATTTGAAAAATGTGTTTGTTTTACTTATTTAGTAGAAAATAAAATATCCACATTATTTAGATGTACAAAAATACTAAGTTTTTGTAATGTCTGATTTATAGATCTACAGTTTTTGTCCGATCATGATGAAATCTGGCTAGTGATCTCCAAAGCAAGAACAATGTTAATATTGACTTTTCCAAATTTTGAAATATAAAATATAATTACAATGCAGACAAGTTTTTGGTATTTTTCCGTTGTTTTTCTCCTCTAAACTTAATAGTCTCCTCTAAACTTTCTCGCAATAAAGACGTATTTAGAGAACGTTTGTATATCACTGGGGTATCTTTGACGTGAAATTTTAACCTTAGATGTGAACTTAAAATTTCTACTGAATCTATTATATTATTCTTGGCGAATTTGTGTCTTAGATGCGTTTTTCCTATCTGATTGAATGTATAATTTGACCGAAAACTACTTTAGTAATCATAAAATACCCTAAAAAATATGATAAACTTGTTGATTTGAAAATTTGATTGCGTTGCTAAGTTATTATTTTCACGTACTTTTGTAGGTACAGACGGACAGATAGTCCCTATGCTGGATTTAGTTCAAAATTTGATAGGTCTATAGTCATTCTTCGTTTCGAATTTTACCATCTGTTGTTGTTGTTGTTGTTACTAATGAGACTTGCCATTGGACAAGCCCGCTGACGACCGTCTGCGATTTTAAGCCGAATGAGCGCCTCTAGTTTTTGAAATAGAGCTAACTAGGAGCGAGAATACAACTTAGCTACACACTCATCACGTCCGCTTGCACAGCCCTTTTTTACAAGGGGGACACATTCACACATCTCACAGATAGAACACAGAGGAACAACCGTGCCCTAGCCGGGACTCAATCACGAGGAAGACGCGCTACCTCTGTGTCAGGACGCCGGCATTTTACCATCTAACTACCTTCGTTTTGTTAACTTTTATTCGAACAGATGAACAGACAGACTTCCTCTGAACAGCTTTTGATTAAAATCTGATGATAATCTACAAATTTGGTTTAAAGACAGTATATCAAATTTCGTCCATTTAACGCAAAGCGCAATTGTATTTATCTTAGTCACAGACAGACGGACATTTCCCAAAAATGTGTATTACGAATTCAGAGAGTTCTAATACTTTCTTCGGGATTTCGAGTTTAAATTTTTTGACGATTACTATGCTTCCTTTATACTGCGTAAATGAGAAAGTAAAAATGATTTTCACACACTTAAAAGTTTGAAAAATTACTTTTTTATTGATTTAGGTGTCAGTATCGCACAAGTCTATTTTCTAATTTTAAGTTTTATGGTCTTGATGAAATTCAAAGTGATTTCATCGTTTTATGAAATCGTCTATTCGAGTACTTTCGCCAGTGTTAGCATTAAGATTTAAAAATTTCTCTTTTTGGACCTTAACCTCAAAGTAGAATTTTCTTTTCCACTTTTATTTATATATTTAATTATTTTTGTATTTACAATTTTTAATTTGCATTTGCAGTAATTTGAAATAAGTTCGATTCCTTTAAATTCACATTTCTCTATTTTATCAAAAAGCTATATATATATATATTTAAATAGATGCATTTTATTTACAAGAACATTGAAAGCCAATATTCTAGACTAGTAAGTTAGTCGCCAAAGGCAGCTAATTCAATATAGCTCCGCTTTTAACTCAAAAATTAAAAAAAATATCTAGTAACAAACCTTGATAATTTCATTGCATGTTTAGAAATAGAGTTTTAGCCTGCTCTATGGTATAGAGGTAGCGCGTCTTCCTCGTGTTCTAGCAGTCCCGGTTCGGGCATGGTTGTTCTTCTGTGTGCTATCTGTGAGATGTGTGACTGTGCCCCTCTGTGAAAAGGAGCCGTACAAGCGAATGTGATGAGTGTGTAGCTAAGTCGTACTCTTGGCCCTAGTTGGCGCTATTTCAAAAACAAGAGACGCTCTTTTGGCTTAAAATCTACTGCTGTAACATCAGCGGGGCTTGTCCAAATGGCAAGTGCCATTAATAACAACAACAGCAGCAGAAATAGGTTTTTAAAATAATAAATAAGGATTATTTCTTACTTATGCTTTCACGAACGTCTCGACAGATTTGATATGACATTTAATTTCGTTTGAAAATTGATAAATAAAATCTACCATTTTTCTGCGCGAAACACAATTGTGTCTGTTATGTCTTTCAATTATGTCTCGATTCAAGTGATTAATTTTTTTGTGCTTCTTCAGAAAAAAATACTGCTTTTAAAGGTTAAATAATGGAACCATACATCATGATAAAAATACAGGACTTGGCATTAAATTAATTTAAAGCCAAGAAATAAAAATTCTCCATTTAAATTATTGTTCAAAGCAAAGCACTCATTCGCAATCCACCACATCTACACCGGGAGATTTTCGAAATTTACCGGAAGAATGGAACTTAATTTAGAAAACTGATTAATTCAATGTCACGAAGAATCATTTTTCTCGGTATTTAATAGATACGTTATTTCGATTTCGTATGACGATTCCAATGCATTCATCAAATGCTTTTCTAAGAGTTTTTCTTTATTATTTCAACAAATTCGTCTCTTTGAATCAACAGTGAATTCATGTAGTTAAATTTACATTATTTTTTCAATCAAATCGTTTAAACTCGTCTTTTCAAGTTTGTGGTCTTGTATGCTGATTATTTGATATTACATTTTACATATAGTTATCGATAGCATTTTATTATCAGTTAATAAATGTGTTATAACAGCAAACAGTCCACCATGCATGTTTTTAAATTATATTATTATATTATGATAAAAATACATAATTTTGTTGGAGCGTTTTTTTGTAAATTTGAAAAGTCAGACCGTTTACTAGATTTTAGATTTAATTTAACAGTTTCTTTTTTAAATTATATTTTCTTTTCAATATGAAAGCTTTTTTTAAATTATTATTAACGTATTCATGTATTGTTTCTAATTCTTCAAAAGTGAAATTTTCTGAATTTAGAAAGTTGACTATGCTTTCTTATACTAATTATTTTCTTTTATTTATTATGTGCCTCATTAATCAATATAATTTATTTGTCTGGAATTTTCGGAATTCTATACTGAATGAAAGTTTTCGAAATGCTTTAAAAGTTTTTAATCATTAGATAGTATTTTTCAATTAGTCGGGCGCAAACGAAAAATCGCCAAATGATGTGGAATTTCGCCAAATTTCTTTGGCAATTTTTCGCTTGCGCCCGGATATTGGAAAACAATCCATAAGAGACACTAGAAGTGGTTTTAGATTAATTCCACTCAACTGAGATGTAAATAATGAGAAGATGGAGAAGAAATTAGGGAAAAATTTACAAAATTCGCAATAATACCTGTTAAAATTAATCTGATGTACTAAAAATTTCTCACCAAAAATTGCTTTTTGGAGAGAAATTTGATTTTCTCCTCAAATTAAAAAGAGAATTTAACAAACGATTTAAGAAAAATAAAGAAGTTTGGCGAGAAGAAAACTTACCATTAAACTGATTTTTTTTTCATAAAGGAAAAACTATTTGAAATCCAAAATTAATTGCTTTT
This sequence comes from Argiope argentata, assembly GCA_026289955.1. Taxonomy (NCBI): domain Eukaryota; kingdom Metazoa; phylum Arthropoda; class Arachnida; order Araneae; family Araneidae; genus Argiope; species Argiope argentata. The sequence goes on along the minus strand of JAOUZG010005735.1, from coordinate 7,823,879 downwards.
GAAATTTTGTTCGATTTATTCCTACTAATTAAATTAATTTTATTAGTGTAAATGATAATTTAATTTACTGACTGATAACTGATTAATTTAATTTTATTAGTGTAAATAACTTTATAAAAATTTATACTAATTTTTTTTTTTTTTTGCTAATGACGTCAATTTTAAGTTCCAATTTCTGAACTTCATATAATAAACGATATTGACGATCGACATTGGATTTGGGGATGGGGGTGGTATCCATCCGAAATCAAATACAAATCAAAATATTTTGCATAGTTTTCTAATTTGTTGTTTCTAACGGCACTTGCCATGAACAAGCTTTACTGAAGTTTCAGCGATTTTTAAGCCGAAATGAGCGTCTCTTGCTTTTGAAGTAGCGCCAACTAGGGCCAAGAGTACAACTTAACTACGCTCTCATCACATTCGCTTGCACAGCCCCTTTTTATTTGGGGGCGCTGTCATACGCCTTACAGATAGAACATAGAAGAACAACCATACTCGATACTCGAACCCGGAACGTACACATCTCCAGGAAGACAGACTACCCTTATGCCAAGATGCCAGTATCTAATTTGTAATTTTGTAGCATGCAATGAAGTAAAAAAAAAAATACTAAATAAGTAATAATTATTTAAGCAGAACCAAGAGCTTAGATCAGTTGAAATATTCTTTTCAGTTGAATATATTCACATATCTCATTAAATTTCATCTTGAAATTTAGAATTTACTGAAAATGGATCCATAAAGAAAGTTTAAAAAAAAATGATTTGTTCTCCTCAGCACTGATGATCACCCTCGAAAAATACACGAACGGTCGCTACGTACCTAACCAATCCATAACTTGCAAATTTTACTGGTTTTTCAAGCTTGGTTGATCACTCAGATTAGATAGGAACAAATTAGGTTAAACAAATATCACCAGGGGATATAATATCTTGCCGCCAATACTTTGGGGTGATTTTTTTGAATATCTCATATTTACTACCCCATATTTTAGGATATTTGTGAATAATGGTTAAGCAGTTAAATACTCAGGGCTTATCAATCCCTAAAGGGACAGTTTGTTCGATATCTCAATTACTTCACTCAAGCCTTCGCAATTACAGGAGCCTTAACATTTTTTTAAAAAAATTCCAGGAAAGAAAGATTTTTTTTTTCAGTTTCTTTCTATAAATGTATGTATTCTTTACAATTAATATACGTAAAATCTAATTTGCAGTATGAAACATATTCATGTTTACCTCCAATTGGTTAATGTCTAAATTATGTAGTTTTGAAAATTTTGTTTCATGAGGAAATCCGATGCAATGAAATTGCTTCAAATTGGCATTGCTGATCAAGCTCCAAAAGATATGTGCGATCTATGTGCACCAAGAAATCTATCTTTTCCGTTTTTCACTGGCTGTATTTTGTTTGTTTTTAAGAATGGTATTACCCACGAGGGGATTTATATAACTACCTCCCTTCTAATCTCAAAGTTTTTCTAGATGACGATTATATTACAAAACACTGCATCATAAAAACCAATTCCTGAATTGTAAATTTCGTTCTGTTGTGATTGATGGCAATTGCCGTGAGCAAGCCCCCGCTGATACGATCAGCAGATTTTAAGCCTAAGAAATGCGTCTCTTTGTTTCACACGTAGCGCCATCTAGGGCCAAAAGTACGACTTAGCTACTCACACGTCACAACCCTTTTTAGGGGGCGGACTTCATTCATGCAAATTCATTCATTCATCTCAGATCGTAATTTAGACTTGGAACAGAGAACGATCACCTCTGACCCAGTACTGCCAGTGATATTACTCTCGACATGGAGGACTTTGCGACCACGAACAGATTTAACGACCGCCAGTCGCCACACACTCGGGGAATCTTTTGGCCAGTGAGCTTCGAACCCGTAACCTAAGAAGTACGAGTCCAACGCTCTACCAACCAGGCCATCCCGGCCTAAATTTCGTCCTACAATCGCCATTTAAACATTTAATTACAATCATTTCAGTGCACTCACTACACTGGGGAGCCTTACCAGACTCTCCGACCCGCCCGAAGGCACTAGGATTTAACCATAAAACTGAATGACCGGACCGCCGCGACAGCAACACTGTCGGGAACTGTGGTTGAGTCCTATGGACCATCACCCGCCACGGTGCCCAGTAGGAAGTGCGTCCCGTCTTCGATGGGAGAAGCCCACCCCCACCTGTTTGTGTACCCTCCCGGGTGGCGTGATCCAACCACCTTGCCAGAAGCATCCCATCCTCATTACGAGGCGTCCTCCTCGGGGGGGGGGGGCACTACTCTGGGAAAATTTTGCATTTTAGGAATGTTTCTGATAGTTCGGGAACTGATTCATTCATAAAAAGTAATTTTCTGAATAATGATGCTTTTCTTCTAATTTTACTTAAAAGATCGCTTCTCGGCTTTTGGGGGGAGATCTTTGTATGGTTTCCATTAACGGGTATATAATCAGTGTTGTTTCTGAATGTTATATTTATGTTAAGATGTTTTTGTGGGCGAAAAAGTTGAAGACAGAAAGTTTATATAAAAAAATAGATTAAAGAAAGTCAGTCAGTGGGCGTTTTGAACTACGATGCAAAAGCTGGCAACGATACATTTTCACTTTCATTCATGAAATGGTCATCTGCTGTAAGAAGATAACATGCAAAATTGTTATCGCTAACGGATACTTATTTTCAGTTGTCCTCGTACTTTTTATATCGCCTTCATTCACAGTTTATGTGGCATGTATTAATTTTATCGATAAAAAAACGTAGCTGTATTCGTGGTGAGTTGTGGTTGGTCACTGTTGTGACATCATCGAAACAATGAATGAAAGAATACAACGGTATAGTACAATACTACGCTGTTAAACCGAATTATTTCTTTACATGTTGATTTCCAAAAGTATGTTGGTATTTCAAACATAAAACTGAATTAGACTTTACTTTTGATTTTTGGGGGATCCGAATTGTATCTATCTTATCTAGAGTCTGAATTTCGCTAGAGACTCTTACCATGTATTTGAATATGTAAGCATTCCGTTTTATTCCTTTTTACCTCCAATTTCCAAAGAAACAATTTGATGCATTGATTCAAAAATTATTCGTAATCCAACAATATTACCATATTTATGTTTGTTCAGTCTTTGAAATAAAATATTATTTATAACTGCTTCATAAACACTAAAAAATCAACATTATTTTTTAACCCCATTTTTGTAATATTTATTGCTTTTTATATTGTAATAAACAGTTTATGGGCTTAAACAGAGTACATTATTTTGAATTTAAACTTTATATTAATAAAAAAAAATTTATAATCTTGATTATTTTTAAGTACCGTATTCAATCAATGAAAATTAAGCAAAAAATCAACTCGGTATACAGATGTAACGAAGCTACAAAATTTATTTTCTGAAACATCTGAAAAAAGTAGTACCAGTCTCTTTTTTAAATATAAACAGATTTATCTGCTGATAATTATTTTGCCGAAAGATTATCTGATTATCATTAAGGTCGCAAATTACTAAGATTTTCCATTATTTTTCAAGGACAGCAAAATGTATATTTATACTGTATGAAAGTAATGAAATTAATTTTTTGATTTTAGTTCTAGCATATTGATGGTTAATTACCGTTTTCTGTTTTTGGTTCGAATTTCTGTGGTATATTATTTTATAACGCCAACAGTTTGTTAATTCAAGTATAACTTTTAAAATAAAGATAGCATTTTGACTTGTTAAATGGAAATTGCATTGATGCCATTTATTATATTTTATATATTATGTAGAGCGTATTTGTAATACTCCAGAGTTCGTTAGCAAGGAATAGAAAATATTTTGGAATAATCCATTGTTGGACTTCGGACAAAGCGAGCTAGGCTTCTGCCTAGGGTTGCAAGGCTGAGTGAGGGACGTAATTATAAATTTATTTGTGTAGTTACCTAATAAATAAATATATAAAAAGTGACAATTCTATGAATTATTAAATCTTTGGATAATAATAATATTTCATCAAATACTGTTTGTCTAATCCTTGTATGCATCGTTGTACTAATTTTTTATAAGACTATTTATTAATACTAATAATCTGCCTCAATTCTAATGTGTCAAAGGTAGTTGCTGAGAAATCTTGAGTCATATTATGTGGATAAATAAAAATAAATATATTTTTCTAAAGTTAATTAATTAATAAAATATTCTAAAATCAAGCATTGGCATGTTAAAAATACGTTGAAATAAATAGACCATGTTAAAAGTGCGCTAATAAATAAATAGAATAATTTATTTAAAACGACCTGATGTACATTGCCTATTGCTAAAAAATACCTAAATTTACTATTAGTATCGTCTAAACAAATTAAAATTACAATGTAAAATAAAAGTATATCAAGAATACTTGATCATAATTACAAATGCATTGATGAAGAAAATACTATGAGCATACATACAAATTAAATTTTAAGCACAAGCACAGTTCAAAAATTGAAAACTATAATGATATGCACAAAATTTTGCACCATTTGCATAAGAAAAAACAAATGTTAGTGCAAAATTTGCCCATTATACGCCTTAATGAACTTTTTAAAGAACTATTTTTGACATTTACAATCATTTATTGTCAATTTACGTTCTATCAGTGAAGTTGTCACAGATGCGATTCAATATTTGTAATGTAAATTATAGTTTTTAATAATAAAAGAAACTTTATTTATTATTATACATTAGGGAATGGTAATTAAACCTAAAATCCTAAAATTGTATGCCGCCAATCAAAGTGTTTTCTAACTTAGAAGTCCCATCAAAATTAATATAAATATAACTTAGAAACCCGACAAAATTTAAAAGATTACATCAAAATTTGTATATTAGGTTTTTCACGAATATTTCTTGTAGATATTATAAATTAAATTAATTTTTTCTTATTTATTTTTCAAGTTTGAAGAATTTTTCTTCTCTGAAATGAGGAGTAACACATTCAGAAAATTCTAATACTCATTAAGTATCCATTAAAACACTCATTAAGAAAATTCTAACTCAAAAATATGATTAAGAAATCCTCTAATTTGATCAAATATAAAGGCCACGGTTACTTCTTTTTTTATATAAAATTAAAAGTATTATCATCAATTCAATATTATTTACATACTTTTCCTGCATTATGAAATAAGAATTCCTTTTCATGAATAGCATATTAGTATTACATTTTTTTGTATTTTATTCGGTTGCATTCTCTTACAAAATAAAAATTTTATGAGAAAAATGAGAAAAATAAGAACGAATTCTTTATTCAAATTCATCTACAAAATGGAATTGTATTTCGAAGGAAAAATGAATGCACTGGCATGTTGTTCTAATTTGGAGTTTCGTTTTCCTTCCACTGACGTTTCTTGGAACATGTGATTGAAGGATTGAAGGTCGAGATGTTGAATAATTAGATTAATTAGAATTCGAGGATTTGAGTGCGAAATTCATTTCACACCACGCAAATTGCTCAGCGGTTGGCCAGTTGGAATTCTTGGTTTGGTATGAATTTACTGGAAATGGAAGGAAATATTTTACATGGCATCTCGTTTAAATTGAAAAGTAAAGAAATGGAACACCACTCTCAATCCTAACATCAAAAATTCAATATGCCTCGTCAAGGTTTTGTTTTTTAGAAGAAAAAATATGATTTCGCTCTCTTGAGTAAAAATAGTCAATTGTTAAAATGAAAGATGAATTCAAAACGCGCATGAGAAGCAACATCATTCATCTAGCTGTCAGACGATAAAAGTATTCTTCGATGGAAGAAAAGTGAAGAATTTTTTCTCTCTCTCGAATGAGGAGTAACACATTCAAAAAATTCTAATACTCATTAAGTACTCATTAAGAAAATTCTAACTCAAAAACATGATTAAGAAATCCTCTAATTTAATCAAATATAAATGCCATGGTTACTTCTTTTTTTTATAAAATTAAAAGTATTATTATCAATTCAGTATTATTTACATACTTTTCCTGCATTATGAAATAAGAATTCCTTTCCGAAGAACACCACTGTCAATCCTAATATCAAAAATTCAATATGCCTCGTCAAGGTTTTGTTTTTTTTAGAAAAAAAATATGATTTTGCTTTCTCTCGAGTAAAAATAGACAATTGTTAAAATGAAAGATGAATTCAAAACGCCCATAAGAAGCTACATCATTCATCTAGCTGTCAGACGATAAAGGAATTCTTCGATGGAAGAAAAACTGAAATTGTATTTGAATATGTATTCTATTCTATTAATAATAGACTAACAATATATTCTACAAACCAATAGTTGACTCCGTGTTTTTATCGAATAAAGAAAACTTTAGAGGTTTGAGGTTAACAAATCTGATGAACGGAGAACTGTTATTTAAATTTAATAATTATCCTTTTCGCAGTAGTATTGAATGAGAATATGTTGTTTAAAACGTTTGTTATAGAATTGTTGATAAACTATAAAAATCGGTTTTAAAGCGTGTGAAGGAAGTGTAGGAAAGAAATTTTCTAAAAGAGAATGGCAGATTTTACTAAATACTGATTTATTAATCAATTTTCAAAATTATTTTCAGAATTTAGTATTGATTTCCTAACTTGAATTTTTTTTCAATGGTACGAAGTTCTTTAAATCCAGAAAGTAATTGCTTTCTAAAATTTTGTGTTCATATTTGTGATAGTTATTCAAATGCTTTTGCAATAATTAATGTCTTATTTAAAATGGATAGCAATAGAAATTTTTGTTGTAGAGAATGCCTTCCTTCAATTCCAAAGCGCCTCAGTTGTATGTACTGAAGCACATAATATGTATTGAAGTACTTAAATTCTTGAAAAATAACTGATATTAGGGATTCTGATATAATGGCACTTGCCATGGACAAGTGCACTGGCGGTCCACAGTGATTTTAAGCTGAATGAGCGTCTCTTGTTAATGAAGTAACGCCAACTAGGGCCAAGGGCACAACTTAGCTACACACTCATACCTTTGCTTTCTCAGCCCCTTTTAACAAGGGGGCACATTCACACATCTCACAGATAGTACACAGAACAACCATGCCTTAATAGCTATGACCACGCGCTACCTCTGTACCAGGACGCCGACTCAATTCATTCTAGTTTAATGTTCCTGTGTGTTAGAATTTTTTAAATGTGGACTGAAAAGTAATTAATAAATGAAATATTAATAATATTATTAAAGTTATTAAAATAGCATTATTTATTTCGAACAGAAATAAAATATCAGTTTGCGATTGATATTTTTGCTTTTTCATAAATAAAATGGAAATTTTCGCACTGTTCAGCTCAAATGACGAAATACAAGCTCCATAATATGCTAACTAGTTAGTCATGGTTCGCTTTATTGCTATAAATGCTCTGAGATAACAAAATAGTTTTATATTTGTTGTAAAATTTACAAAAAAAGAGGAATTAATTCCCCCCCCCCCCTCAACGCAATATCACACAAAACAAGTTTTTATTCAATATATTCATTCAACTTTATATTTAAATTTATAAATTATTTTTATGTTGATATTAATTTTAAAAAATGAGTTAATTTTGATTTTTTTAAATGTAGGTTTATAAAATCAGATAAAAAGAAACGCGAATTTCAGTGTTGCCATCTACAGATTACTTATCTTAGAGGGTATTCGGATGCTTTTAATCATATCTTTCATAACTATTATAGTTGATAGTAAAAATTTTATTTATCAAGATTAAATTTGTTTTGGAAAATATTTATTGAGTCCCAGTGAGCTATGTATGGAGCTTTCACTTAGAAATTATATTTTCTTGCTCTAAAAATAACCCCTTCATATTTAGAAAACTATAAATTTAAAATTATTTTTGCGAAATACTGCCTAATTTTCAATGGTAATGGTTCTTTGAGAAGAATATTCAAATATTAATTAAAATAGATTTTACGGTTAAATATATAAAATATATTTGTCTAAAAAGTGTTGAATAAGATGGGAAAATCCTGCCCCTAAGTCCCTCAAGGAATAGACAGAAATTTGAGATTCAATTTTCTGTAAACGTTTTTTTTTTTTTTAATTACTCTTCAGATATCCCATTTTACCCATCAAATATTCCACTCGATATCCCATAAAATATTCCACTCAAATATAAAAAAACTAATCTTCATTTATATTTTGTATTACATTCAATATTTTATTAATGTTATTTAGGCAGCTGTATTTGCATATTTTACTGCCCTCTAAAAGATACAAGCGATTTTTTTAAACCTAAAAACTTTTTTTTCCAGAATGTATTTTCTTCTCAGTGCCAGTTTCGGTGTTAGCCAAATCGGTAAAACGATTTTACTGTTATCGATTTTGGATATTTGACCCATTAAGCAAAGAAAAAAAAACGGCTGATGTTATTGCCAACTGTCTTTTGTTGCTTAGTAATTTTTATCAATCTATGTATGATAGGTGAATGTAATTCTATGGGATGCTGAAACAGAACTGTTTTAAATAAAGGTTGAATGCATGGACGTAATGATTTTTTTAAAGCAAAAATTAACCTTGTGCTAAACAAAATGCACGCGCAGAGGAAACGATTTATTTATTTAATGTTTTTGTTTTTCACAAATGTTTTTGTCGTTTTCGACGTTATGTATTTATGATAATCACAACATTGTATGTCAATTCTAATTGCCAACACTAGATATTTTCTAAATCTCTTTGCCTCTTATTGAAAAAATACCTTAAATGGTATAAAACAAAATATGTTTTATGTTATTTATTACGTATTATTATCATGTGAGAACATGTTGCTGTTTTGGTTTGGAGGCTTTGATATCTCTGAAATTTACTGGCAAAAAATATTATTACCTGTTTTTACGGTATTGCATTATTATTATGCATGCTCCTTTTGCAAGCAGATGCGTTTATAAAAGGTTGACGTGTTTTTACCAGTATTGCTTTATTATTATGTATGGTTCTTTGAAAACAGATGCGCTTATAAAAGGTTGACTTGCTTTTACCAGAATTCCTTATTATTATGTATGTTTCTTTGAAAGCAGATGCGTTTTTAAAAAGTTGACCTGCTTTAACCAGTATTGCTTTATTATTACGTTTGCTTCTTTGACCACAGATGCTTTTTTAAAAAGCTGACAAAGAATTATGATTATCATAGCGTTATTATCTCAAAATCGTTATAGCTCCAAAACTTTGTTTGCCAGCTAGAAAAATTGAAAATGAAAGTTTAAAAAAATTATATATATATATATATATATATATATATATATATATGAATAGAGATCGATAAAGAAGTATCGTGTGTAATTGTTTCAAACCGGTTTAAATAGGTTAATGACCTAAATTAATTAAGATAAATAATGACTTAAAAAGAATAATGTTCACACATGATAACTTAATATTTACAATCGAAGATTCATTCTCTTTTTATTTTATTATCATTATTTCCGTTTTATCGTTTTATGCCTATAAATATATTGCTGGAAAAATTATAAAATCTGCATTTTTTTTACGTCTCCTAACCATATTAGTCATATTTAATAAAATATTCGTGATATGCGAGCATTTTAAATAAAAAAGTTTCGTCACATTATGATCGAAAACTGGCTGAATTATTAGACTTTGAATAATACTATTTTTCTCCATTTCATTACTTACATCAACTAAGACCATGCTTTCAACATTTTTTGCAAGCTGTCTTCGATTGGCCTAAAAATTTTAGGGTAAAAACTAAACGTGGAATATCGTTATTTGAGAAGATTTAAAGCTATTTCAAAGGCTTTTTCGAGGAAGATCATCCGACCATCGTGTTTCATTTTACTCCAGATGAAATGATGGAAAAAAATAATTAAAAGCTCGTAATATAATAAAATTTAAAATTTGTGAGAGCTCTAAGGGGTTCATGTAGCAATTATTTATTTATTTATAGGTAATGTTACACACAGATAATTTATAAACAAAGTTTTGAAATGATTTTAATACATATGTAAGAGTATGCATTACAAATCATTGCCTGATCTGAATTGAATTAAAGGACCACAAGGCTTCAGAGAGCTGATGAGCTCTTACGTCATCAGTCAGTTATGGTTAGTATTACGAAAGCTGTAATAAACTTCATAATTTGGTCTGTTTTCATTCCAGAATTGTGTAACTTTTTTGTTAAAACTGTTAAAGAATATTTTGAAAATTATGTTTAATCTAGACGGAACCAGAAGTTCATTTTTTGACAGAAACACCCCCAAATATTTCGACTTTTCGACTTATATAGCATTTTTTTTTGAATTTTCAGTTATATGTATGCCTATCTAACGGCTTAAAAATTGGCTACTGAGCCTTAATTAATCTTGTCGTCGGTTTAATATATTTTACTGCATTACTGCAAAAAGATAAAGTGATAATTATCTGTAAAGTGGCTGATATTTTTTCTGGAAATTTCACAAGTAGATGAAAGACATGAATTAGTTTTTAATTCTTTATGAAAAAAAAATATTTTTAGGTTAGAACAACAATCTGAAAACTTCTTTTGCGGTTATTGAGTTAGTTATTCATTATTGCCTAATACTACTATCAGAAGTTCAATCTCTGTAGAGGTTTCTCTCGCTAAGCTCATTATTTGATGAAAAGGTTCATTCAAAGTGTATGCTTATCATAAAATATATCTGTTATTGGAAAAAAAGCATATGCCTGGCAACAAAACTGAACAAAAAGAATAATGTGTTTCTGGTATTCTTGTAATGGCGGTTTTCTTACTAATGTGCAGCTGTGTTGATAATTATATGCAAAAGAAAAGAAGATTTGAATCATTTTCTTATTCGTGCTTTTACTTATGCTGAACAGATTGAGTTGTGATGTGATGGAATGAATGAACAAGATTTGTGGAGAATTAATTTACTTCCCCGAAGAAAATTATTGTGGTTTTTGTTGATTTTCGTTTTAAATAAAAACAAGCCTTTTTATTTTCTGAGTATTTTATGAGTAAATATTTTTGAAAAATTTTCCTTCTAAAATAAGTCTGAGGCTGAAACTTAAAAAAGAAGGACCTCTCTTAACTTTTATTTCACGTTTCATGTTTATAAGAAAGAAATTTTTAATTACTCTTTCAGTGTTCTAGAGTTGATATTTTGAGAGTTGAAAAATTGAAAATTCGAAAATTTATACACTCGTTTAAAATAGAATGTAAATAGAATATTTTAATGTTTTGAGCTTTTAATTATCAATTAATATATTAATTATTATATTAATTTAATTTTACGATTTCATAGATAAGAATTAAATTTGAAATATATAAATTTTTAAATTCCGTATTATTTATAATCATGCACTGTAAACATGTTGAAATATAAAACATAAAAAAGGTTTTAAACATGCTTTTATTAATATAATAAAAAAAATTAAAAATAATATTTTCTGTTGAAGAAATTCTATGTGAAACTTCCCGTTTCTATAAACAGAATTAGCACAATGAAGAAAAAAAAATCTAGATTTGAATAAAAAAAATGTTTTATAAATGTGATTAAAATTCCTTTTTATATAAAATATTTCAATAAAACTCTTAGGATTCACTGGTCTTTTTTTTGACATCCATATTTTTTATAAAACAAAAAATTATACTTTAGAAATTATGAATATTAAGACATTTAGTAAAATATTTTTAAAAAGAGGGGATTAGAAATATGAATTACAGATTACAAATATGGTTTAATATTCTTGTAGAACATTAAATGTGTTTAAAAATTTTTATTCTTAAAAATCAAATATACTATAAGCTAATTTTGCATGTAAATTTCGGAATACCATCCGATTTAATATAGTGATTTGCATCATTCCGTTTACCATTATGATTGCTCATTCTGATTTCCAACGTCAGAGTGCTGTTTTAAAATATAGTAATATATTAGTAATGTAATAATATATAGTATAATAAATAGCAATATAATATATAGTATATTATACTTTTATACAATACTAGCCGCCTTTGGCGACCAGTTGGTTCGCCAGTATTAATGCTCGCTAAAATTTTCATATAATATTTTATGTAGCTGTGTCTCATAACAGGTTTCTCACCAAAATATTTTTAAACCAAACAAATTTTGATAATCATATAATTCATTTATAGTATTATTTTCTTCAGATGTTCTGTTCATTGTACTACTCGTCTTTCTCTTTCTATCCGAGCAATGATTGTCCCGGAATTGATATTTTACTTAAATGGTGCAGGGAAAGGTCTAAAATTCTACGTTTTTATAGAATAAGAAGATTCTAATTTTCATAATGGTAAACACACTAAACAAATAAAGACACAATTGATTTTCGAGAGATGCGAAAGTTTAAAAACAGCTTGGAAAATGCCGCGCACAAAGGAAATAATGGTGACACACACACACACCCTTCTTTTTTTCAATCCTTTTTTTATTCACTACTTTTCTTTGTACAAACCTTTTTTTCGCTTTGTTAATTTTTTTCTTCCCTGCCCAGACTTTATTTTGAGCAGGCATAGATTAAATATTCATATCGACTAATAATAAAAGCAACTATTTTCTTTCTTTTTTAAACATCCCGTTATCTATAAATGAAAACCAACTGACTTCGCGCATTTTTTCTAAACAAATCATAATTTATTACTTCCTGCTATCTTACTCAGTTGGTGTGGGGGAAGGAAATGAAGATTTTTGGCGGGAAAGTAAGAAAAGTGTCGTTTTAACTATTTTCCTCGCAGTTTTTTTAATTTTTTCTCTCCATAAGAACCATCCTCGTGTCTTAACGAAAATATTTTTAAAAAAATTTGCCGAAGCGGTCGAGCCGTTCTCTAGTTTTGCGCTTAGCAACGCATTTCGAGCTCCATTTTTATTATAATAGATAAATAATAATATGTAGCATAATAGTATAATAAATAGTAAATTAATACTATTTAAAAGCCTAACGATTGGTACTAAAAGAAGTTTTAAAGCTTAACAATCAAACTTTTATCATCAGTTTGCTCGACAAAGAAAGCTCACATAGCTTTTAGTAGCAATTATTTAGTGAATAATACTGAATTTAGGAACAAAATTATTATATATTGATATCAAAAAATAGATTGTCAGCATATTAAAAATATTTTAATAAAATCGAAACGAGTATTGAAAACGGTTTAAGGTGCAAAAATTATTAGAACAAAATTGTAAAACCACAATACCAGTCGTAAACAACAATAGCCACAATAAAATTACACGTATTCAGTATATGAAAAGTAAAATACGTTATAAATGCGATTACGATTTCAATTTACTTTAATCGTTTCTAACTAGAGGCCATTCTTATCCTTTGTTCATTTAATTCTCCAGATTTTTTTTGCTGTTTATTTTTTTTTTACTTTCAGTGCTGTGGCACTGATAAAAGCAGTTTTCTTTACATTTAATTATCTATTTCTTGTTTTCAGAAAATCGGTTATAATTGTTTTAGATATAAACTAAAAGTTTGCAAAAAATAAGACTAAAAAGTTATTTGCAAAAACAAGAATATCAATATTAAATATCATTTTTTTTTATCTTTCTTCCTTTCAGTTTTTACTGCGGAATTTATTTTAGAATTATTATATTTCCTATTTCAGTCTTTAAAAATTTGTGCCATAAAAAAAGATTTTTTAGATAAAAACGATTGAGATATCTATTCACTAAATCAGAAGACAAATTAAAAATCGTTTCATTCAAAAATATTATGAATTTTATTTCATACATAACGACATTATCATTTCTCTTTTAATATATTTATTTAATGTAGGTTTTTTAATGTGTTTATAAATGAAAAATTTATGTGTTTTACTCTTATTCCTTTTGCTTCATGATGAAATTAAGTAAAATCTTTCTTTCTCTCTCTCTCTCTCACACACACACATACACATACGTTTTATATGAAAAAAAAATGATAAATATTTATTTTAGCCGCCGCCATATTAGTAAAACTTTAGTTAGTTTTTTTTTCTTCCCTCCATGCGAATGAGGTTAGGCTTAACATGTTTTCACCTGATTATTTGAAACGATACTTGTTGTTTTCTTAATGTTTGATGCATTTAAAATTAAACATTGTTAATTCATCGATTTTTCCGGTTCATTTTGAAGTACTTTCGAAACAAAATACAACTGAATAGACAAAATTGAAAATTTCTGATCTGTATTGCATTATCCCAATTGGCATAGAAAATTCAGCGCCAATTGAGTGTGCTTTGATTATGTTAAATTCAACGTCAATTGAGTATATTCTGCGTATGTTCTGATTTATTTTTAACTGTGGGCTTGATTTTGGTTTTGCTCGGTATAATTTTTTGATAAATTATTTACATTAATTGTAATTATTTAATAAAAAGAACTTAAATAATAATAAAAAATTGTTGACTTAAGTGGGAATTGACATAAATTTTTTATATTACTTGTTATTAATTTAATTATAAAATATAGTATTTCGATTTATAATTACGTTTATTAAAATGTATCTGATTTTTTTATTTAATATTCTGCTTATTATAAAAATTAAACTTTTTTGTACAGATATAATGTATAGTTTAAGGATTCACTCTTAGTATTAAAATTTTTTCGTTTGCTCCAGGATTCAGCATTCAGTTCCAAAATAACAAGATTTACCACTGGGAAAGTTCTCTTTAATTTTCAAGAATAACAAGAAATTTTTTTTCCCCTTTTTCTTTTAGATTATCGAAAATCATTAAGATCTTGACTCTTAAGTTTCTTTTATGGTTTTTTTAAAGAACGTTTATCGAATTCTTTAGCATTTAATAGTGGCAGCTCTTAGGAGAAAGAATTTCTGTTTTCTTATCAAAGCTGTTTGTGCTAAGTGATTTTGTTCAGATTCTCACCCTAGCTCTATTGCATTCCTGCTTTTTCTCAGAGCATGGGAAGGGATTTTCTTTTTTCAAAAAGATTATCAGTTGTTGCCATTCTCAGTAAAGTTAATCCAAAAAAAGATTACGTTTTTTGATGTATGCAATTATGAAGACGTCTTTATTAAGTTTTGAAATTCTTTGTTTCAATTAGATTTAACTAAAATACTCAGTTATGAATAGAATATTATGTACTGAATTCGTAATAATAAAGATTGAAATGAAATCTGCTATGCATATTTCATTGCATTATATTTCAATGTATCATGTTGGAACATCATTTCTTGAACGGCCAAACACCACGTGCTCGTGCGAGTTAAATTATATATTTATTCATTTTGATTGTTTCATTTAATGAGTCACTTTAGTATTTATTGCAAACGTTTTGCATTTAATAAAAAAAATATCACATTTCCTATTTTATTTCATTTTATGTAATCACGTGCTCATAAATGACGTTTTTCTAGGTTTTATTTGTTGAAGTCATTAACTTATTTTTTTAAATCAGCGCTTTTGTAAATGCAATGACAACACGTTATTAAAAGCTGATTTTTTAAAAAATATGCTTGTGCAGATAATAAAATTTTTATTTTTCACCTACGGATTTTTGTTGACACCAAAAAACCTCCCCCCAAAAATAACATCTCGTTCTGACGTGATAAAAATCTTATTTTAGTGTGTTTCGCAACTATAAAAAGTCTTTTTTTTATTTACTTGATTTTTACATTTTTTGAAATTAGTGTTTCTTAGCTTCTAAATTTATTTGATTTCTTGACTTAAAATCTGAATAAATTTCTAAATTTAATTGAAATTATTTCGGTGAGAAAGGAAATGCACTGCCTTTGGTCTAAAATGTGATCTGCATGTATCACATGTTCGAAGTCATTCTATTCTATTAAATGAGCGAAAAAATCGGCAAATAGGGTTGATTTTTTTTTAAAGTGAGAACAAAGATTTTTTAAAAATAAAATAGATTATTTATTTATTTATTTACAGAATTACCAATTTTTTAAATAGCTTTACGAAACAATTTTTTTTTATCTGTTAAGGATATCTGATCTACAAAAAAAGAGTGCAAGTTTCTTAAAAGCAAGAAAAGAAATTTAATAATTGTTCGGATAAAATTCATTAATGTTAAGTTTCAAAACTTTGTCATTTATTTTTGAAAATGACAAAATTTGCAAGACGTGTTTGAAAAAACAAAAAAGTGATTTTAAATAATGAAAGCAGTTTCCATCTTCCATGAACTGCAGACGATTTTCCAGAAAACGGATTGTTTTTTCCCTTCAAAATAAATGTTTTGACTCATTTCTGTAAACGGAATGCGTTGGGGGAAATACTACCGGATGCTCCATCTTTTAAATGGAATGAGTGGTTGAGATATAAAATAAACAACGATTTTCTATTGCAACATTTCCATATAATTAGCTCAGTTTCAGTGAAATTCATGAGGATACTCTAAAGTGTCATTTTTAGTTGATTTTATCTAAAACGTTACCCAATTATTAAAAAATAAGAAAGTGAAAATGTTAATTTTGGTTATAGCTTTAGAATATCTATCAATAAATATGCAATGAAATGATATTAAATAAAATGCAGAAGCTATCAGAATCAGTGAAATTGTATTAACAATAAAAATCTCCTCCACCTATTTTGCATTATATTGCATTTCATGGTGGCTTTTGCAATTTGCCGAAAATGTAAAAATTTGATAGACTAAGCTTCATTAAAAAATTATTATTATTTTGAGATATTTTTTAAATGAAATACGTTCCTGATAAAAAAAAATGCTTAAGATTTTTTTTTTCGTATTTTTATAAAATCATCATCTGTGTTATTTATGCATAACATATACCCAACAGCTAACTTTGAAACTGCCAAAGATAAATATATATATATGTACTTATTCTTTTAATAAGAAAATAAAATATTAAACAAAACCTTCTATGCATATTTCAATGTATCATGTCGGAACATAATTACTTGAACGGCCTAGCACCACGTGCTCGCGCAAGTTAAATTATATTTTTATTCATTTTAATTGTTTCATTGAATGAGTCACTTTAATATTGCAAACGATCCAAAAAACTTTGTGTCGCATTGATTGCTTAAAAAATTATCACATTTACTATTTATTTCATTTCATATAATCACGTGCTCAAAATGACATTTTTCTAGTTTTTATTTGCTGTAGTCATTTACTTATTTTTTTTAACTAAGAGCTTTTGTAAATGCAATGGCAACACGTTATTGAAAGTTGATGTTTTGAGATGCTGGTACTGATAATAAAATTTTTATTTTCCGCCTACGGAATTTTGTTGGCCCCAAAAACAACATCATGCTCTGACATGATAATAAAAGCTTTTAATTGAAGTTCTTAATTATGGTCATGTTGTGTAATTAATAAATATGCATCGGAATTAACTTCAAATCCAATTTTTTAATAAATCCCCGATGCTATTAATAATTGTAATCGATATTTCCTCACTAGCTAGTTTTAAGTTTCTTCTGTGATCAAAGATGATGGAGTTATGAACCTTTAAATAACTTAGTTTGAAACAATTTTGACAACGATTAACAGTAATCTCTAGTAGTAATCAGAACATGGATTGTTACTAAAATAACGAAATACAAAGGTTAGATTTGATCACCAGTGGAACATTTTTTAAAAAAAAGTTATTAGTGTGTTGATTAATTGCACCAAGGGATTGCATAAAACTTTATACTTCGTTTTCTGAGAAATACATTAAGTGACTCAAAGCAGCATATAATGTAATTCTTTATATTATATCATTTTCCAAACCATTAAATATAAGTATATGCTTACCTTGAACGGTTTAGAAATTAATTATAGGACTACATAAGACTGGGAATCTTATTCCCAGTCTTATGTAGTCCTATAATTAATGTATTTCGATTTAACAGATTTTTGTAGAATTTATAATACCAGAATTCTTCAGTAACAGTATAATATAGAGTTTGGGAGCCGGCGTTCTGACACCAAGGAAGCGTGTTTTCCTTGTGAACTGCGCGTCCCGGGTTCGAGTCCCGGTTAAGGCATGGTTGTTCTGCTATGTGCTGTCTGTGAGTTATGTGAATGCCCCCCCCTGTAAAAAGGGACTGTGCAAGCGAATATATGTGTGTCACCCCCTTTTAAGCGAGAAGTCATACTTCTGCCCTCGGGTGCTCAGGGGTCCATACTCTCAAAAGCTACTGCACCCCCTCTGTGAAGCGGACACTAGATTATCAAACTTGGGAGAGTGGTCTCGTCGTAACTTTTTCACGTATTTTCTAATAAAATTATTATCATCTTCCTCATCTAAAGATTGTAGGCGTTGGGTATAACTATGAGCAGAGCCTGACTAACGCAGGGGCATATGGAACGGTTGCCTCGAGCCTCCATATTAGAGGGGAGCCCAAATCGAATAGAAAGTTTATTTTATATTTTCGTTCTTTTTCAATAATAAAGTTCAGTTCTTTATTAATGAAGCAGAGGAAGACCTCCACATAAGTTTTTGCCTCGGGCCTCAGATAGGCTAAGTCGGACCCTGACTATGAGTGACATGAGAGCTCGGATTTTAATTTTTGCTCAAGAAATTTGTATGTTTCGTTGCTGTTGTTGTTTCTACTGGCACTTGCCATGGACAAGCATGCTAATGCATTAGCGAATTTAAGCCGAAATAATCGCCTCTCGTTTGAAGTAATGTCAACTAAGGCCAAGAGTACGACTTTTGCTGCACACTCGTCACATTTTTTAGTACAACCCGTTTTTACAGTGGGCACATTCACGTGCCTCACAGACAGAACACATAAAAACAACCATGCCCTGGCCGTGATTCGAACCCGGAACGCACAGATCACGAGGAAAACTCTCTACCTCTATGCCAGGACGCTGGCAGTGTGTTTCGTATTATATTTAAGTAAACGGGTCCATGTAAATCAACTATATGCCATTGGTAAATCTTTGTTATGAAAGATCATTCTTTGGTATGAATTTAGCGATCTTTTATAACTTTTTTTCTTGGCGCTTAATCTCTGTATCACGATTAATACGCAAGTACCAGGAAACAGAATATGCATTTGCATGCCTTGTTTTTCTGTGTTTAAAACCAAAATTTGAAGTAGATCAATTGTAATCGCAAGATCACATAGCAAATTTAATTTATTAAAGTAACTGCATTCGAACATTGAAGAAAGTACACATGAATAGATTGTCAAGTCTCACATAACTTTTAATCAACATTTGTTAAGAATCTGCATTTTAGATTCTAAATGTGAAACAAAATTAACCTCTTGGCGAATTTGATTTCAAAATTTACTATGGGTCTAAGTTTTAGATGCTAAAACCTGTGCACCAAATTTGATCGATCCAGCTCATTATGTTTTGTAGGCATCATCTTTAATTGCACTGAGACGTTCGAAAAGACAGATATCCATAGAATGGATATCGTTTAAAATGTTGTTGTGTTGTTGTGTCAAATGGTACTTGTCATGGACAAGCCCCCTGCTGACCCAGCAGCAGATTAAGCCGAATGAAGCGTCTCTTGTATTTTAGTAGCGCCAACTAGGGCCAAGAGTACGACTTTGCTACACACTCACCACATTCGCTTGCACAACCCCTTTTTACAGGGGGGCACATTCACACATCTCACAGATAGCACACAGAAGAACAACCATGCCCGAACCGGGACTCGAACCCGGGACTTCCTGAACACGAGGAAGACGCGCTACCTCTGTGCCAGCAAGCCGGCTCGTTTAAAATGTGATTAAAATATACAGATTTTATTTTAATACCACATACGAAACTTTATCCGTCTAGCTCAAAGTGTTTTTGAGATATTTTGTTCTAAGACGGACATACCTCCGAATACTGTATCATTCGAACTCGAAGACGATCTGTAGTCTAGATATTCGACAATATCATAAATTTGATTTTTTTTCTAAAGATTACAGTACTTTCTCTGTATGCCGGCTTTCTGGCACAGATGTAACGCGTCTTCCTCGTGTTCTGGGTGTACCGGGTTCGAGTCCCGGATCGGGCGTAGTTGTTCTTTTGTGTTTTATCCGTGAGATGTGTGACTGTGCTCCCCTGTAAAAAGGAACTGTGCAAGCGAATGTGATGAGTGCGTAGCCAAGTCGTACTCTTGGCCCTACTTCAAAAACAAGAGACGCTCTTTTCGGCTTAAATCTGCTGTATCAGCGGTAGGCTTGTCCATGGCAAGTGCCATTAGTAGCAACCACAACCTCAACTTTCTCTGTATATTTATTATAGGAGAAAATAATTAAACTGAATGAACATACTATAAAGGTGTTTAATTATTGTAGGCTGATACCTTTTTCACAAATGATTTCCTGAGACAGTGACATGGGTATTACAAAGAAAATCGTTCGAGGGGAGCGTCGATTCATTAATTGTCTTTTGACAAATGCACCGATCGACTTAGCTGAAAGTTCTCTTTGTAATTCGCATGCGACACTCACTCTTGGTTATTTCTGCAGTTGTTCCTCATTCATTGAAGTTTCATATTCCTCCAAGAGTTATGTAACAGACTTTCTTGGAGAGGAGAAAAAGAAACGCGAAGGAAAGAATCATTTATTTACTTGTCATCATCTATCACTCAGGGTTAAGTCCAAAAGTCGAAGAGGGAAATTTTTAACCTTCCGACGTTTCGATGTATTTTGGCAACTATTCTACGTTGAGAATTTATGAACTTGTAGGTTGTGAGTTAAAATAATATATGTTTAAACCCTATGGTAAGTCCATTATCTTGTATTCATTGTGGGGAAGGAAAAAAAAACTGTCTCGTTTTAATTATATTGTTTAAAGTTTTTTTTTCCTTCTGTGCGAAGTCTCAAATCACATTTTTAGCATTGTCTGTCTGTTTGTGAACCCAATAACTCAAAAATGCATTGATCTAGATGAATGAATTTTGGTGCTTCGATCTACGATCAAATATTTTGAAAATCATTGAATTTTGAACAAAATCCTTTCACAGGAAGTTTGTCTGTTTGGTACAGTACAAGAGAGC
>JAOUZG010005735.1:7736181-7760959 GCA_026289955.1 Argiope argentata | reverse complement strand
TTTGCTAAGCATCTATATTTTAGATACTAAACCTTTCTATCAAATTTTGTCTACCGAACTTTTTGCATTTTGGAATCATTGAGTATCAACTGTAGTAGGACAGACAAACTTTCTTTGAAAAGGTTTTGCTCAAAATTTACTATATCAAGAAATTTGATGCAAAGGCCATATATCAAATTTCATATGTCTAGCTGAAAGTGTTTTCGAATTATATTTGTTACAAACAGACATAATTTCGAAAATGTCTTTTTCGAACTTGGGAAAATACTTGGAGATTCGTTAAAATCTCTAATTTTTTGACAGTTGTAATAATTTTCTATACTTCGAGTACGAGAATGTAAAAAGTGTGGTTTTAGAATCCAGGAGAATATATAATGTGAATATTCTTCAAAATATCGCAATAGGATACTTTGATGATTGCAATACTTTTCTTTGCGCGCGCGCATACACACACACACAATGTAATTCTAATCAAATTCTAAAATATTTATGTCATTTAAACTATGTAAATCCTATTTAAAATAAGAATAAGGAAATAGAAAAGAATATCTTATTTTTCCCTCCTAATATTGATAATATAATTATATTAATAACACTTCGAATGTAGTAATTTTAAGTTGGTATTTGAATAGTTAATTTTCGAAATATGTACTATAATACGGTAAATTTAAATATATTTTTTAAAACAGCTATTATTAGCTATTAAATATAATAATTTATCTTCAAATAGCAAATTCATTGCCTTGTATTTTCCATAATAGTTAAATGATTCTATAATCTAAACTTCTATTATAAACTTTTGTTCTTTATAAGAAGCTCGTTTATTTTCGTAGAATTTACCCGAGACGCTTTACATTGCAAATTTTATTTGGATCTTAGTGAAATTCTCCGCATCCTTTTGAAACTAAGTTACATCGTTGATGGTTCCCAGCGGATGAGTAGAGTTTAGTAGCAAATGTCCGAGAGACAAACACGGAAATATAGCCGCTTCTCTTTTCATTTAAAATTTCTATTTGTAATACAGTCATGTTGGATTATACTCGGAATGCTGGGCAACATGGAAGAGGTCCATTACCTGGATTGGCCTGGCCCACCGAGAGTCATAAAATGGCCATTATTCTTTTTCGTGATTTTTCTAACATCGCCATTTTCTTTTCTCTCCATATCCTTGCAGATGGAATGGGGTCGATAGAGGGAATTGTGGCTTTAAATTCGAATCTGGGATGCATTTCTGAACGATTTCGCATGATCTCTTTTCATTGCAACGAGTTGCAACTGCGGGCCGAGAACACCACAGAGGAATAGATACCTAAAAATATTTGTAATCTTTTCGATCTTGATAACGATGTAAGAATATCCAAACGCCGCTATTTTGCTTGAAAATATTTTTTCCCCATTGAGATCTGTAGGAAACGTTATATTTTTTTATATCGTTTCTTTTTTCTCTCTTTCCCTTGCCATTGCTATATCTGCATGAAAGATATACTTTAAAATATTTGAGATAAAAGTTTTATAAATGAATTATGAAGTATTTGATTGCATGCTAAAGACCTGCTGTGTTTCTTTTTATCATCCTAATATAATGAAAAAGAGCCGGCTTTCTGGCACAGAGGTAGCGCCTCTGTCTCATATTCTGGGAGTCCCGGGTTCGAATCCCGGTTTGGGCATGGCTGTTCTTCTGTGTGATATCTGTGAGATGTGTGACGTGCCCTCCTGTAAAAAGGGGCTCTGCAAGCAAATGTGGTGAATGCGTAGCTAGGTTGTACTTTTGGTGCTACTTCAAAAACTAGAGACGCTCCTTTCGGCTTAAATCTACTGCTGTATCAGCGAGGAGCTTGTCCATGGCAAGTGCCATAAGTAGCAATAAAAACATAATGAAAAAGAAAGTACTTTTATGCATAGAAATTTTATTAGTTTAACTTTTTTTCTTTTGGTGCTATAATTGCTATACCAGGAGAATCCCCCCTACCCACGATTACAGTATAATGAATCAGTTTCTCTCCTATTTTATTGGTAACCTAAGAGGCATTTAATTAGTTTGAGGTATTAACTCACCTGTAAGAATAATCTTTATAAATATTAAAATAAATGTGTGTGTCTGCGTGTGTGTGTTATAGTTCTGCTGACCAGATCGTTTGAACTAGAATTATCAGGTTTGGCACATAAATATTTTACTGGATAAAAATGTGCACCTTGAAGCAATTAAAAAAAATACTATTCAAAAATAGAGTGAAGTTTTCATACTTTTTTCACCTTTACTTCTGAAAATATTGCAGCATAAAAATGGCTTATGCATTCCTTTAATTTTTAAAAAAGGTATATATTTTTTCAAATATGCCATATTCTTTACTATGCAGTTTTTTTTTTTTTTGCCGTCCTTTAAATATATTTTTAACAAAATATTTCATTATTGTATAAAAACTAAAATTGTTTTCTTTCATGCTTAAATTATTTTTCCCTAACTTATTTTTCAATTGTTAATGATTAGGATGTGAAGTTTCGGTTTATTTTATTGCTTTGAATAGGTTTATGTATGAGGTTAATAAATGTTTTTGAATGTAAAGAGTACGAAGATGGGCAGTGAAGTTCGTTAACTCTTAACTCATCAGCGCGAAATTTATAAGTTCGGTAAATAATGAAGAAAATTGTGTTGAGGATGCATATGCAAAATTATATTTCCATGTAGCAGAAATTATATTTTCCATGAGGAATAAATATTTACAAACATTATGTATATAATATTAATTATTAAAATTTAAATATTTTCATACGAAGAAAAATAACTCTTGCATCTAAATTAAATCTATATTAGTATTATGAAAGAAAATTAAATTATATATTGCGCAATGTTTTCAACTTATAGTAATTTTAAATGCTATAAGTTGAATTACAGTGACATTAGCATTGGCGATTAATTTACAATGGGTATTTATGAGAAAGGGAGGAATAAAAACGAAATACTTGATAATGTTAATAACTTACGTTTGTGAAACGTTTCAATCTTCTCCAAGAGAATTTTATCCATGTAATTTAGTTTTTCTCTGTTTATACCACTGTTCGCCAGATTCCTTGAAAACCTTTAAAAGTTGCCATATAATTCACTGGCCTTTTTATTTATAGTGAGGGAAAAATATACAAATTGAAGTTACGTTCTGTGAAAGTAAGTTTTAACTTTTGTGATTTTCATTAGATGTACGAAAACACTACAAAACGGGTCTTCCAATCGGCTTAACAGCTTCATAATTTCGACATGCTTCTTCCTACAAATTAAAACAAAACGCACGAAAACAATTTACAGAGAGAGAGAAAAAAAAAAGAATTTCAAATACTGGAAAAACTGCAGATGTTCTTTAAACACGAAAGACAAAAGCTCTGTATTAAATTTCCATATTTCTTCGCTCCAGGTTTCTAAATATAGACTCAATTTGTTTCTCTCTGTATTTATTTATTTCTCTCGGCTCTTTTCTTATATCTTCTGGCGAGAGAATTGCCGTTTTTTATCTTTTGCCCTTCTTTTTTTTTCTTTGCTCCCGGCTACAAGAACACCATTAATAATACCGTGAAAATAAAACGTGGAGCGCAAACAAAGCCTATTGTTTGTATGTTTTAGTCTTTTTCTGTGTGTGTCAGCTGAACGATATAAACTCACTTTAGAATTTTTTTTCTTCTTATTCTTATATCCATTCCGAACTAGAGTAGGAAGATAGAGTTGGAGCTCGAGGTTATTGACATATCATGGTTAAAGTTACCCTGATGTATTGCTTCTGCTAACTTTGTTAGTTTAAAGTCGTCTGTCTGTGTTTGTATTGCTCATCGGTCTCTGACAGAACATGTTAAAAGTCTGGAGCATATTTTAAACTCTTAGTTTCTCCTTGAGTGAGCAATCAAACGCATGATGATATTAGTCAGGATGGCAAAATGGGTTTCAAGGATATCTAAGTCATTTCAGTTTATAAAGATAAGAAATAGTTAAATGTCTCTTACGGTTTGAAGGAATGGCTGCCAGATTTTCTGAAAAGGAATACAAAAATGTTAGGTTCAGATTTCGTACTAATTTATTTCAATTTACTTCAAGTTAAAAATATATATATTTTAAAATATCTTGTCAGTGTAGTACTAGTTTAACATATATATATATATATTTATATAATTTTATAAATAACAATTTATATATATATATATATATATATATATATATATATAAAAGCAAAGTGTTTGTTTGAAATTTTCGGATGGTCCAAATGATCACATTTTAATGCTTCTGCCGTAAAAAAAATCTATTTTTAAGGGTATCGATTTATTTTGGATAAACCGTATAATTGAACTTTAGTAATGTCCCCCTTTACTTGTTACATCTTTTCTCAGCTACAATATGCCCTATTCGTCGGATAAATTATTCGCAGTGACTGATTTAAAACTAACCGAAAGTAAAATAATTAAAGTCGATCAACTTGGGACTTATTTTGTATTGTAAGTAAAAAAAAATTATTCATCAATAAGAAACTTCAAACTTTGAAATTATTTTATATGACAGTTTTTAAATATTTTTAAAAACATGCATGTAATGGGCCGCGTGTTTGAAACTTGTATTAAATAATTAGCTAAAGTCCATGTATTATAGTCATTTTATGGTGAGACTTATTTTGTATTGTAAGTAAAAGTAAATATTCATCTGTAAGGAACATTAAACTTTGAAATTATTTTATATGACAGTTTTTAAATATTTTTAAAAACATTCATGTAATGGGCCGCGTTTTGGAAACTCGTATTAAACAAATAGCTAAAGTCCATGTATTTTAGTCGTTTTATGGTTGGACTTATTTTGTATTGCAAGTAAAAATAATTATTCATCAGTAAGAAACTTTGATCTTTGAAATTATTTTATATGACAGCTTTTAAATATTTTTAAAAACATGCATATTGGGCCGCTTGTTTGGAACTCTTGTTTTAAACAATTTACTAAACTCTATGCATTATATTATAGTCGTTTTATGGTACACTTTATAAATTATGCTAATTTTGAAGAACGTTCAGCAAATATATATGCCTTAGTCTTTCATTGTTTTTAAAATGCTTTTCTCATCAACATATACAAAAAGAAAATAATGCAATCGGAGGGGGGAGGGAAGAAGCCCATTCTCGATAACTTAAAAGTTTTAGACGTTATTTGAGTTAGAATCTGAACTAGGAGACCACTTTAAATGTGAGGAATGAGAACCCACCAATTTAGCAGCCCTTGGTGGGCTTATAATGCTGTGGAGTCGAATTATCTCCCCCTCCAATGACGAGACATACGTCCTATGGAAATATTTGTACTATAGCAAGGTGATGTGTTGTGCTGTGATGGTCTTAAGAACTCAACCGCAGTTCTTGACATCGAGTCGCGAAGACACTCATTCAGATTTTAGAAAGAGTGAAGGTAATTTCTTTTTGATTTATAGTACTAGTCGTGAGGGGAAAATATATTTTGGAATTATCTGTGACTATGTGCTACTCAAAAATTCAAAAATAAATATTACAAGTTAAGTTATATATATATATATATATATATATATATATATATATATATAAACTCTAATTTCCTTACTTTCAATTTAATTTAGCCCATAGTAACTTCATTCTGAAAATGTTCACTTATTTCTTGATTCATTCCATTTGTTCTAGTTAATTAACTGAATCGGTTAAAAGCCGACAGATTTCCACGATCCGACTGACAGGATGAAAATTGCCGATCTAATCGGAATACTTTTAAAAGATCCCTGCGTGTTCCCTTACCTGATTAAGTGTGTGCCGATTAAATCCCCATCGAAATCTCATTGTATATAAGCACTATGAAAAAAAAAATATTATCTGTATCAAAATCTTATGGCATTTAAGACCAGGGTTAACGATTTCCCGCTCTCTTTACACTAATCTACTCTTGTGTTGTGCTGTGAGCGGACGCGCCTTGCCCGCTTCTCTTGTAAATAAGGTGGTTTGGTCTTTAATCAAAATTTTTTATGAAATGTGCACCAAGAGGCCCATCTAACACCTACAGGAAGAAAAAAAAAGTTGCTGTTTTAATAGGAACGATAATGAATTTTTTTTTTCTGTCTCACCTAAAATACTAATCACCAAAAATGAATGGTACTGTGGAAAATTTAATTCTTCTAATATTATAAACTCACTACCCAAATGATGAAATTGTAAACTGGGGATAATCAACCTTAAAATTGAATGATATCTAGCATTTGTTCAACAATTTGCTGCAAATTTAACGAATGATAAATACAATGGAATCTGTTAAAATTTACCCTCAAAGAAATACACTTTTCTGAGTTCCTCTTCTGAAAATTTCAGAACTTTTAAAATTTGCATAGTAATAATTATTCTACTTATTAGATTTAGAAGCTACGCTATTCCTGATTTTTCTTTCTGATTTTTGAATAGGATACAAATTTAAATTTCACAAATAAAAAAAAACGCCCAAGAAAATAAAATATAAAATAAATAGCGTAGAATCCCAGAAACCCACCAAGATGCCTAAGTCGAAGAAAAATTGCCATTTTTTTCCTGACAGTTTGTTTGGAGGGTGGCAGTAAGGATGTCAAGAAGTTGTTTGATCACTCAGCTAGCAGCTAAAAGCCGACACCTTTGACACAAATCCATCTGGAGTAAAAATGGCAGTGACGAACTTCACAAAAGGGTGCTCTCACTATATATAAGAAAAAAGATTTTTTGGAGACAATAGATTCTAATGACAGAGCTGGCTACAATACAAGAAGGAAAGAAAGTTTTTTTTTTTCTTTTTAAAATTATGTGAGAACATGATGTGTGTTGTTTTGGTTTGAAGGTTTTGATGTTTCCGAATTTTTGGGGCAAAAAATATTTCTACCTATTTTTACCAGTATTACTTTATTATTACGTACGCTTCTTTCACCACAGATGCGTTTTTAAAAGATTGACCTGCTTTTACCAGTATTGCTTCATCATTACCTATGCTTCTTTGATATATATATTTACAGAGTGGTAAAAAAAATAAACTTCTATATATGAACCTATTCGCTTTAACCAATCGAACCAAAATTTCATTTACGGTTGCTTGAAGGTATGCGCTGGAGATTGTGATGATTCTAAACAACGCAGAGCTTGCGGCTACGGATTCAGTGAAAGAATTTCGAAATTTTTGAAGGACAACACCCACTTTTTTCCTAACGCAAATTGATCAGCGTATTAAAACACCATAAATGCCGTTGGAACGATTAACGTGTGAGGAAAAGGACCAGTGTAAAGCATTTGCAAAGAAGAGCATTATAAAGGACCAATGACAACACAAAGAGAAGGAGTTTGACGCACTTTGCATAATTCACAGAGTTAGACTGTAGAAGCACTATTCGCAGAACATCAAGTGCAAAACATTGCTTGTAGAAAAACCTTTAAAAACAGTGTGGGAAGAGTGTTTTTTCAGGCAGATGTTCGATTGTGTCAACAATATGACGCTTACAAAGAAACGACGTGAAATGACAAATCTGTTTAATCTGAACGGAGAAAATGCTGTCGAAGCAGTGTGAATTTATCGGAGAAATCACGAGCTAAGACGAGGCCCATGTTCCATAAGAACTGTACGTGGTTTGGTAAGAAAATTCTGAAGAAACTGGATGCACTTGTGATCCACCTTGATCTGGGCGACCCTTTGTTCCAGCTGAAGTGCAAGACACAATTACTGCAGGTCCATCACATACTTCCAAGAAGTGTTGCTCGCAATTTGGATTTACTGAAAACCACAGTTCTCAGGCTTCTGCGCTGTGTTCTGTGGATGTTACCTTATCGGTCTCAGTGCGTCCAGATGTTGAAATCTGGAGATGAGCAACTGCGTGTTAAAATTACAAATTTTACAAATTTTTACAAATTTTTAATTACAAATTTTTTTCTCATCAGATATGATGATGATGACAGATAGCCGCTGCGCATAATATGGACGGATGATGCCTATTTCTCTTTGAATGGAAACTTTTAACACTAAGAACTGTGTTCACTGGGCTAACAAAACCCCTCACGATGTGCCACCAGTGTCTTTACACGAAGCCAAAACGACTGTGTGGCGCGGCATCGCTAGCACATTTGTTCTCGGTCCGTACTTCTTGGAGGAGGTCACTGCCACAGATTTGAAATCATACACTGTCGGTATGAATCAATGTTGCAGAACTACGTTATTCATGAATTGCAGCAACGAAATGTCATTATCGACATATAGATGCAAGATTGCGCTCCTCCACACGGCATCCAATGTGGTCGACCAGTGATAAACAGCACTTTGATGATAGAGGCTTCTCTCGTAACTTTGCAGTTTCGTGGCTACCGCAATCCCCCGACGTCACTCCTAAGGATTTCTGGTTCTGGGGTTATATGAAATCTATTGTAGACGCGCCTCATTCACGAGATGTGTCAGAATTGAAAGATGCCATAACACTTGAAGTTATGCAGATTCCTTCTTTCATGTTACGCTCGGCATTGTTGTCCACAATCACCCGAATGCAATACGTTGTCGCCTGAGGAGGTGAACACGTTGGAAATCTGTAATTATCACTTTACATTCCTATAAAAGCTTCTTTTTTTTCTGTTTCCTCTCTGTGTTGTCATTACTCTTTTGTAGTGCTCTTCTTTACAGATGTTTTGTGCCATCAATTTTCGTCACACGCTAATCGTTCCAATGTGATTTATGGTTTTTCAATACACTGATGGATTTGCGCAAGGAAAAAGTGGGTGTTGCCATTCAAAAACTTAGAAATTCTCTGACTGTAACCGTAACCGTGAATTTTGCGTTGTTTAAAATCATTACAATCTCCAGCGCATATCTTCAAACAACCATGTCTGAAATTTTGGTTCGATTGGTTGAGCGGATAGGCCGCTAGGGTAATAATGACTAAAAAAATAGATAAATAGATAAATAATGACTTAAAAAATAACGTTGTTCTCACATGATAACTCCAAATTTATGATTGGCTATTTCATTTTCATTTCTTTTTTTTTTAATTTAATTTACGTAACACTTTTTGCAATTTTTATTACGTACGCAATTCTCTTTCTAAACTAATGAATTGGAATTATTTTGTATTTAAATGCAAAATTAGGGGTTGAATTGCACTCTTTTTCATCAGTTACACGTTTTTCTTAATGTAATTGTTCTATATACGATCAAATACATCTGAATTCTTTTTTAACCCCTTAACCGGTTTGCCCGTACTCCGTGCGTGCATCGACTTATCTCATTTTTACTCTTTCAAACAACATTTAAGCTATTCATATTTGTTATATTGCTCTACAATTATATATAGAATGAATAAATATCTGAAGTGTTCTGTATAAATTTTTAAATGAATCGAAACGACAAAGCATTCCAAGATTGAGATTCATCTAATTTCGTAGCAAAGGAATAAACCAGTGAAAGGGTTAATAGTTGTAAAAGTTTTATTTATTTCTTCTGTGTCCTCAGATACATTGTATGTCCTTACATACATTAACTCATTATTTTTAAATGGTGGTATGTGTATAATTCCATTAATAAAACTGTAAATTCTACAAATATTGAGGCGTATACAAGATGTCATTGACCTGTACGCAGCGGAAAAAAAGTTAAGCTCAGGGCTGACACCTTTGTAGTAATTCCGCATCTAAAACTTCCGCTTCTAAGAATAGCAAGATCATTTCCCTGAAACTAATGATAGCGCAAATTTTTTTGTTTTATGTGTAAAGTACAAAGTTTTTCCCACCGTGATAAAATTTGGCTTTTCAATACAAGACAAAGGTCATTAACAAAATTTCAAAGCCTAAATGTTTGTTGAAATATCAGTTAATTAAAAGTTAAGTAAATTTTTGGGCGGATTTTCATCTTTGTTTTTTCTGAACATATTATTTTACAAAAATAATTTTTCTATTATTTTAAATTTCGAAATAAAAAATATCTTTCTTTTTAACGATATCGATTTGCTTCTCTGTTTCTATAATTTTAAAATTTTTTTAATTCATTGGATACATAATTTGTAACAGCATTTTTATTGCAATGGAGCAGTTAAAACTGATTCATCGATCTCTTAGTTCCAAAAAAAACCCCATTAATTTGCGAACATTTGGTATAATTAAAATTAAAATTTAGAAAATTGCTTCTTTTGGGTATTAACTCCAAATCAGGAATTTTTCTTCTGTTTTCATTTCATAAAATGCTTTTTAGTTTGTACGAGTAGTTGTTTACAGACCATTTACATTAAATTCATGCATTTCAGTATTATTTTATCAAATATTTAATAATTTTCAATAATGTGTTTCGTTTAAATAATTAAACTACTAAAGAACTAATGTTTCAGGTGGACAAGTTTGGCTCTTAAAATCCAATTTGTTGACATAATTCAATATATCTGTCTGCAGCAACAATAAAAAATTAAATATTTCATTAGCTTCTTTCGAATAATTTGAAAAATTGAATATTTTGATATTTGAATATTTTGAAAAATTATTTTTGTTCCTCTGAATTCCTCTCTCTCTCTCTCTCTCTCTGTATATATATATATATATATATATATATATATATAATGTGTGTGTGTAATGATATTTTGAAATTAAACTCTAATTAATTTCCAAATTTTTATCTTAATTTACACATAGTAACTTCATTCTAAAAATATTCGCTTATTTCCTGCTCCATTCCACTTGTTCTTATCAATTAATTCAACAGAAACTTAGTAAAATTGCTAAATGAATCAGCTAAAAGCTGACTAATTCCCACACTCCGGTTGAAAGGATAAAAGTCGTCCAGCCAAGCACTGTCCATTAAAAGAATCCTATGATTCCCTTGCGCGAGATGTGTCAAAGATCCCAATAAAAAAATCTAAAAGTATATATTCATAGGGCTAAAAGTTTAGCTTTGCTTCATTTCGTTTAGTGTCATTCTACTGTTGTGCTCGTCGCTTTTGCTTGTATATAATGCCTAATTATGTATATAAGTTAGGGAGAATAACTTAAGTTAATATATATTTAAATTGCTATGTAATCGAAATTCTCTTTAAAAGTGTTTGTGCAGAATTTAGTTCTACGGAAATCCGGACAAAGTGACGTGCATCAAAATTAGGGTGTTCCTTTACTTAATCTATTCGTTCCATCTTTTATCTAATATCATAACAATCTGATTTCCTTACTCGTTACGTATCCGCCTTGCGATCCACAATAAAGAAAATTCTAGTCAAGCCTTGCATTCAATCAATAAGGTAACTTGAATTTTTTGGACATTTGACAGAAATAAAAATCTTATTATATTCTGTGATATCACCGCGGCGATTAATTGTTTTGTCTTTGATTTTTATACACGTAAATTATCCTTTTTTATCCTTTGATCTTGTTAGCATATAAAAACCGTATTGTATCAAATAACATATAATTCATTTGTACGAAATCTGTAAATTTGATTTATTGAAACGTATATTGTAATGGCATAGATGAATAGTAAAATATTACGTAGATATGAATGCCTCGTTATTTATTATACATAAGCATTAATTATATGATATTATAGAAAGTGAGATTATATCTGCCGGCATTCTGGCTCAGAGGTAGCGCGTCTTCCTCGTGATCTGGGCGTCCCGGGTTCAGGCATGGTTGTTCTTCTGTGTGCTGTCTGTGAGATGTGTGATTGTGCCCCCCCCTTCTGTAAAAGGGGCTGTGCATGCGAATGTGGTGAGTGAGTAGCAAAAGTCGTACTCTTGGCCCTAGTTGGCGCTACTTCAAAAACAGGAGTTAAGCTCAGTTTTGAATTGACTGAATTAATTATCTATTTATACGTGATTGGAATATTCTTCTTCTGTTACGTTTATTAAAAGTCATTATTTATCTTTTCTATCTTAATAAATAAATCCCTTTATTTTCAAATAAAAAATAATTAATAATTATGGTTAGTTCTCCAAAAATTTTAAAACTTGAATCATTTTTCCTATGATATTCATATTGAAAATGATTAATCAAAAGAACATTTTTTTCGAAGAAATAAACAAAAAATACCTGAAATTTAAATTTAATCAGTTTTTAAAAGAGGGCTCTACACAAGGATAAAAATAATCTGTTACTGTTTTGCTCTCTATATGTCATTGCTTTTTGTTCATATCATCTTATCTTGTTTAGTTCAATACAGAAGTATTATTGAAACTTTTTGATGCACCTAAATTATAATCTCAATTTAATTAAATCGAATCTAATATTTTCTTGCCGTGTTTTAGTTATTTATATTTTTTAAATAATTACTCGCTTCAAGTCGTGAGAACATTTTTTTTTCGAACTAATTATATTTTCTAAAAAATTATAATTTTTAACAGATGGAGCTACTTGTTTCGTTATTTTCGAAATATTTAAGATTCTTTTTAAGTTTAAAACGAAATAAAAAGATATTTAATTTCCGGTGTAGACTTTTGGGATTTATAACTGATCAGAAATTCTCAGTAAAATTTCAAAAGAGAATAGTTAACTATCAGAAAACTTGTTTATATTAAGATTTTTCATCGGGGGAAAAAATAATCCCGTATTAAAAAGTTTCGAAAAAGGACTACTGTAGGAAACCTCAGAAAAACTCTAGAGAAAAGACTAGTTTTAGCCGAGACGTAAATAGATTTCCCCTTGGTCGAACTTTTCTTTCTCGATGAAACTTTTTACTCGAGGATAAGAACTTATTTCTTGAAAGGAAACAGAAAAGGTTTTTGTGGGGACAAAACCTTAAATTATCATTCATAGCATCATTGTATCCTTTAAATGTGTCCAACATATCCAATGAGGTTAGTGTCTGTAATCGAAATCTTCATAGCCATTTCATATTTTAAATGAAAGAAGGGTTAAAAATATTTATAAATCGTTTTCCCTAAATTATTTATATTAAATTTTGATTATATTTTCATCATGTCTGAACATTAGGTTTGCGGCATCAACAAAAATCCGTAGGCGAAAAATAAGAATTTTATTATCTGCACGAACATCTCAAAAAAAAAAAAAAAAAAAAAAAAAAGCTTTTCATAACATGTTGCCATTGCGCTTACAAAAGCTCTGATTTTTTTTAAAAATAAGTTAATGACTACAGCAAATAAAACCTAGAAAAATGTCCTTATGAGCACGTGTTTATATGAAATGAAATAAATAGGAAATGGGATGTGTTTGTTAAATAATAAATGCGAAACAAAAAATTTTTGATTGTCTGCAATACTAAAGTGACTCATTCGATGAAACAATTAATTTGAATAAAAATATAATTTAACTTACACGAGCACGTGGTGGTTGGCCCTCCAAGAAATTATGTTCTGACATGATACATTGAAATTTTCATAGCAGATTTCATTTAAATCTTGTTTCAATCCTGAAATAAAAGGAAATTTATGTACTTAGTTTATAAATGATGCTTTATTTCATTCATAATAAGTAAAATGAGAGCAATTAACTCAAGATATAATTAATCTTTAACGTCTATATTAATTTTTTCCATTGGTATTTTTCAGTTAAAACAAATAAAAGGTATGTGCATAGTTTAGTTGTATACAGTTATCTACTTAACAAAACTCCATTGATATGGTTGCTAATCTTCGATCTTAGATTGATGAGGTCATTAGAAAAGTACTAATCCGCTATGCAGAGGGATCACAAAAAATATTGTAAAAAAACTATTATGATTTAGCGGATGGGTTGTTTAGACATATTGTAAGGAAGTTGCATCAGTAAAGTAGGAGTCAATAAAATTCAATCAATAAACTTCTGTAAATTTCAATGTGAGAGTCTTGGTAACTCGACGAAAAGACAATATTCCATTCTTGCCAAGTATTGTCCAGTCTTTTGGCTCTTACATTCGACATTACCTTCTGCGAGCCTAAATGTGAGTATATCAATATCGTTTGAAAATAATCTGTTCTTTTTGTTGTTGTTGCTGCTTTTGGCACTTGCCATGGACAAGCCCCGCTGATACATCAGCAGATTTTAAGCCAAAGATATGCGTCTCTTGTTTCAAGTAGCGCCGACTAGGGCCAAGAGTACGACTTTAGCTACACACTTACCGCAGTCGCTTGCATAACCCCTTTTTACAGGGGGACACAGAAGAACAACCATACCCTAACCGGAACTCCCAGAACATGAGGAAGAAGCGTTCTGTTCTTTGTGCAATTCTCAAAATTAGCTCTGAACAATAATGGTCAATTTGAATTTATGGAACAGTGTTGTTATGTTGTTGTTAGTGGCACTTTCCATGAACAAGCAACTTTAATAAACTTTAAGACATATAAAGATTAAATTCTCCTAAAACTAAAAATTATAATTCACTTTAATAGATTAAATTTGTATTGTATGCATCAAAATTATAATTTTTATAATTGTCTTCAGTGTAGGAAAATTATGAACATTTATCGCATTCTATTTATTACTTTTATCACTCGTTTGAAACGCGGTAACGCTCAGTAGCATTTTTCCCACGTAAGCCTTTTCTAATTATCAGAAACATGGAGTATCATTCTCACTTTGTCAGTGATTGATTACCATATGACGCACATTGTAAAATCGCCAATTTTTACATACAAGGATAAAAGTTATAATATGGTACCCTTTTTAAGGCTTGAGCGCAAATGACAATGAGTTAGTGCTAATGAGACTGAGCGTAAGTGACACAGAATCAAGAGTATGACTTAATCTATACACTCATCACAGTCAATTACACAGGGGGATACATTCATACACCTTACAGATAGAACACAGAAGAACAACCATGTCCGAATTGGGACTCGAACCCGGGACGTCCAGCTATCAGGGAAAACACGCTACCCCTATGCCAGGAAGTCGGCTAAGGAACAGTTGAAGATCTGGTTGACTGACTCTCTTTTGATTAGCCGAATAGAAAATCTGTATTCCTTCATTGGTGTGTGTGTGGCTTATGCCATTTGGCCAACAGCTGCATCTAACCCAAGTCCAACAGCCCGAAATCTCGCCGATACCCGTTGATGAAATTTTTTGAAAGAAATAAAACCATGGCTATTCCCACAGTAAAATTTTACAGTATTATATTCAATGGCTGTTTTGCAATAATTTTTTGTAATTTTGAAAAAAATTTCATGACCATTCTGTTATCATAAAATTATAAGTCAAAGTGACTTATTGTTTTTAGGCTTTTAGCTGATTGGTTCGGAGATAAATAGTTCTTCAAACGTTGTATTAAAGTGCTTATTAAAATATTTATAGTGTTTTATCGCTTTATATCAAATTAATTTAAAATTCAGATTTTTTTCTATGCTAATATCTGAAACCGTTTTTTACGAGATGATCGACAGTTAAATTAAAAATTAGTTTAATTTAATTAATGTTGATAAAAATATTCGGTTTTGAAAAATCGAGAAGGTTTCGAAACTTGCTTGCCGATGAATCCTTACTAGGTTTAAGCTAGGCTTTCCCTTAGCTGGGGGGGGGGGGCTATGAAAATTCTTTGACCAACTTTTATCTTCTCAAATTCTTTAAATATTTAAGAGTGCGTATTTATTTATCACCGGATATTGTGCTAACTTCCTTTACAAATGAAATCATTTGCTGACTGATAATGATAAATTTATGTGCATTAAACTGCAAGTGTTGTCGCATCCTTTTAAATAATGTTTGTCCTTGATATTATTCTGCAAAAGAACAAATTCATTAAAAAATTAGTATTATAGGCGACATAGTAGAACTTGAATATTCATGATAATAGATTTTATCGTCACTTGTATTTATATTGATATCTCGAAAATATTAATGGTGAATACCTCCACCATATTCTATTTCAGCAACAAGCAAATATTATTAAAGTAAGTCATCCTGATTCGAAGCATTCTATTAAAATTAGCTGAATAATTCTTTGTGATTAACTATTTTCTTAATATTTGTTTTTCGTTAGTAAATTTTCCTTTGACTTCACAAATTTAATAATAGCAGAACTATTTAAATTATTGTTTATAATTCCAAGGTAGCTGGTATGTTTTTTGTAATCGCAAAAACATTATCTGTGCTCAGTCTACCACATTATTCGATTTTAGGGATTTTGCGTTGATGCATTTAGCGCACATTTCCGAATAATATTGTAAGAATCTATGATTGATATAAAAATAATTGGAATATTAATTAATTAATAAAATTAATTTTACTAATAGTATGCATAAACTTAATTTAAAATATGAATTTTATTTGTCATCGTATATAACTTAATCTAAAACATTTTGAGAACATATTATATTTTTTGATAACCGTGTCATAAGACGAGATCTGTTGTTGTTTCTAATGGCACTTGCCATAGACAAGCTCCCTGTTGATACAGCAGAAGATTTAAGCCGAAAGGAGCGTCTTTTTTTTTTTTTTTGAAGTAGCGCCAACTAGGACCAAGAGTACGACTTATCTTCACACTCACATTTGCTTGCAGAGCCCCTTTTTACAGGAGGCACAGTCACACATCTCACAGATAGCACACAGAAGAACAATAATGCCCGAACCGGGACTCCCAGAACACGAGGAAGACCTCTGTGCCAGAAAGCCGATAGACGAGATCTTGTCTAATTAATAAGAATTTTGAAAAATTTGATTTAATTTAAAAATTTTATCATCCCCTTTTATTTCAGAAATATTATTTTATTTAATTCTAAAAAAACTATTTTTAAAAAAAAGTCTAACTTTAAATTTAAAAGTTTATTTTTATTATTTATGAATTATAGTCTCATTCCAACAATGGTATTTAGTTATTAAATTATGTATTTGTTAAGTATTTTAAACATTAATCTCATTTCCGTGCAATTTGAGTATTAATTATAAATGTATCGTTCAATAATTCTGCACTCAGAAAAATCTACTAAAGAGTTATAGAAGGTGAAAATTCCTTATTTATAAATATGAATAGTTTAAAAGATATATTAAAATGGATGGGTATGTATTCATGTAAGGTCTTGGAATGCTCTCCCCCCAACGCCTATCCACCAGTTGAAAAAAAGGCTCCAACTATAAAAAGTTTTACTCAACTTCTGGAGCTGAAGTGAGCCTTCATTTCCAGCCAACTACATTCCGCTAGTCTTCAGATGAAGATCTCCATCCAATCATGAAATCAGATGCCATCATAAATATGTTATCAACGAGTTAGAACCCGAAAATGGCGGGGGATCATTCCTCAACCAGCAAAAAGGCCTGCCGTCTTCTTCGATCGAGGACGAAGAGTTCGCCATGAGCGGGAATCAAATCAAGAAATCGACGGTTTTCTTTTTCAAACCAACCGAATCTGAATAAGGAGGCAGGCAGTGAGTGAGAGAAAGAGCAGGCGAAACGCATCTTCGAATGGTGTCTTGTTACGTGATATGTGAACAGGAGGTACAGGGTAATCGCTAGGCGTTCTCTTCTGGTGGCAGCTCCCCAAATGTCGCGACCTTGACAGAAACTGTGCAAGATGAATGCTCTTGCCGCTTCCTAAGAGGGGGTGGGCCGTTGGGTGGAGAAGTAAATAAATAATGAACAAAATATATGTGCCACTTTCACGCCAGCTCTCCTTACTTGCCATCCCCTCTGTTCTTTCTCTTCTGCTGCCTGCCGAAAATCAGGAACTTTTTCTTCTTTTTTGCTTCCTTTTTGTGTGTTGCGACGGAATTTTTTTCGTTTCGGCAAGGGTGTCTAGGACGTGTTGGAGGCTTTAAGACATCGTCTGACGAAGAACAGCAAGTGGATTGTTGAAAAAACAATGGGTGCCTCTTAAAAAATTAAGTTTTTTTTTTTTGTTGTTGTTTTCGATTTGAGAGACAGCTGGCTACTGAGTGTTTGGGTTGGGTACGCGTGTTCTTTTGTATTCTAAAAGTAAGCCTTTGGATGTGTTTAACCACCTTTTCTGAGTCGAATGATACTCTTCTTTAAAGGGGCGGAAGAAAAATAAACCTAGGGGATTAAATATTTTTCTTACACGTTTTATCTCAAATTCAATTTTAATAGAATTTTTGTTTAGTATACATGTTTTTTTTAACAAAATTTTATTATATTATCATGAAGGTAATCCTTTGTAAGGATTATTACATTAAAAATTCCTTTTCTCTTTAGTTCTTATATAGAACTATTTATACTTAATTTATAGATAGCTAATAGCATGTTTGACTTTTCAAAGGAATTTTTTTTAGAGAAATAAGTAGTTATAATATATGGGTTTGGGAAAATGTAAATATATTTTTTTTTTTGAAATTTTATATTATAAAGTCAGTTTGATTAAATTTTAATTGGCTACACTTTTAAAAAGGGAACGGAATAAAATTTCAGTTTTACTGTGCGAATTTGATTAAAAGAAAACAAATTCCTTCATTTTTGTTTTTATCAAATTATGACCCGATACTTTTAGATCTGCCTAGAAGGTCATGTTCTAGCTGTATAAGTCTGAAATATTGAGGTGTGGTTGCAGTAATATTTAAGAGGAATCTATCAGAATCCCAAAATTCTTCATACTTCTCATGTATCAGAAACCACATCAAGTAATTAAACAATCAGTGTCCGTCTTTGAATCTGAACCGTCTTTGGAAAAAATTGCGAAAGCAATACTTACATATACTTATCTATATAATTTTATCATTTATGATATTCTGATTATGATAAAGCCAAATTTTGTAAATGAAAATTGATTAATCTCTAAAATGCTGTTGATTTATACACATTAAATTTTTTACAAGATTATTTCCCCTCGTTTTGCAATTATTGTACTCCTTAGAGCAATTAAGAATTTTGGGAATTAAAAAAAATTTTTTTAAAGTTTTTTTCGTTATTTTTGCTCTTGTATTTTTAGTTTCAATCTTCAATTCAGTAGATTTATTTGTCAGTAAGTTCATCAAAAGTAGCAAATAGTTTTTTCTCATTCGTTTAGTTGGATTTAGAAGATAAAATAACATGTCGCCGTAAATGCAATCATATTTTAAATAACTAGTATTCAATTAATGGTCATATTTTAATAATTAGTTTCATTCACTGCGTAAAGTTCAACAGTAGTCGTTCCTTGACTCGCTGGAGAATCGAAGCACGTTTCTTCTTTTTCAACTTGTGTCGTCAAGAACATGGGCTGTTGACACACGGCGATTGTCAATTCCAGCATCGAATGACCAGTTTCTCGGAATCTTCCTGAGATCTGTGTGGCAGTGTTAGATTACCCCGACCCCCCAATGTTTTCTAGGAAATGGGATCCTTTAGCTGCAACAGTGGTCATCCTTTAGTGAAACCAGAAGAAGGATCGGAATTTTTATTTTGGCGCGATAGCTGCTTTATATTCGAGTGCAGTTTCTGTTGAATTGTGGAACTTGCGCTCAGCATAGAGCTGGTATATAATATCACTATTTCAACTCTATGGTGCTCAGTCGCTTTTGCGCCAAC
Organism: Argiope argentata; assembly: GCA_026289955.1. Lineage (NCBI taxonomy): Eukaryota > Metazoa > Arthropoda > Arachnida > Araneae > Araneidae > Argiope > Argiope argentata. The sequence continues at coordinate 7,741,582 of JAOUZG010005735.1, read as the reverse complement.
TCATTAAAAAGTTTCTTTTGCGCTTGCATTGCAGACTTACTTGGATTTAATTACCTTTGGCATGAAAACTTGGCATGCATTTGGCGGGCCTGTTGAGGATGCGCAGATTGATAAGAGAATGATTTATGATTGAGTGTCCTTTTCCTTGAAATATTTACTTTCATTTATTTTATTTATAATTACTTCGTTTAATAATTACTTTAACAGAAAAGAAAAGGCTTTAAAATAAATTTTCAAAAAAGACAAATGAGAAAATTAAACACGCAGAAAAGTTTTCTGTTACCAAAAACTTATTTATAAATATTTTTTTTACTGTTGTTAATCAAAGGAATGTTCGTAAGTAACATACTTAGATTTTTTTTTCACTTACTTTAGATATCCTATTTAATTCAGGTCATTTTAGAATAATATTATGCTTTTAATATTAAATATTAAAATAATAAAATTGAAAATATTAAAAAAATTTCTGCATTTAAATATGAAACATCTGTTCGCGAGAAATTCCTCGCTTTTATTGCTATAACCCTTCCTGAACAACCATAAATGCATATTTATTATTCTTTTGTTGAATGAAAGCTACGAAAATGTAATTATAGAATATAATTCATATTATTTAATACAATAAGTAATTTTTAAAAATATGTGCCAGTTATCGATGTGTTTTTTTAAAAAGTGATCTAACATTAAAACTTTCTTCGGCCAACTGTTAGGCGACTTAAAAATTTGAAATCCCAGATCACATGATATAAGAACTTTCCATTAGGTGAATTCACTTCTGTAAAGGTTAGGAAGAAGACTTTTTATATCATCTGAATGGGAGGGGGGAGGAAAAGTCCGAAATTAACGATTTGATGTTGAATAACTATCACTTCAGAAAAATAACGTAAAATCGAGATGAAACTTCTTCAAAACAAAATAATTTACTGAAAATGTGTAGTAGTTTTTAAAAAAAATTTGTAAAATTAATAAATTCTGCATTACTACCATAAACAGATCTGTAATTACTACCAGAGACAAAACTTTAAGAAGCCCCTAGGAGAGGATGGGATTTTTTTTAAAAATCTTTGAGATCTTATTAAAAAAAATAAACTTCACTTTTTATATTTTCTTCTTCTATAATGATAAGTAATGAAAAAAAAATATTTAATTACAAAGAAAAATGTTTTTAATAAAATAAAGATTCATACCTTCGAATGCACCGTTGATCTAATCAGAATAGATAACATTGTGTAAGTTCGTATATCATATTCTTTTCATCTTGATTGGATTATACAGTAATAAAAAATAACATATAATACTCAGACATTATCGGGATATTCTTTATTGGGATTTTTCAAATAAAGTTATTTTAATTTTTAAAAATTGATCAATCATAATTATGAAAAAACTCTGGCTAGTTTGAGCTTAACTGTAACGAGTTAGGTCCTATTACCATTTGTTGCGCAAGGTTTTCACAAGTTTTTCGTTATGACCCTTCTAATAATCTTCACTTTTTTTGTAATCCTTTTTTCGTATAAATATTAAATTATTTTTTTTTTAATCTAAAAACCTGCCATTTTGAGGATATTTAACTCGTTGGTTTCTGAAATGGGAGGGTCAGGAAACTGAATTATTCTAATTTAAGTTTTCTCTGACGCTTCTCTTAATCGTATTTTAAATGTTAAAATTACTTTGGATATCACGTGATTTGCAAATGTTGGCTTGTGTATTTCATTGATACACTTCATTTTCAACGTTTTGATCGATTTCTTAAATTCCATTTCGTTAAAAAACTTATTTAAAAATTCTTTATTTTTCCTTTTCCAACTGCTTAAATACAACAAATGGTTAAAATTCTCGGCCTTCTATTCCTTTTCTTATAGTATCACGTAGTTGCGATCTATAGTTAAGCCCACTGCCATAAATATCACCTGACGGCACTAGTCATTCCCTTTGCAAGTGATTTGATTGAAACCATGAAGTGGACCAATTAAAATGATGGAGAGTCTTCAGTTTCACGTTACTTAAATTTCCTCTTTTCTTCTGGAGAGACATAACGTTAAGTGATTAATAGTCTGTACCGTTTGTTAAAAATTACACTTTTACGATCTTGTAATGAATCTCGGGATGATATGTTACCGCCATAACACATGCTTCTAATGTTTCACATTATTGCTCGTTACTAAATGATTTTTTAAAAAGCCGTGAAAAGACGTATAATTTATAAAACGATTGATTGTTAATTTTTCTTTAGTGATGTTTCATTGTGTGTGTTGTATTTACTAAAATATTATAATCTCTATTTTACTTAAGTCAGTTGAGCGTAAAATTAGTACAAAAAATATTAATATAAATCAGATGATGAACTTCTGTTTTAAGTTCAACTTTGTATATGGGTTTATTTGATAAGATATGTTCAAAACGATTAATTAGTAGATACTTAATCGTTTATATGTTTAATATAAGAAATCTATTTTAAAAAAACCGTCTTAATCTCCATTGGAAATTATTTCTAAATAATTAAAGATTTTGAGTGAAAATTGTTATCACATGTTTATTTTTCATTCCGAATGGAACGCGATAATTTTTTTATTGTTATTGTAGTTGTATTATTTTTTTATTTCTGTTGCAAGCAATAAAATATTATTCTTTTTAGAGACAAACACTCGTTTCAAAATTAATTTTATGTAATTCAATGCCCTTAAATTGAATTGAATGTATATTATAACATTAATTGGATTCATTTATTAGTGATACATTGATTATTGTACATTCAAAGAATGAAATATGCAATAATAATCTTATTGAACTGTTTTTTATTTCATTTAAAGTTTTTGGCGAATAAATTCAATAGTTATATTTCTATTAGAAATAAAATTCATGCAAAGAAGTCTCTTCGAAATTGCTACATTTAGATCAATAGTTAATTTTAAGGTACCTAACATTTGTTTCCCTTTTTTTTATTTGTTTGTGGAACAAATTAATTTTCAAATAAATTGCTAAATACCTTGCTAATTAATTGGTAACAAAATATTGATAATGGCGGTTTATATGACATTTAGAATCTTCGAAAAATTAAAAAAATTAAATTAATTACTAATGTTCTGATTCTATTCTTAACTCAATTTGGGATATTATAAAAGATTTTTTAAATAGTTTAATATTTTTTCTTAGATTTTGGATCTATTTATTTATTCATTTATTTCAAACACCTTTTAGCTACCATTTTTTTGTTTTATGTAGCTCCGAGTCTTACTTTTCTTTAGTGTTATTCATATACTTAATTTGATATTGATACGATGCTCAAAACTGCAAATGAGCCTTAACTTTGAACTCAACAAAATTACTTTAAAAAATTTCACTTTTAATACATCTTATAATTTGATAAAAAGGAAATAAATAATTCCTAAATCAAAATTATATTGATTTTACCTTGTTAATAATTCGCGAATGTGGCTTGCTAAAAAATAGTCACCAATAAAATTCTTGTGAAAATAATAAATAAAATTATAATAGATTCATAATATTTCATCATGATTAGTTTAATTCATTCTTTGTGGTGGTCAAGCTTTAAAATCTCCATTTTATGTTATTTCATTACCCTTTCATTTACTAATTACGATTCAGAAATGTAGTCAATAATTTATTGTCTTTTTAAGGAATTAGTGACGAAGAGACATTAATCTGATGAAATTGTAGTAACAAATTTCTGACTTACAATGGTTGTTATCATTTATCTTGTTAACTGTTCCTCGTAATTTTTTTCTTGAAGGAAGTCTATTTCTTTAAAATGAAGCATCAAAGATTGTTATTGTTTTTAACTTGCTACGTATTTTTAGATTTTGTTCTTAATTATATAGTAATAATAATGATGAAACATAAATTAATGATGTTAACTATACAATACAATCTTAACTATATAGTAAATATAATGATGAAACATATACACCAAAAATGTCACGATTCATTTAAATGTAAATCGAATAATTTGAACAATAAAAGGTATTTGCTATAAAAGCATGCTTAACAGTATTTTAAAAATTTATTAATATTAGAGGTAAAAAATTAATTTGGCGTCACCAAAAAGCTAATTTATTATTATTTTTTTAATTTTTAAGTGTGAACATAGTTTTTTTAGAATATGTTTTTAACTTACATAATTAAAAAGTATTATGTAATAAATATTATTACATAATTAAATATTATTAAATATTATTATTGCATACTAAATGTATGAATAATTAAATATGTAAATAAAACTTCGGAAAAAAAAGATGTGCTTATTGCCTATCAAAGAGGTAATTGCATTTGGTGAGAGGTTGATTAATAATTTCAGTTGCCCTTTAAAGCATCTCAAATATCCGTTTTCCTCCATCTCCAAATACATGGCGCAATTTTCTAATCGTTTGCGTCTATAAATATTATAATATTAAAATTATGGCTTATCTTCTTTGTAGGATTCCTAATGCATCAGATCAGACATTAAGGAAGCAAATCTTTCTTATTCTATTAGTATTTATCTAGAAGTTATAGCGGTCATAATCTTTTTACGCCACATACATAAAATCACTGTAATCGGAAGGGAGATTTATTTCTACGTTGCGTAGAAAGGAATGCATTTTTCTAACGAAGATGAGGAATTTGGTGTTACAGAAGACCGTTACGGTTACGTGTTTGACCGTGTTGCTCGATTTCCTGTTTTTGTATGTCTGCGTAAAGGCGTCCAGAACAGAACGCTAATTGAGTGAAATAATGACTACCAATATTTTGAATGAATTTATCCTTATATTTGATAAGATGAAATAATTCCAGGATTTTATTTGGAACAGCCACTTTTGATGACTAGCTTGTTCACCCAGATTTTTAATATGGAATGCTTGAAAACAACAAACGATTTGTTGGTTTTTTAAAAAAAACTGATTTAACTGCATTATTAAAAAAATTTTCGCGTTCTATCTTAAAATGTATATGTTAGGTTTAAAGTAATAAACTGGAGATTATATAATATAACCGGTAATTTTGCATAATCACCACTGGCAATAATTGAAATTAAGTGAAATAATGACTACCAATATTCTGAATGAATTTATTTTTATATTTGATTAGACAAAATAAATCCAGGATTTTATTTGAAACAGCCACTTTTGATGTCTAGCTTGTTCACCCAGAATTTTAATATGGAATGCTTGAAAAAAAAAACCCACACGATTATTTTTAAAAAATGGATTTAATTGCATTGTTAAAAGTTTTTTCGCGTTCTATTTTAATATATGTTATGGTAAAAGTAATAAACTAGTGATTATATATTATAACCGGTAATTATGCATAATTAGCATTAGTAATTTTGCATAATTGCAACTTGAAATTATGCATACTCATCACTAGTAATTATGCTTAATTATCACCAAATTTAATGATGATT
>JAOUZG010005735.1:7704279-7732856 GCA_026289955.1 Argiope argentata | reverse complement strand
TGGCTCTATTTCGACAGTTCCGTGTACTTGGGTAACACCGATGACAGCTACATGTACTTTGTGGCCATCTTCGTCCTGATGGCAGCCGGAGCAATCATGTTTCTTATAGGGCTACTTGGATGTTGTGGAGCCTTACAGGAAAGTCCATGCATGCTTGGAACGGTACGCCTCGATTTTCTATACGCCAATATTATCTTGGTGTAAAAAATCTCCTGAGTGTGATTTATAATGGTTTTCTTTTGTTAGGCGACTAGGGACCTTTAAAATGACCTTTTGCAATTTCCACCTTAACAATTTGAAATACTGCCATCAAGAGTATCACTATGGGAGATGACACAAAATTTTAAAACATTATATAAATTTATTTATAAGTAAGGGGGGTTAATATAGTATTAGTGATAAACAATGTTAATGAAAAATGTTCCTGGCGCTCCAAATTTGTTCGAAAACGCTTCAATTTTTATTATTACTAACTCCGACCATTTTGAAAAAAAAAAAAAGTTGGGATTAATCTTGAAGTTTGATTACGAATTATCAAAATTAATCAATGTCATAACTTTAAACTACTTAAACATTTTTAAAAACTCAGTAGTTTAAAGTTATTATATAGGTTAATTTTGATATTTTTTATACTCAAACTTCAAGATTAATTCCAACTTTTGTTTCAAAAGAATTAGAGTTATTAATATTAAAAATTGGAGTGCTTTAGAACAAATTTGAAATGCCTGGAACATTTTTCATTAACATTATTTATCACTAATTTTATAATATATTAACCCCTCTCACTCATAAATAAATTTATATAATGCTTTAAATTTTTGTATGTCAACTTCTATAGTGCTGCTCTTAATGCCTGTAAAATGCCGTTTCTTAGGTGAAAATTACAAAAAGTCATTTTAAAGGTCCATGGTTACCTTAAAATACTATTTTATCTGTTCATTTCTATCATTAAATAATACTATGAGCCTTTTAATTAAGTGGACAGGGTTTTTTTGAAATAAGTAAAAATAGACGAAAAATGAAAATTTTAATTTTATCGTTTCATTACTAAAATATATGATTATATTCAATTAAATTCGTGTTTATAAAATGTACTGTTCGGTAAAAAGAATATTTAAAGGATTTAGAAGGAAAAAAAGGGTATAACTTGTCTCAAAATGATATTTTAATGAGATTGAAATATCTTTTAAATGCTCTAGGTGTTAATTTTTAAGAAATCTAATAGAAGTGATAATAAAACGTTTAATTTAAACTTTGATAAAATGAAAATAGGGAAAACATTTCCCCTTTCGATGATTTTTTTTAGATGGTTAAAAGTCAATTTTAATTCAGAAAATATAACATTCTTTAAAATAAAAAATTCAGTAATCTTTTTATTTTTTTAAATTTATTATTTTATAAATATATTGGTTAGTAAGGAAAAAATAAAAGGAAAAAAAATACAAAATTCTGGAATTTTAAAAAATTTTTAAAAGCTAAATATCTTTTAAATTTATAAAAAAATTATATATTTCGTTTTAAAATGTTTTTTAAAAAGAAATTTGGCGTATTTATTTTTTAATGCGTATGCTTAAAGAATTTCATAACCCTAGTGAATAATTACCAGTAGTACCTGATAGAGTTCAAAAAGGATTCCAGAGCTTAAAATATTGCATGCAGCATACATAATTCAACAACGCTTTGAACTAGAAATTTGGACTAGATTCCTAGTACTCGGCCCTAACTCAAAGTTTGTTGAATTATATTAAATTTTGAATGAAATACGTCAACTGGAAATCTCATCATCGACTGTATGTGTATACAATCGGTGAAAAGCTCCAAGAACTAGTTAGATGAAGTATATAATCATAAATATGGATGAGTTTTAAAATTTAAATTCAATCTCTTTAAATAAATAAACAAAATCTATGTATTTCTGCGCAGCTCAAAACCTTATGTATTCTTATTCAGCTGTATTTATTACTTATTTTCTATACAGCTATAGATTTTTTAATTAGCTATCCCATTTTAAGATCTTTTTAAATTCCAGATAATTATTCCAGAATATTCCTTAATTATATAAATATCAAATACCACAAATCGTGGGCAAATTCCATTTTGTTAAGAGTTTGTTGATCTAATGGATCTGTTCAGTTGCATTTTGGGATTCTTTACATTTGCGTAACAATATATTGGCAGTATTCTATTTTATTCTTCTTCTTACAACTGAGGTCTCATTTTAAGATATTTTTATAACATCCGGTCGTTATTTTTAAAACTGTCTTCAAAGCAATAGCGTAACTAAAAAGTGGTTGGAAATATTATTCGTCCTGGGTGGCATTTCGAAGACGGTTGACAAGACAAGGCATGCTGAAAAACAATTTTTCATCTATGTAAAAAGGGGAATGCAAGACAAAATTACCTGTGATTGTAATTTTCAAATGGAAAGTTAATTCTACATGGAATTGCTGATTATTTAAATCAGTTTCAAGAATTAGATTCACATATTCTCGGTTTAGCTATTAATTGCATGTAAACGTGAATTGCATCTCAAACAATTGTATTATTACAAGAAAAATAATTTATTTTTTTTTTAAAAAAAGGGTTTAGAATTTTATTGTTGTTTTCTTAAAAAGAGTGGAATGAAAAAATGAATAGGAAATCGTCTAAAACTTTTGCTGAATATATGGCCTGAAAACAACACTCCTTATTTGGTGGCAATTTTAAGAATTTATATTAATAAGTTACTGTAAATATCACAAGATGTGATAAGTTTTTCAAAATTAAGACTATCTAAAACTTATTTAATAGCATAGATGATCAATTTGACTTAAAATAATCCTCCAGTATTTTTTATTGAACATAAACTGTCTCTTAAGATAGATTTTATAATATCAATAATTTTATCCTTAAAAAGCATTAGAAAAATTTCATTTTAATTTAGTGTTTTGCTTTAAAAAATCGTTGCACCCTTACATTTGTTTTTATTTTTGAGTTTTAACCCCTCCTCTCCCGCCATTTGAAAAAGAAGGAAGGTATATTGCAAGTTCAACCTCACCCCCCCACCTGGTAAAAACTGCAACTACTCCATTACCTAAAAAATATCTAAAATAATCTTTTTTTTTTTCTAAAAGATTTTTACGCCTCCTCCCCATATAACACACATAATATTTAACATCAAAAAACTGATTTGTTCACTTAAGAAACATAAATGATGGATTCTAGGAATAAATCACTATGAAATTTTAACAAACGACAGTAACTATGAAATTTTAACAAAACACAGTAAGCAAAATTTCAAAACAATAAAAAAAACTAATTATTATTTAAAAATGTGCATTTTTTTGTAAAATTTGGCACCGATATCTATCATTGCATTTAAATGGCCCGGAGTGAAAGCGTTAAAGTTGCATCAAGTCCATTTTCAAATTGCCCCCCTGCGAGACGCCCCCCCCCCCCTGTGGGGCGTGGGCCCCACGTTAGGAAACACTGGTCTAGCATTTCAGAATTTAAGTACGAAAAAAAAATCAAAATATTAGATCAGCATTAAGTAAACAGAATTTTCAAATTATCACACAGACACACATGGCCACATAATTATGTTTTGTCAGCATTAACTGTAATTGACGTTAGTTGTCAACTGTTTGAGACGTGTGTGAGCTTTTAACGATGCCACACAGAGTCGATTCGATTCATGGAGTGTATGTAATGAAAGGCTCCTCCCATTATCAACTTATGCGAAGCTCTTATAATTGCACATTAGGCCCTCTGTTTACATGGTTCTCCTCATTTTAATCCTCAAAGGTCAAGATTGTTTAAACAAATTACAATATATCTCGCCGCCCGTCAAACTGTCACATGAGAGCACTTACGTCATTTTTGTTAACTTTTTTTTTCCGAGAGAGCACTTTTCCTACTTTTAGAAAGAAAAAAAACGAAACTTTTATCCATGCGTTAGCTCAACCTACGTAGAATTCTCAACGATTTTTCTTACTGTTAAGAGCAATTTTGAAAAGTGTTTTTTATGGAAATAGAGCATGTGGGATGGATTTAAAAAGTTATTTTTACTTTCTTATAAATAAAATATTTAAAGAGAAAATAGTTTAATTATGAAAACGACGCTTAGATGAATTTCTATGTTTTGAACCTGCCTCATTTTGAAAAAGTTTTTTTTTTGGGGGGGGGGGAATTCACATGGCTCTCTGTGAATTTGAAAACTCAGAGATAAAATTTGATATTTGATATAAATACCAAAATTGTAGATTTCTGTCAAAATTTGGCGGAAATTCATAATTATGATTGCGATAACACCAAAGAGAAATGATCTTAATATATCATCTTGTTGTTTTCGATCTTTTCATAGTTTGTTACATGATTATGTTGAAAATAAAAAAGTGGATTGTTATCATAGGAAAAAAAATTACAGGTGAAAAGAAAGTAAATATGTAGAATTGCTACATTATCACTTTCATCCAAAAGTATTTTAAACGCTTTTAGTTATAAATCCAAAATAAATCCACCGTAGGCACCGACGAGATTCGAACTCGTGATCTCCTGTTTACTAGACAGGCGCTTTAACCAACTAAGCCACGGCGCCTTCGGTGAGGTTCGAAATTTAGTGCTCATAGGATGATTCGAGTGAAAACGGAAATTTATAGGATCAATTTCTAGAGCATTATTTTGAAAGAGGGAGATTCAAAACATATAACTTCTGCAAAACTATATTTAGCTTTTAAAATTCTAGATAATACTCTCGAGTGTATTGGAAAAATATTATTTTGAATTATAAACTTTATCTTATTTAAACTTCTTATGAAAGTGATTTATCGAGATGTATAATTTTTAAAAATTCCCATTGAAGACATTAATATTCTGTTCATAACATACTAGCTGATCATTCATAAGAACTTCATCGAGTTTAAATGATATTTGTTTTTTTCTTTCAAGTTACATATTTTCAAATTGATAATTCCCAGTCTGGTTAGAATTATGGTAGAGGTTATTAAATAATACTGATAATTTTTAATTTGGAAATTTTTGATTATTAGTTTTACAATAATCTTCTCAGATGGTTTTTAAAAAAAAGATGCTATTTTAAAATAATTAATTTCATTGTTTGATTGCTTTAAAAATGAAGAAATTTAAAGCGCTGTAATTTATTTATTTTTAATTGTAAGAAATTGAATATAGAAAGAATGAATGAAGAATAATCAAATTATGGAATTTATTTTCGTATTATACATTTTCACTACATCATTAACATGTGATAAAGAATCCATTGATGGTATAGGTTTAAATCTTTATGTCGTTAAGTTCTTCAAATTGCAATTGACTCCTGCTGCCATCTATTGGTACAAATTTATAGCATGGAAGTTCCAAATAAATGTTCTTTTTCGTCTTTTCAGAATTTATTAATAAAATACAATTAGAAATATTCTGACTAATTAAGACCAGATCAGAATCCCATATTTGGAAAATTGGCGAAAATTAGTTCATTTCTTAGGAGGAAACAAAATTTACTAATGGCAATTTAATTAGTTCATAAAACAACGTTGTTTACATATTTATTAAATTTTAATTTCTTGAACATTTGAAATCAGTTGTTCCGCTGTATTTACTTGTTTTTCTTTTGTTTATTTATTCGAGGAAATTTTATCGTCGGATATTATTCAAAATAATTCGGATAATTATTGTTCTGGCAATCATAATTTTTCTGTAAATATAAATAATGTGTCTTGGGAAACCTTACAATATTCTCTTTTATTTACAGTTTTTCATCTTTTTATTAATGATATTCGCTGCTGAAATCACAGGTGGTGTGTGGGCTTGGATGTATAAAGATGAGGTATTTATGTTTCTCTTTTCCATTGTTTTTTATGCGCAATTAAATTCAAAATTTGCGTATATGGTTTCCTTAGTTTTAAGGTATTTTGCTTTTCTGCAGGTCAACAAAATAATTGAAATGCAAGTTACGAAAATGGTAAAAGACGAATATGGTGCTTCTAAATCTGTGGAAAAAACAATTGATGCTGTTCAACATGATGTAGGATTTTATATTTTCTGTTCTTTTAATATTTTGTGTATTTATTTGTATAAATTTCCTATATAAATCTTAGTTGGGATTCCATCAATATAAGATAATTTTTTTTTAATTTATGTAATTTTATTGAGTTTATTAGTTTTCAAGTTTACTCATGGGTAAAAAAACATTCTAGCAATTTTTTTAACAGTATTTCAAATGAAATAAAATTAATAATCTTTCTATAGAAGAGTAAATAAATATTAATATTAGTTTTTTGCATATTGTCCCCGGAAAGGGATGTAATTTTTCGCGACTTATTGATATGATGCTTTAACCCATCAGCTGCAGTATTCTCATTTTAGAACAGGTACCACACCAATGAGATTAGGGTTAACATGTTTTCGGCCGATTTTTTCAAACGATTCTGTTTATTTTCATAATGCTTGATGCATTTAAAATCAAGTATTGTTGAGTAATCGATTTTTCCGATTCATTTTGAAATACTTGCGAATTAAAATAATACAGAATAAAGAAAATCAGAAATTTCTAACCTGTATTGCGTTAAAAAAATCACAAATTTTGAGTTGCCACAATTGGTTTTGAATCTTCAATTGCCGTTGAAAAATCAATGTTAGCATATTTTTTTTGTTGAATTATTTATAGTAATTGTAATTGTTATCCTGAGATAGTCTGGCTGGTATGGCGTTGGGTTTGTATTTCTTGGGTTATATTAGTTTATATATATATATATATATATATATATATATATATATATATATATATAAAAATTTTAATTATATAAATTAACTAAAATAATTTTTTTTAATTGTAAGTAGGAATTGATTAAAAAAATTGTTTTTTATATTACTTGTTTATTTGTTATTTATTAAGTGCAATCGTTATGTAAAAATTTTAATGCTTTCATTGTTTAAATATTTAAAACTTCTACGCAGCTTTTTTTAATGAAAAAAAAATTATATTTTGTAGCTTCACTGCTGTGGTGCTATGACGCCAAGTGATTGGGCTCATTCAAGACTTAACAGCAAAGATAAAAGTGCCGTAGAAGTTGGGATATCGAAGACGTCAGGCTTTTATATTTTGCCGGCCACTTGCTGCAAAACCAAAAACCCAGATATTTGTGATTTGCATCGGAAGGTCAAATTCGCCGGACAGGTGTTCGATGGAATTTACACAGAGGTAAGATATATATAGGTAACATATTCAAGAGAATCCATTTTTTTCATTTAATTTAAACTTGCAATTTTATATTGGCGATTTAATTTAATATGGATGGAAATGTTTTCTAGAGTTTAATAATATTGAATTCAATTAAATGGTGGAGGTAATATTTCTTGATTTGTTCGTATCAAACATGCCAAGCCGAACCGGCAACATGAATCAGATAAATCAATCGAATTTGACTAAAATGTGCTTAAATTAAAATATAAAAAGTTTTGTTCAAAAAATGTTAAAGTCAGAGAAAATTTATATATATGCATTTATTGCTCAAAATAAAATTCTTGCTAATTAAAAGATCTTCTAAATTTTGAAATTTAAACTAAACAAAAATTATTTTAAATGTTTTTCTCAAGAATCTCAAAGCAATTTTCGCTTTAAAAGTTTAAAAAAAACAGCTAAAATAAATTAGATTGTAATAAATTTAAATTATTAAAATAAATTAACTAAAAATAAACAATAGATAAAAATAAATTAATTTTATAGTGATAACAATTTAATTCCAAGAATTTTTTTAAAAATTAAATAAATATTACAAAATTTATTTTAAGCTCTATTTCGTAACAGGAATTTCGTAGGTAGGTTACAAAATGGTTACGTAAATAGGGTTACTACGATGGGTTATTTCGTAGATGGGTTAAAATATCACTATACTATATTTTAAAAAATTGTATATAGTCGGTACCTTTAAAAAAATGTTTAACATTGTAACCAGTGCACATGTTTAATACAATTGAATTTCTATTGCAAAATTTGGGTTCATGAGGTTACTAAATTGATAAATTACATTTTTATTCTTGAATAATATAGTATTTTTTTGCGATATGTTAATGTTTGAATAATAATGGAAAAATGGTTTCTACCACTATAACTTTAACCCAATTATATAATCACGTGCAATAAAATGTCCAGATTGTGAATATTTAAATTGTTCTTGAACAATTAAAAAAAAATATTAGATTTTCAGACTTTTAATTTTTTTATATAATGATATAACGTATTTAGAGAAACAAGCTATGTAATTATTTTTAAAAAATGAATTTATTGCGTATAAGCTTAATAAAGGAAATCTTGTTTAGAAATAATAATTACTTTCACGCAAGCGGAAGAAAGATTAATTTTCGTTCATAAGAATTGAACTTAAGAATCCTTAATTATTAAGAAGCTTAGTCACTGCGTACTCCTTTAATCGGTCGAGGATACAAATTTTACGATAATAACATGTACGACCCACAATCTGAAGTAGTTGAGTCATTGTTGAGGTAAATTCCATTTTAGGAGGTGACGTTAGGTTTTTTTCCCCATCTCCTTCTTATGATTCATCGCCAGGAGAAAAAACAAAAAACAAATTTACATTTATCAGTGGATATTGATACTCATTTTCCATGTATTTAAAGATTGATAATTTTTCCCTTCGTTAGAAAACTCGATATGGCTCATCATAAAATTGCCTGGAGGACAACTTACTATGTCTCTGCGGAGAAAAATCAAGCGATAATTTTAGCAAATCTTCTATCCGTAATGCTTTTAGATTTTTATTTCTTTTGAATATTGTTAAAATCTTTATATACAAATTTGGCGATTGTAGCAATTAAGTTTGTCGAAGCCAAGACAGAACCAAGCCTTAAAAAATTATCCAATTATGTTGTTTTAACTGCAGGTTCGAATCTTTTGGTGGAATGTAATTAAGTTAACCTAAATTTATAGCTGTTTATTACGGAAAATTTATATGAAAAATATTGTACCTTGGACTAGCCTCATAACACTCATAGGGGCCACATGCGATTTATAAACTACGATTTGTTATGCTTGGTAGGCATCATTATTTATGATTAAGAACCTTATTTCCTGCATCTGTATCGTTTTTAGTTTTTCCATATTAAATAGCTTAGAAGAAAATATGCTAAATCTTAAATTATTAAAAGAAGTGAATAAATTAATTATATGCAAATTTTAAATATTTCAAAATAATTAGAAATAGCTGTTGCAAGTTACATTATGTATTTTTTTTTTCATATAGAAATTTATATTATATGTCTTATCTTACGTTTTTGGTGATATTATTTTAGGGATGCATACCACGGTTGCAACGGTACTTTGAAGATAACATGATCATCATGGTTGGAATTGGAATCGGAGTTGGCATCATTCAAGTAAGTTAATATGAAATGAGAGATAATTTCGAATTCTTAATATATGATCATTCTGATAGAATTATATATATATATATATATATATATATATATATATATATAATACAATTTCTGTATGATGTCATCTCTCTCAAAGACCGCTTTTGCTTTCAATGGGAATTTTTTGACTCATAGACATAAAATAATTTCAGGAAGAACCACTTTGCTGAGTGGCTTGATAAGTCATCTGCTCTATTTGTTCATATTTTTTGTTTATCTGATATGGAACTTCTTATTGAGAGGGAAGGAAAAAATAATATACAGAGTGTCCCAAAATGATTAAAACGTGGTTTAATTCTTTATTCTATTGAGATCAGTGAATATTGCAGTATACAAAATATTTCAAAATGGGAATACATTAATAATTAAAAAAAAAAACTGTTAATTTCCAAAAAGTTACTTTATGATTTTTATGTGCCCCCTGTGGATAAACTAGGTGAATTAGTAAGTGTTTCTTTCATATACGTGTTTTTTTGTAATAATATTGTTGCATGCACGCACACACACACACACAATAATAAATTAAAAATAAACCTTCTGAATTGACTAAATTTGTCTAGAGGTGTCGTATAAAGATTTAAAAAGCGTAACTTCTGGAAAATTAAAGGGGAAATTCTTTTATTCACACTGTTTTATTTCGTATCTCATTTTGAACTACTTAACTGTTTTCATCCCATAATTATCTCTAATAGGAAATAATTAAACGGTGTTTCAATCTTTTGGAGACATCCTATTTATACTCATCCCCCCTCAGACGAAAAATTATGTATCAAAATAAGTAATTCGCTTCTTAATGATTATCAACTAAAAAATAACTTCAATCTCCCCCTGAATGGGGCATTTAACAGTTCATTTATGTCTTTCAAACATTGATTTAGTCTTCGACAAAGGAGCTAATGATAGGAGTTGCGGCTATCAGCAACTACAACTTTTCTGCTGAAGAGTCATTAAGAAAATTATTTGATGTTATTGGCTATTTCTTGACAACCTCGGACGAAATTTAATTGATTTTTCTAATAAAATATTTTGGAAAAATTGAATAAAAGTTATCTATATTAATAAAAATGGATCTCGAAATGCGTTGCTAAGCGCAAAACTAGAGAACGGCTCGACCGATTCGACTAAATTTTTTAAATATTTTCTTTAAGACACGAGGATGGTTCTTATGGAGAGAAAAAATGAAAAAACTGCGAGTAAAATGGTTAAAACGGCACTTTTCTTACTTTCCCGCCAAAAATCTTCGTTTCCTTCCCCCACACCAACTGAGTTAGAGAGCAGGAAGTAATAAATTATGATTTGTTAAGAAAGAAATACGCGAAGTCAGTTGGTTTTCATTCATAGATAACGGGATTTTTAAAAAAGAAAGAAAATAGTTGCTTTTATTATTAATCTGTATGGATATTTAATCTATGCCTGCTCAAAATAAAGTCTGGGCAGGGAAGAAAAAAAAGAATAACAAAAGGAAAAAAGGGTTTGTAGAAAGAAAAGTAGTGAAGAAAAAAAGGATAGAAAAGAAAAGAAGGGTGCATGTGCGTCACCATTATTTCCTCTGTGATCGGCATTTTCCAAGCTGTTTTTAAACTTTCGCATCGCTTGAAAACCAATTGTGTCTTTATTTGTTTAGTGTGTTTACATTTATGAAAATTTGAATCATTATTCTATAAAAACGTTGAATTTTTTACCTTTCCCTCCACCATTTAAGTAAAATATCAATTCCGGGACAATCATTGCACGGATATAAAGAGAAAGATAAGTATTACAATGAACAGAACATCTGAAGAAAATAATACTATAAATGAATTATATGATTATCAAAATTTGTTTGGTTTAAAAATATTTTGGGGAAACCTGTTATGAGATACAGCTACATAAAATATTATATGAAACATTTTAGCGAGCATTAATACTGGCGAACCGACTGGTCGCCAAAGGTGGCTAGTATATGATAAATATTGAAAAATCTACTGCAAACCAAATTATATCATTCACTTATTTATCACGAATTTTTTTTCTCATTAGATATGTCTTAAAATGAATGATAAATGAAATAATAAAATGGCACTTGTTCAAAAAATCTATATTTTGTAATTAAAAATATGAAATGCCCTCAAAGTATCCAGTACACTGAACGGCGATTTTTTTTAAAGATTGAAATAGTCTTGTAGAGAAATCTTATCGTAGAATCGTCAAAATAATATTAAGAATAATAATTTTGTTTTTTGTAATCGCATCTTTATTAAATCGGTGTCTATACAGAAATTGACTACAAGGAAAGGTTTGCTCAGATAATACAAACTAATTAACCGAGTTAATTAGCTACTATGTCGAAATGTTTTTCATTACAGAAATTAATTTTTTTAAAGGAAATTCGATTTAGTTTTTTTTTTTATATGTATATCAAATTTCGCTCTGAAATCAGTAGTTGTTCTTGAGATAGGCTTAATTTTGCTTCTTGAAAACTCTGCCCAAATGAGCGAACATACCGAAAATCATATATTAAATCACTCTGGATTTGTTAACAAAAAATTAACTAAACATTCAAGTGTCAGTCTGTCCTACAATTTAATGTTATTTCGTCTGTGTGGGAAAATAAAACACATACATTTTTAAAAAAATAAATCGGGATGAGTTTAAAATTAAAATCGTCTGGTCTGAAAACAAATTTAACGTTCAGGTAACTTCGATATTGTAATTGGCCTTCATAAAAATTTGGTCTATGAATACTAATAAATTTATAGTTCCCTTTAAAAATGAGCGTTTCAAATCGACTGTGTTAATTTTACAATTTTTATGAATGTTTTGAAAACTTTTTGAGGTATGAGCACAATTTTTTGGATTTCAGTGTTTTAACATATCAGCTTTGCTCCCATCTTACTAGAGTATAATTCTTTTTTTTTCCCACATTCTTTTTTAAACTTAAAAAAAATATATTAAATTCATGTTGTTAAAAACTAACATCCGAAATTTCATAAAATTTTATTAACTATATTGTGACTAACCGATTCAGTAAAAAAATAATAATGGGATTTTTTTAAGTTGTTAGTCAATTAACACAGTTGATCCGTAGAGAACATCACTCCTTTGGCGCACTTTTCAAAATCGCCAACTCCTTGCGCTCTTGCGTCTTATCTCCTTAAGGAAGATATCCTCTAACGACAACATCGGGTTGCCATATTTGGCGCTAAATATCCTTGGCGAAAAGCGAGTGATGCTCTCTCTTGTCGCACCATTAACATGATTAATCAATTTACCTCAACAAACCTGTCCGAGTCATTTCAATCTACACCTAATATGTTTAGTTACAATAATAAATAACAAAAGTTACAGATATGTGCTATTATTTTGTTGACGACTGTACTATTTATTTAAAACACAATTTTTATTGGATATTTTTTAATGATGCTTTTTGTACTAAAATGATTCCTTTTTATGGTTGATGAAACAAAATTGTTTCTTTTGCAGCTTTTGGGTCTGATCTTTTCGATGGCTCTATGCTGTGCCATTCGAAGCGAATGACGCGGAAGTAACTAAACAACATTACAGATCTTTTATCTCAGAAAGTTGCCATAGCTCAGAAATCTGCATCATCTTCACAGTGTACAAAGTGGACCAATCACCATTGCACTTTGTAACTTATACCATGTGGAATAGAGATTATTGGAACTGGTTCGCAGTTCTGTGTCACTTCGAGTCATTCATCCATCCAGTTACTTTTGACTTGGGAAAATTATCTCATGACATTTGATTTAGTTCTGTATCGTTTTATTTACATCAACATAGTTTTCTTATTAAAAAAAATATTGATTATGAAGAGGCTTTTAAATTTATGGAATTTTTAAAAATAAAATTGTTAAGAAGTCGTTGTACATTGAAAAAAATTAATTCTAAATTAAAACCAAAATTTAATTTAATTTAAATAAATTCTTATTAAAAGTTCTTTTTTCTGATAAGCATTTTGATTTATGTTAACATCTGTGTAAACAAAAGAAATTATACATTCCTATTTGTATTAAAACTTTAAAAAAATGTAACTTAATATAATATAAAGTACTGTTCGTTTATTTGAACTCTTAGTGCTGTTTAAAATAATGCTTTAATTGTTTATTTGAACTCTCATAATGTATTAATAGTTTATTCAAACTACTATTGCAGTTTAAAATTGTAATTTTTCATTTTATTGCTATTTAAATATCATGTTTTAGAATTAATTTTTATTTGTGATTTGAGCTCAAATCATTGCGTTGTTGAAATTTTGACTTTCCTAAAAGAGGGAAAAACTTGGAAATATTTATTAGAATCCTTAAAATCGCACAGATGATAATTTAATTCTTATTTTTATTTGTAATGATTAATCAATGTTTTAAAATTTAAAAACAAAGTTCCTTAGTTCTACACGCCGTTATTAAAATTAACGATAACGAATTGTATAAATTGGGAGTTGTTAATGATGCTTTTTAAATAAAAGTTTTGAGTAAGTATGTATGTCGTGCCAAATCAAACAGAAAGTATTTTCAAACAAGAATTGTTAAAATATTTATTCAACATTTCTAATGCTGAAATTATATTTGATTATACTATAAAATGAATTATTTATCTTTTAAGGGAAAAAATGGCAAAGAAATATATCTATGACTTTATACATTTAATTTAAATCGCAATTATTTATTCCTATTATTTAGGCAATTTCCAATGGCTTTAAATTGTAAAAGATATACTAATTATAATATTTATTAATATGTTATAACATTTCCACTTTAAAAAAATTATGTTAAAATGTCATTAAAGAAATAAAATTTGTGAATTGTATTTTATTAATAAAATTTATGTAATTTTTTAGCTTGTTTAATTGTATAATAAGTTTTCCAATTGTCTCTCTTATATAATTTGTGTACAAATCATGTATATATTTTTCCAAATATTTCTGTGGTCACATTCTGTATTATTTCCGATATTGATGAATCAATTTCTTCAGAAGTAATTTTTTATTTTTAACAGAAGGATATTTCATTAAAATTTGAAGAAGATTTAAAAATTGCATTTTTGAATGTAGCGAAAATTAGATGTTATGTTTTCTGGAAATTATGATAAAAAATGTTTGCATGGTACGTATGTATCGTTGATAATAGAAGAAGTTATTAAATTTTTACTTTGATAATTCCTTTTAAATTGTGTAATATGCATTTGTTTTTGCATTTGAAATGAATGTTAAAAAAATTCATTTTGAAAAAGTGAAGAAAAAATTTTGTCTTATTATTTCCTGACAAAATAATTTTGATTTTTTTTTTATTATTTTCTGACCAATTCAATAATTATGTCTTAATATTTTAAATACTTAGTATGAATATGATTTTGTGGAATAATATTTTTTAATGGAACTAAAAGTTGCAAGCTGGTATAAAATTAATTTTATTTTCAGGTTGAGTTATAGAAATTAAATATAATAATAGTTTTAGTAATCTTTGCTGTATATATATTACTTGCATTCATTTTTCTCATCATTTTTTTTTAAAAATAAAAATTAGAATGAAGTAAAATATTGAATATACTTATAAAAATTATTCTAGAAAGTGACATAATCCTTTAATGTACCTTTTAATAAAGAAAGATCCAGCAAAATTTTCATTCGTGTAGTTAGACTTCGATGAATGAAAAATAATATCGTCTTTCAAAAATCATTTAAATATTGATGAGAATCTTAAATGTAATTAATGATTTCGTTTTCCCTCTTTAATTAATTTAGTGATATTTAGACGACTTTGGGAATTGTTGCATTTTTGTGCCTTTTACGATATGCTGCTTCATTATTGCCACACAATATAATAAAAACTGAAGCATAAAAGTCTGTAAATATGATGTATTTATGCATGTGTAAATAAAATTAACATTTATGCCTTTATATGTGATTTTTTTTCCTGTTTGTGCTATGACATTTAGATGTTGATTGTAGTATGACAGTTTATCTGAGAAAAATTGATTTCAAGATACTATAATATTAAAATTCAGGGGGACTGGTCTCCCTAAAACTTTCCTGCTTACTCTATAGTAAAAGTGCTATTTTAGAGAACGTCTTAAATGGCATTGACGTACTTATAGTTACGAAATATTAATCTTTGATGTGAATTTAGCATTTTTATCAAATATGTTGTGTACTATACTTTATTTCATCCTAACTTGACAGTACTCTAAAAAGTAGAAAATGTGACGCTCCGCGTTGAAAAGAGTTCCACTTCAATTTCGACTTTTAAGTTAATTAAAATGCTCAGAAATTTATCAAATAAAATCATAAATTACAGAAATCGTTTTTTTTTAATTAGCATTTATTTAAAATTATTCTCAAGTTAAAAGATCTTACTTGTTAGCATTTTGTAAATAAAGCGAACAAATAAAACCAAAAGATTGGCATAATGGATCCACTTTGGCTAGAACCGGTTTTCAAGGTTAAATATTTGGCGCACTTTTCTTGTACGTCTTCGCCAATTTGGCTTTATTGAGTTCGCAAGTGTTATCAGCACTTCTACTTTTTTATTCCCGCTTTTTTACCAGTTTATACTGTTAATCATCACTCTAGTAATTTGTAGTTTAGATTGTTGAATATTTATTTGAGTCACTTTTTTTCTATTTACCTCTAAAATGTCGGAGAGAGTATTACCACCGATTACTTCAAAATGCGGGAAACTAATAAAAAGTGTAGCATGCAAAAACATGTTAAATGTCTATTCTCGACTACGAGAAGAAAAGCTTCAAGATTTTACATTCAAATTGTTGAGTTCGCATCTGACAGGTTTTTTCGCCAAGAACAGTTTTCCGTTTGAAAAAAAATAAATAAAGACATCCAGTCCTTTTAGTACCTCTGGAAAGGAGATTTCACATTCAAGGCTTGTGAAATATGATGATTTTACGTTGTCCCATTTTCGAAGAAAAATCCAATCATTTTTTTTTTTTTTCGTAGAAATGAGATCTAACATTATATAAAGTTTAAAAAGATGTGAACGGTGATAGAGATATCTTTGCGCAAAAACTTAGCCGAAAAATCTTTACAAAATATTGAAATATTTGTAATTTTCTTTTGAAAAACGATGCAACAAAAGGAAATAATTTGAATGATTTATTAAAATAATGTATCAATAATATTGAACAAATAATAAAAACAAAGAAGGAATTAATTGTCTGATTTAAAATTAAAGGAAGGAATTGTCTGATTAACAAAGTTAATATATATTATTTGGCGAAAAATTCGAGAGATAAAGTTTCGCTTTT
Source organism: Argiope argentata (assembly GCA_026289955.1). NCBI lineage: Eukaryota > Metazoa > Arthropoda > Arachnida > Araneae > Araneidae > Argiope > Argiope argentata. The sequence goes on along the minus strand of JAOUZG010005735.1, from coordinate 7,716,170 downwards.
GATCTGCATTTCTAGAAATTTTGTACTTAAAAATAACCCAGTTTCCCCGATAACGACTGCGATTCGGCATTCGAAGCATATACTGTATTGCCAAGTAAAGGCAATATCAAGTAAAGGCAAAAGTATATTTGGTGAGTTTTTGCCGATTAATCTCTGGTATGATGTTAATAGTTTCCGAAAATCGAATTGGCGTTTTTTCTCTGTTTCTTTTGATCCAAACAAAGCTTCGACCCGAAACTATAATTGTGGTCACAAAATCGGATATTAAATTGAAGTCATTACGTTTTTGAATAAACCCGTTTACATTTTTCTGAAAGTACAACCAACAGACGATCAACACTTTTTTGAATTTAACTCAAAATTTAGTAGGTGTCTATCCTATAGATGTTAAATTTGTTGTACTGAATTTTATCTATCTAGCTCTCTACATTTTGTAGTTGTCGTATTAATTTATATTCAAACTAGACAGACTTCTCTTGCACAAATAAATAATAATAAAATTAACCTGGAAAAATGTCATTTTGAGCACGTGATTACATGAAATGAAGTAAATAGGAAATGGAATATTTTTTTAAACAATCAATACGACACAAAGTTTTTTGGGTCGTTTGCAATACTAAAGTGACTCATTCAAGTAAACAATTAAAATGAATAAAAATATAATTATACTTGAACGAGCACGTGGTGCTTGGCCGCTCTAGAAATGATGTTCTGACATGATACATTGCAGTGTGCATAGCAAATGTCATTTTAATCTTTATTTAAACTTTTATTTCACGATAACAAAATTTCCATTGATTCTCATATTCCTACCTCCCCTCCTTAAATAATTTCATTTATTTAGCTTTTTAATAGTCTTAATAAAAAGATAAATTTTATCTTTATTAGCTTTCAACGGTGATCGTCTCATATTATTCATTTCAAATAAGTTTTTTATTTTTATAAAAGTACAAATTAAAATTTCCTTATTCTAAATTCTGACGTCGAGGCGCTTGTGAATATATTTGCTCGGAAGTCCGCAAAATATCTCATTGGTGTTGCGCCTATCTTATTTCACGAGAATGAAAAGATACTCAGTTACTTACGTATTAGACCATCTTTGCCAACGGTTTAGTAACTCATTGACGACGGATTTAAATGTGACGATAAGGATCAACGGATTACACCATTGCCGGATTGCCATTATTGACGGTTTAGCAACTCATTGGCGACAACTTTAAATTTGGCGATAAAATTGGACAGTCTAATACGCAAGTACTGATACTCATTTTAGCTATACACGTTCTTTTATCTCCTGGTGATACAATATTGTTTCGTAGTTAGTTGAGTGCCTTGTCATCAATATGGTACTTACTACTTAAAAAGGGATTTGAGTATTTGTCACAACTAATGGAAACTATTTTGCGCAAATCTTAGTTCTCGAGTTATTATTGTCTTACTCGTTCATTCAGTTTCGACCAGATGGTATCACAACAATGGCTGCGTCTACGGTTACAATGTTTAATGTCATTATTTTATAATGGAAATACATTATACCAGGCTGTTATAATGTCTATAAATTGCGACATGCATGATGGGAAATAAATCCATTTAAAATGCTGTTAACGACAGACCGTTGAATTAGAATTATCAAATTTGGTTTGTAGTTATTTCTTGGGTATTAAGTGCTCAACAAAAATTATTATTTTTCAAAATTTTAATTTGATTTTTAAGTAAAAATTAATCAAAATTTAAACGATTTCCCACTGTAGCTTTGGTGTATATACTTGAACTTGAAAGAAGTATGTGATTGGTTTATGACATCAATGGCTGTTTCCAGATGAAGAGAGCAAATAAATCATAACAATAAACACAAGAACGCGCGCACACATAAAAAAAATTGAAATTTCACTCATTTAACAGTTACAAAGCAGTTGCGCTGATGCGATTTAGTCCATATTCGAAATTCTAAAGTTCCAGTGAAAAGAAGAGGTTAATAAGACGGTCAGTTCCCGCAACAAGAAATGGTGATGCAGAAAAGATGCTAAAACACCTCAACAGAAGGTGGTCAATAAAATGTATGGATATTGAAGTGTTTCAGTGCTTGAAGAGAAACTTGCAGATTGGCTTTGTTTGCAGTTATTTTAAACAAAACATTTTGAACGATATGTCTTGTTTTTCTAACTATAGTAAAGTCCCCAATTTGTCTTTATAATATGTATATTTTTTGCAATGGGAGAATTATGTATTCACAACTAATGGAGACTATTGTGTCATTAATGCTATTGCATTCATGACAAAAGTAATCATTTTGGTGTTTGAAACGTTTCAACAGTCCTGGTGTTTTAATAGTTTTGCTGATTAATCTGGCCGAAACAACAATTTCCCTCCGATTTTTGTTCAAGAAGATAGTGCATCTAAGGATGTCCCCTAAGGCGATAAAATATTTGCTATTTCTATAATTATTGATTGTGATCTGATCTGATGCTTTTTTTGAAGCTTGAAATTATATTTTCAGGAGAGATTTATTAAATCCAAGGCGTATTTTCTGTAACTTCTTTGGCGAAACTATCTTCAAGCTCGTTCTAGGTTATATTCGAGTGATCAGGTACCCACAGCAAGATTTTTGTTTCAGTTTGGTTCAAGTTTCAATTTTGAGGACTATACGTTGAATAATTTTTGCCGACTGAGAGGAGATATTTTTCAACAATTAAACGCAGAGTATCTATCTCTTGTAAGGATCAGACAATCTTTTATATGAACAATGAGAACGTTTAGTGCTTCAGCAATGACTAAATTTTCTATTGTAAAAATGAAATTGACAGGATGGATTCGAATCATGATCTTTTGGGTAGAAGAAAAACTGGCAATCGATGTGGGCTGGAATGTTTTGAATGTATCAATATCTATAATAAAATGATCAAGAAAGAAATTTCGTATGCATTCATTAAAGTAGTTATTAATTTCAATCAAAAATAGATTCTTATTTTGAACTTTAAAATCCATTTGAAAAATTTCGAAGTGATTATTGTTAGTCGATGGGTTTTCAAGTAAAGTGATAATTTGGCTGGTAGAGGCGTTAAAATTCTCAAAAATAAACGAAATGGAATTTTTTGTCTTTTGTAGTTAATTGAATTTAAGACTATTATGAGAGTGTTCTTTAGAATTAAGGAATGTAAACTTTTAGCTACTTAATAAAAATAAAAACGAAGAGTAGCTAGTCTTTTGACTTTTTCAGAAAATATTTTCTGAAAAGTAAAATTCAAAAGAAAAATTTTCGAGGTCCATTTTGGGAGGCCTAAAGTGATTCTCAGAACTATAGTTTGAATTGTGAAGAATGCTTTAAATTCAGTGTCGGAAAATCTGTTCCTTACGCTGCAACCGTAGTAAAATAAGCTGAAAATATTAATTGTGATATTAATTATATCTTTAGTTCTGGGACCATGGAATATCTTGAATATCTTCAGAACATTTATCTTTTTAAGTACATGATTTCTAAGATTTTTATAGATCAACGAGTTTTGATTCTTTGTAAAAAAAATGAAGAGCAAGAAATTTAATCGTTTCATTCTATTTTAAAGAGTGTCCCGTATAAGAAATGCATGGAAGCGTTGCAATTTTTTCTTGGACAATTCAGCTATTGCACTTTTATCTGGAGTAATTTCTAGTTTTTAATAATTGCGCCATTTGTATCTATTTTTCATTGTGTTTTGTATTTTTTTTGATAAGGATTTACCTGGAATGATGGCTACAAAAGACAAAAATATCATCAGCAAAGAGAGTATATTCAATCCCTTCCTCTATGGTTTTATAGAGGTCGTGCATAAAGATAACGAACAGAGTTGGTGATAAAACACTGCCTGAGGTAACCCTTTGTTCAGTGTTCTCTTACAAGAAAGAGAGTGCCTTCAGCGGATTTGGAGAGTTATGGATTAACGGAAGTTAGACAACCACTTTGCCATGTTGTCAGTTCTACCATGTGTAAGCATGTAAAAATAAAGCTGTATGTATGAACAGAATCATATGCACTTTTGATATCGAGATTCAAACCAACGAAGTATTTTTTTTGTTCGTGATCTGTGGTGTTTCCCCCCCCCCCCTGAATATTGTAGTTTGTTTATGCCTGAAGGGTATGAAATCATGTAAGTTATTGTACAGCTTTTTGTTACAAGTTAAATAGTAAATAATGCGTTAAGTGAGGATACGTTAAAAGATTTTGCAAAAATTTGAGATTAGGGCAGTGGGCCGATAGCAAGAAACTCTGGTTTTGTCTTTGTTAGGTTTCAGAATCGGAATAATTAGAACGTGTTTCCATTGTTTTTGGGTATCAGCCGAATCAAATTGGCTTTGTAATAATTTCAAAATAATTGGAAGTTGATCGCTGTTGAGATTTCTGAACCAGATGATTGGAATGTTAGCTCCAGGAGTAGAGCTTTTGGTTTTATCGATTTCTTTCTGAAGTTCTCAAATTTCAAATTTTTTATTGAGGAAGGAGTATATTTCAGAGAAATTCAAAGGAATAGGTTCCATATTTGTATTTTGATTTGAAAAAGTCTTTGCAAATAATCCACTTTGATGAGAAAGATCGCAAATATAGCGAATGTTTTTTTTAAAATAATAACGCTGTTGTGTTTAGAGTTTGGATTTGTGTGATTCGAAAGTTTATTTATAATTTTAAAGAACATTTTTAGGTTTACGAGTTATTGTGCAATTTTTTCCCCAATATTCTCTTTTTAACGTGAAAGCGAAGCCGACTTGCACATTTTTTGCGTTTCATCCAAACTGTCACAATATGTTTCTGATTGCCTTTTTTCGAAAGTACATACTTGTTGAGCTTTTCATAGTTATTGCAAGAAAAATTCCATTAAGGAGGATAAGAATTACACGACAATTGTTTAAATGTGGTATTTTGGGTTATTATCTTAGTTATATTCTCCGTAATTCTTTTAATGGTACGTTAGCTGGCATTATTAAAAAATCGTGTGTTTGCTGTGCGATCCTCGTCCAATTAATTGTTTTTATGTTGCGACTGATAATTTCTATAACCGACCAAGAAATAATTATCGGGTTATGATCGCTCTCGAAAGTTGAATTGATTACATAACAAGAGTTTTGATTGTGTATATCAGGTGAACAACGGGTAAGATCTAAAATAGATTGAGTTCTCAAGGAACTGTGAGTGAGAATAGTTGAATTAAGAATTATGAAACTCGAATAAATTAGCTAATCTTCTGCTTAAAAATTTCAACCAATTTATTAAAAATTATTTTTGGATTACTTTAAATTAAAAAAAAACTTATGATTTTCATTGATGCCAGTACTATTTACTTCAACTCTCACCCTAATTTTAATTAAATTTCAATAACTATTTGTATCTTACAGCAATCTTTTCAATTGTCTTAACCACATGACTGATGTTGTATTTTTGCGGATATTAAATACAACTATTGTGTGCAGTTAATAATATATAATTAAGAGAAAAAAATTTAAAAATAGAATAAAGATGACGAATTAAGACACACATATTACCTTATTACGATGTTTTTAAGAAGTTCGAATCTCTTTTAATTTAATCCCCCCCTACAACTATTTGTTTTCTACTCTGCTTCGACAGAAGTGTTTATTACTTTAGCTAACTTTTTTCTTCCTGAACGATTAAGTAATAAATATCAAAATTAAATTAGTGCCATGCACCTTTTTCTATGTTGATCACGAATTTAATTTGTTAAGGATTTTAGAAAACATAGCATTCAAATATATCTAATTTCAAATTTTTATCAATAATTTTAAAATTTTAGTTTAAAAAGTAAATTTTTACTGCTAAAACATATGTTGATTTCTATAGCAAATAAGTATTACTTTCCTGGTAACATTATGTGACCATAAATTGAATCAAATTTATTACTATTGCTCAAAAATCACTAACATAAGTCCAAATCATGTTGCATAAGCCAGTAAAAAACTCTTCAACTTGAATTTATACTTGCTTTAAACGATACTCGTGCAAGTCATAGATTTTAATAATTATTTTTTTCTTTCAAAATTCCCCCAAATTTTTGTCTTTACATTATTTACCTTGGTTTCAATAATTTGTAAATTTTAATTGATTGCAGATAACCCGACCAATAATAGGTACGTTTTAGCTTTCTTTACTTTTTGAAATATCTTTTAGAAATTTTTTTGAATATATATAAGATTCCATCTGGAAATTTGTACGATACAACCAATATTGGTATAATCCTAGTGTATGGTACTCTTTGATTTGGCGACTTTATACCGAAAAACCGTTACGTCATTTCTGCTATGGACGCTCGTTGGCTGGTTGCCTAAGCTATAGTTCCTGTTGAGTTGTTCAGATGTTTGGCAGTATTTTTCAAAAGGGCGCCAAAGGGGTACCGTATACTAGGATTTAACCCCAATATTTCTTACAATAAGTTATTGTAAATAATAACGAGCTGATGAACTACTGAGTAAATGTGTTGGCTAAATTTAGTTGAAGGTGTATTATATTAGGATGATTTCCCTCCGCATGTGTTTTTTTTTATTGCAATCCTAAAAACCGTCTGTTACCAATCTTTGCACCATCCAAGATCACGAATTTTTGGATGGTTGGCATGATTTTGTCCAAGATTTGGGAAAACTAGACATTAATATTAAATCTTGCCATAATGTATGGGTACTTATGTATTAGACCGTCGACACCAATGGTTTAGTGACTCATTGGCGACGCCTTCAAATTTCGCGATGAAGATCGACGGTCTAGTACTTAAATGCCAATGTATGTTTATCTGGAGTGTTAAATACTAGTATACTGTACCCTTTTGGCACCACTTAGAAAATATCGCCAGGCAAAAAGGACACATTTACGAATGTCACCAAATTTGAACCAAACTGAACAATTTAACAAGAACCATGGCTTAGGCAACCAACCAACGAGCATCCGGGGCAGAAATGACGTCACGGCTTCTTGGTATAAAGTCACCAATTCAAGAAGTACCGTTTACTAGGATTTACCATCTGGTGATATAAAAGTTTTCGGTGTCACATAACGTAATTGATAATTTGTGATGGTATTTTAATGAACATTTTATAAAAAATATATCGCTGGAAATAAGTGTAGAATGACTTTCGTAGTTATTTTACATTAAATTTAAATCACGCCAAATAATAGACGAAAGTGCCACTAACTTGGCGACGTGATCGAACATGAATATTTTACTACCATGTTACCGGTATTAATTTGTAATTTTTTACATTTGACAAAAGCGTCGGGATACAGTACATATTTAACAAGAGTATTTTATTGAAATATGGTTAACTCTTACAATACCGAGTTTTTATTCGAATAGATTGTAGATGAATGAATCAGTATAATCCTAGTATAGGGTACCCCTTGATTTGGCGACTTTATACTGAGAAAACGTGACGTCATTTCTGCCAAGAACGCTCGTTGGCTGGTTGCCTAAGCTATGGTTCCTGTTGAGTTGTTCAGATGTTTGGTGACATTTTTCAAAATGGCGCCAAAGGGGTACCGTATATTAGGATTTAACCAAGTAAATCTGATTGTGCTCAGAAGCAAAAAATGCATTCTTTTGAAGTAAAGCTTATAAAAACTAAATGCCGCACATTTTTATATTATTGGCATTTATGCTTCATTCGTTATATTTTTATAAATAATAATAATAAAATAAAATAATAAAAAAAAACAGGAACCTTGGCATTATTACTCATTTAAGCAGCCAAATGATGCCACCTCGCCAACATTTATGTCAAATTTCGTTTACTTTAATTCATCGTCTTTGGCAACCAATAGATTTGAGATGGTCCGATGCCTATCAAGCTTTCAAACTGAACTGAACCAATAGGCTTGCCAAGAATCTTGATTATATTTGATTTCATTTAAATGTTATATTTGACTTGATTTTCTAAGAAAAGTTTTTCCTATTTGATATAGATATTTACCACACAACGTTCTTGAAATCTTACTTTACAGTACTAGAACCTTCTAATGGAATCTGTTCATGTGATGCTCATGATTAAATTTAAGGTATTTGATGGTTACGGTGGCAACTTTAGCGACAGAATCACCCATTGAGCAACTAATGACTTTATTAGTACAAATATCATAAAATAAAAATTTACATTTGGTCTTTTTCTGTTAGCCGGGCGCAAAGAAAAAAAATCGCCAAATTATGCAGAATTCCGTCTAATTTCTTACAGTGATTTTAAGGCGAAAAATCACCAAATTTTTTATATTGATTTTAAGGCGAAAAATCACCAAATAATCTAGAATTCCATCGAATTTCTTGGGCGATTTTTCACTTGCGCCCGGCTAACGGAAAAGTTCTAACTTTTGGGGTTTTCTTAAACAGACTATTGGGTTTAGTTCAACTGTAGTGTGCCATTTCAAATTGCCAAAAATCTCAAACTGCTAATTCAAAAATCAAAAGAATTTACAAAATAAAAAAAAATATTGTAAAGCAGTAATATTTAAATTATTATTATTATTTTAAAATTACAAGTATAAACGTTCTTGACTGTAATTGTTAATGACTAATTTTTTTTCTTTTGAACCTTTACGGGCCACTACTGTTTAGTTTTCTTTAAATCTTAGAATCAAAAAGTTCAAGGAATCGCCTATACCTTTCTAGACTGTAAAATTTATATTATCCAAAAGTTTGATTTCGGTATCTGAAGTTGATATCTAGTAAATTTTCTTAAACTAAAAAATAATAATTTTACTGTTTTATTATACACGAGATTGAAAGTAAGGATCTAGACAAAATAAGGAAAATACAGAAGCGATTAAAAAAAAAACTAAATTAATAAGAATAAATAAAACAGCCACCTGTAGCTAAAGTGGCTTTTTCCGCGACATCTTCGGTCCCTTAAAATAAATTTCACTCACCTTCTTTCCAAGAAGAAGCGAAAAATTCTAAGAATACAACTGTAATAAATTGTGAATTAGGCCATTTTGGAACGTCGGCGAACAGACGATTTTTACTAAAATAATGGATTCAAAAGTTTTTAACATGGGAAAAAAAGAGGCAATTAGTAATTTTAAAAAATATTGATAAAATGTTATTTGTTTTGAATAGTTTTATTTGAAAGAAATTAGGTGTACATTTTACATAAAAACTTTACATTTTTAAAACTTGCTTGGTAGATGTGCATCTCAATAACAAAAAAGATTAAAAGGAAATCTGCTATGCATATTTCGATGCATCATGCCAGAGCATCATTTCTTGAACGGCCAAGCGCCACGTGCTCGTGCGAGTTAAATTATATTTTTATTCATTTTAATGGTTTCATTGAATGAGTCACTTTAGTATTGCCAACAATCACAAAAAACTTTGTCTCGCATTTATTTTTAAAAAAATATCCCATTTCCTATTTATTTCATTTCATATAATCAGGTGCTCAAAATGACATTTTTCTAGGTTTTATTTCCTGTAGTCATTAACTTATTTTTTAAATCAGAGCTTTTGTAAGTGCAATGGCAACGCGTTATTAAAAACTGAATTTTTGAGATGCTCGTGGAGATAATAAATTTTTTATTTTTCGCCTATAGATATTGTTGATGGCCAAAAACTCATCCCTGAAACATCATGTTCTGACATAATAAAAAAAAAGGTTTTCTTTCTTTTTTTTTACGAAGTTATTCCGTCTGATTGTTTGAGTTACGATACTGGTGACAAACTCAAAATGCACATGTAGATTTTACCCCCTTCTGCTCTGTTGCTCGATTTTTCTCGTCTCTTACCATTTAGTTTAACGAATTTCACGGAATTTTCCTTTAATTGGCTATTTTCTTGCATTTATCTTGTAATTTTATGAAATACTAGCCGCCTTTGGCGACCAGTCGGTTCGCCAATATAAATGCCGACTAAAGGGTTAAATCAATTTTTTTATATAACTTGGTCTCATAATAAGTTTTTCAGCAAAATATTTTTAAGCTTCAAATTTCGATAATCATATATTTCACTTACAATATTATGTAAGCCTTAAGCAGTCCTATCTTTGAACTCCACATCTCTCTGATTTTCTATCAGTGCAAGTAAAATTCAGTTTTAAATCAAAGTGGAAATGATGAAAGTTCAATTAATATAAAGTAATTTTTACTCAATTCAAGCACGCCTTTAAATAAAACTAAGAACTGAAAGCAGAGTAGTCCGACATTGAAGTTTTATGTTCAATACAGAAATTGAAACATTATAATTTTTTTTATAATTTATAAGATCTCAAGGAATTATTCAATAAAAATTTCACATGTTAATTGAAAACTTCAGTTTTTAATTTTATTTTTAGATGTATATAAATGCTCTCAGAAATGACATTTTTTTAAGGTTTATAAACATATATAAAAAAAATTATGGTTTAAATTCATATGGTCTTATAGATTCATATTTGTAAAATATTCTTAGTATTTCAACTTCTAAATTAATAAATAAGCATTTCTATCTTCTTCAAATCTGGCTGATTTATTCAGTTCTGAATATTGCAAGTTTAGAACAATCATCATTTTCATAATCTAGACCAATTATTCTAGAGTAACTCTGATGGGCTTCTTTGATATCTTGATAAAGTGATCTAAAATATCCAGTTTTTATCGAATAGTTATATTGAAATTTTCATAGATCGATTAGCTTTGATGACTGATTTAGTTGATTGGAGTGCCACTTTTTTTATTTTAAGGACTTATTGTCTCTAGAATATTTTGATAAATATGATTCACAGAGCAGACGATACAGGTAAAAATTTAATTCATCAGAATTTTTTACCTTAATCTACTAATTATGTATTTCACTTAGACCATTTGTTAAGAGATGTTTGTCGCTCCCCAAAAAATTCAAAAATTAGATGTTGGCTTCCGATTGCAGAAGATGCGTTGTAGATGTTAAGATGTAGATTTGCCTTAAATAAATCTGTTTAATTGGATTAGTAATATATGTGTAGTAAAATATCATAGAAAACGTTTCCATCCATTTATTTTACAAAAATATCATGTTTCATATTTGTTTCATTTTATGCAGACACGTGCCGAAAATGACACTTTCATATGTTCAATTTGGAAGGATAGTTGATTTATTTTTTCTCATTTGAGAAAATGATATTGTTTTGGTTAGAAAGTTTTGATGTCTCCGAAATATGCGGGTAAAAATAGTTTTATATGCTTTTACAAATTTTGCATTATTAATTATTACGTATACTTGTTTGAACTAAGATGCATTTTCAAATAGCTGACCTGCCTCTACCAGTATAGCTTTCATATTACGTATGCTTTGTTGAAAGCAGTTGCGTTTTTATTTCGCATGATTCATTAAAATGCGGAGATAAATTACAATTACGAAGGCAAATTCTTTGATTTGACAAAATATCTTCTTCAAATAAGTAAAAGTAACAATTCAAAACATGTCTTATTGTTTTAAAAATTAAAAAAAGAATGCAAAAATATTTTACTACTACTGATTATCAATTGCTTTTTGTTAGTCGTTTCTTTGAAATGACGTCATTTTCACAGTTCGTTTAAGATTTCTTGCTTTTAAATAATTAATTTCGCTCTCAGAACATTATCGTTTGGTGCTTTTCTAAAAATTCTTTTTCAATTTTAGCTGTCGCGCTTTTGTAATATATTTTTACTTTATATTTTTATTTACTTTAATTCTTTAATGGATTTGTTAATTTTGATATTACAAACGATCAAGAAAAATTTACTCTTGAATTTATTGTTTAAAAAATATCACATTTCCTATTTGTTTCATTTCACGTGATGAAAATTGTATTTTTCTGTTTTATTTTTGGTAGTAATTAACTTTTTTTAAATTCAGAACTTCTGAAAATGTGATGGCAACATTTTATTAAAAGTTAATTTTTTTGAGATCCTCGAGAAGATAAAATTTTATTTTTATTTT
>JAOUZG010005735.1:7693758-7704269 GCA_026289955.1 Argiope argentata | reverse complement strand
ATCTCTTGTTGTTTAACACATTGACTGGGAGACTGAATTTTTTGGAATACAATTTCAACGAGCCCGCTTTGCTCTAGTGACTCCCACGGAAGTGAAGGTGTTAATAAGCAATAACCAACCCTATTTGAAGTAAAAGTACTATATTTTCTCACATGTTCTGAAAATAAATCCAATGTTTTCTTTATTCAATGTTCAATTAAAATACAAAACTACTACAAAACGATAACTACTTTCTACTATTAAATGATAATATATTGTCCTTGTAACATGATGCTTCTGTATCATACATGATATTCATTCAAACAGGATATTTCTGTACATTTACAGGAACCTTCGATTAAAAATGTTAGTGTTATCCCATTAGGGAGCCTAATGATAAAATTTTACAAAATTTAGTGATAAATACAAATTGTGGTGGAATATTCACAATATTTAAAAATGGTTAGAGACTGTAAAAGAAATAATGTTGCATTTTTTAAGTAATACCTAGAAATTAGCGTTAACTTTAATGCAGTAAAAATCGAGCAGTTTGATAACCGTCTCAATGGATGGCAATTTTGCATATTTAACCTTTTTGTAATTTTATGGACTAACAAAATATAATGATCTAAAAATGCATTTGTTTACTCTGTATTCCTGGTATCGGTATCTTTTCTGATAATTAAGAAGAAGAAAGTGTGTTTATTTGTAGTGCATGTTTTGGCACTTTAAAAATCAATCCGTAAGTTTTCGAAATATCAAAATTAATATATATATTATGTATATTAATTTAATTTGGGGATTAAGATTGTGCAGCTTGAAGAAATGAATTGAGTTTTTGGTCCTTAAGTATTAGACCGTCCAACTTTATCGCCAAATTTGAAGTCGTCGCCAATGAGTTGCTAAACCGCCAATTATGGCAATTCAACAGTAATTATAATCCGTTGATCTTTATCGCCAAATTTAAATCCATCGCAATGAGTTACTAAACCGTTGGCGACCATTGGCGAAGACGGTCTAATACGTAAGTACCGAATTTTTAAATATAATGATAAGTAATTAAATACAAAGCCAGATTTTTTGCGTTTTTTTTGCATTGATTTATAAAATGGTATTATAAAGAAAATAATCCCTAAGCCATTTTAAAAAATTAAAAAAAAAAGTATTTTAACTAACATAACAAATTTTAAATAAATTTTTCCCGAATTTCGACAATATTTAAAATAAATTTTTTGCATAATTTTTCAACTTTATATTTCCTTACTGCAGTAAAATTTCAAACTGCTTTCATTGTTTCATCACATACTGAATTGTTGAGTATTATTTTGTTATAAAAACAAAGTCACAACGTCGCGAAATTGTGAAGATAAATGAAACCGGACTACTACATTTTAATAAATCTGTGGCATCATTGAATTTTTTTTATTAGGATGATTCATTTATGCAATAAATAAAATAAATGTAATAATGTATTACATTAATACGATTATAATACATATCGTAATTTGATGTTCCAGTTATTTATTTTTGGAAATCATGAGCATTCAACTTATGCATTAGAAACTTAGTAAAAATTTAACATAATTCCAGTAACCTTTGTGACATTTCAGCATTTCCAGATATCCAACTGATCGCCAGGGGGGGGGGCTAATTTTCTTAAAAATAATCATAATAGCCAATTTATTTTTTATGTTTTTGCATTTTAAACAAGATGGAAAGATACATTTATCTCGAACGCATACTTTAAATAATATAGGACACTTTCGAAAACTTTTTTACTCTGTCATATTTTCTTTTAGAATACATATTTTAGTAAAATAAATAATCAATAATCTAGAAATATACCAATAGTCAAAATGTAAAGAAAACTTTGGTTCATAAAAAGTAATTTAGGAAACATTTGAATATCAAAATTTATGGTTTATTGCACGATATTTTATAAAATATCCAAATTAATTAATATTATCTATATGAAATAAAATAGAATGAACAGCAATTTATAGTTTACATGGAATCGATCCACGATGATAAGTTTTCTTTTTAATGCTTCCCCATTTTCTTTTCTAAAGATTCCAAATTACTGGAAAAATTTGGGTTAAAGTGAGTAGAAATTTTGAAATCTGAGTATAAAATGCATACCAGTGGTGATCTGGCTAATTTGTATGCCGCTGAGAGCTTTAGATTTCATCGCATGCCCTTAATGAGCATAGACAATAGACTAACATGACATCTTTTGGCGATTAATGGCCAAACAAAAAATGGTGATTTGGGGATCAATGGTCGCTAACATGCGATCAATACAAAAGTACTGTAATTTTTTAAAAAAGAATACTGAATTTATTCTTATTATGTATGAAAAATTGGTACTTATGTAATAGAGCGTCCATCTTTATCGCCAAATTTGAAGGTGTCGCCAATGAGTTACTAAACCGCCAATAATGGCAAAAAACGTCATTTTGTTGGCGTCGACGTTTTATCGCTGAATTTGAGTCCGTCGCCAATGAGTTACTAAACAGTTGGCGTCGACACTTTATCGCCAAATTTGAGAACGTCACCAATGAGTTACTAAACAGTTGGCGGCCGTTGGCTTCAACGGTCTAATACGTAAATACCGATAAGTTTGGTAACTGGATATACTATTGGTGAACATTGGTTATGAAAATTTTTATAAAGGAAGTGATCATTGTAAATTAATCATTGGCAGTTTATATTCAAATATCTAGTATTTTATAATAAAATGTTGATAATATTTCATAGTTTCTATGTATAATTCTAAATAGGTGTTCAGAACAAGATGGCAAAGAAAAGAGCTCCTTCTCCTCAATCTGAATCGGGTGGGAAATCAAAAAAGAGAGCGAAATCGGGAAAAAACGAGTCGAAGTCAGGCAAGTCAGGGGATTTCCATTCAGACCAAGCCAAACGGTTCCCTTTGCAGAAGATTCATGAAATGTTGACGAAAAAATTTGGTGGAACAGTAAAACCGGAAGCTGCTGTTTTCTTGACAGCCATTTTGGAATACTTGTCCGTGGAAATTCTGGAACTGTCAGCTAATGTCTCAAGAAATCGCAGCAATAATCCAACTGCATCTCTGAAATTGACCTTGGGGGACACACTAGAAGCGATTGAAAGTGACCATGAGATTAAGGAACTTATCGTAAGAGTGAAAAACATGACCTCGAATGGTGAAAAGTGATTGCTTTTGATAAATCGAAATTAAGTGTCGAAATTTTTTCACATCGATTTTTAAAACGGCGTTAATTATTCAAACAAATTCTAAAATTGTATTTAATTGTTGTATAATGAAGTACCAAAAAATATATCTTTTATCGTTCATTGGTCTAAAATTCTTTTTGTCAGTGCCGAATGCAACTTAATATTAAGTGATTTCTTTATATTATATGCCTTTATTTTATCATAATAAATAAATACTTTTATAATGTGGGATGTCAACACAAAGTTGGTTTCTAGTCTTGATGCAACATTGCAGATCTATACTTAAATTTTAATCTGATTGTTTGAAAAATTTGGTTCTGAGTATGTACTTTATTGTCCTATTTATACCAAAAAGTTAAGTACAATAAACCAGTGGAAGTGGTCTCCTCAAAATTTTCTCACTTACACTAATAAGCTTGTCATGCTAGAGATCCCTTAACATGGCATTTGTGTTGCTTTACTTTACAAAGGGACGTTAATATAACTAAACTAATTTTCACATCAGAGACAAGCCAAGGATAGCGAGTTCTAGAGTCCATCTTTTACAAGGACTAAGACACCTTAAAACCTCCAAAATCATGCATTTGCCATGATGTAGGGTGAAGAAATCTTAGGAAATTAAGTATTCGAACTCATATGCCGTCATTATTATCTGCCTGTGACTCTTAATTAAAAAGGCTGTCTTAAAACAATAGTTTAGTAGGTTCAAAATAGAGCATTATTTTGTTAAAGTAGATTTCTAAAAGAAAATTTTTATTACAAAAACTAGGTATGATATTTCAAATTAAACCCTCCACCGACTTGTCTTTGAATCATCAGGCATGCCTCAAACTGAAAAGTTTTTTTCTCTTTAATTTAACCCTTTGCGATCGTATGTCTACTTTCAGCCTCCGTTCATGAAGGTGCACCATTTTGACATTTTATTTTCTCCTTTTTAAAAATTTTAATTGTTAAAAACATCTGTAGAATGTTAAAATGATGCAGATTTATTTTTCAGGGAAATTCAACTTAAAGCAGTTGCGTGCATTTATTTTTTTGGTGTAATAAACAGGTCCCTGTATTAGGTGAATAATTATGCATCTAATTACTTTTCTGACCGCAAAGGGTTAAAAGAAATTTAATTTTTCATAGAGGCTATAATTTGATTCAAATATCACGTAGAATAGAAGAATTTCCCAAGTTTGATATGCATACCTGGAATCAAAGTGACAACGAGATCTCCTAAAGAAACATCTTTTAATCAAATGATCAAGTAATAATAGTTTTTAACTAGCCAGTTTCATAAACTCTGTAGTTCCTGTTAGTTGAAGCATGCAAATCTAGATTAGGATACAATTTCTCACAAATTTAACTAATTAGATATTACCGAAATACTTTTCGCTTTAAGTGTTAACTTGTTCATTTATTCTTGCCATAAGCTTGGATTTCAGACTGCGGATTAAAATCCTCAAGAAACAGATGGTCCGGAAATCTTAAATAAACTAATTTTTTTTTCATTATCGAAAGAGAAATTCGAGAATATAATAAGATCCTAAGTGTATGCTTCATCAATGTAGTTTTTCACATCGGAGCCGGGGTTGCGGTAGTATGGTGATAAGATCTTGATTCATAAACCGTCGGGTTTGAGGTTCGAATCCCTAATTCCACCGAAAAATCGCCTTGTAAGGGGGTCTGTTGCACTTTAAATCCATCGGGACTAAACTTCCTTTCGCTGATGGGGTGTGGAGAGGGTGTCAGTGTATATTGGGTTAAAGATATTGGATGAAAAAGAAGATATTGGATTATATATATTACTAAACTTAAATAAAACATCTTATGATTATTTAAAGTTAATGTTTTTCTCACATCTAAATTGGATGGTATAAAACACAGCATTTTTTAAGATGCCTAAAACCGCTCGAAGATTTCTTATCCACTTGTGTGCAGACGTTTGTTAAAATACAATATGTTAACTTTATTCTAATTTTTAAAATTCGCTTGTTCAAAAAGTTATATTTTAAAATCAGATTGTATTGTAAAATGGACATAATTATTATCATAGTAGAAAAAAATGTATCTGTTTATTTATATCAAACGATTTTCAACTAAGAAACTGAATAGCAATAACTTTTGGACCGTCTTTAGCAGTTGGGTGTTAGACCAAATCTAAAATCTTAACCCCGCTATCCAAGGATTTATTTAACTTTCTAATTAGATGATACTTTATATTTGAGATATTTAATGTTATTTTAATTCCTATAATCACATGAGGCACATTTTTGAATTGAATAGTTTCCAAGTGACTTTTTTATTTTAAATTACTTAATACTTTCACATAATTGCAAGTTTAAAACTAAAAATTTAGTAACTGTATTCAAATGAATTTAATTTTAGTAACAGCCCTCTCCCCACACAACAATGATTCCGCGAATTTTTATTTTATTTTAAAGTTAATGATACCCAGATATATAAACAATGGTCCAATTTCCATCATAGGCCATTTTTTAAAGAAATTTCAAAAAACAAGATTTCATTGTACCATCTGACCGGAGAAAAATCATGACATTGTTCCTTTCTCACAATCATTAAATAAAGTATCCAATTTTCTAATTTTCTCAATTTTTATTTCATATGATAGCTCTTAAATCTTAGCCTTTAGCAGAAACGCCTTATTTCGTCCACTTCGGTTGTTTTCATGATGGGTTCAAACCGTCTTTTCCTATTTTGGTTTTTGTCTTTGTAAACAGCAAAGACGTCTTTTGTTTACCGTCATCTTCACCTACCACTGATGATTTTTTTGACATTACTGGATTAGAAAGATTATAGGTAGACAGTATGGAACTTTAGTGAGATGAGTTTACATAAAAATGCATAAGTAAAATGGTAATTAAGAAATCATTAAAAAATAAAAGCCCCCCCCCCCCAAAAAAAAAGAGTATTATTTCTAGAATATTTCTTCTAGAATTCCCATCCCCCTTACCAGATTTAAGTGTATTAGTTGCAACTATTTGAGAATGGTCGCCAAGGCTCCAATTTGGCAACAAAAACATTTTAAAATATAAAGATAAAGGTTGAAAGAAAGCTATTAGTCAAAATAGTCGCTTCAGAAATAAATGTAAAAACATAAAGTAATTACTGAATTATATACATAAATTACTGAAAATATATACACAAAATTACTAATTTTTACTTTAGCTTGAATATACATTGAAATCCCAAAGGGATAATGACAAATAGTTGTCTCATCGGGACAACTATTTGCCATTGTCCCATTGTGGTCACATGATCTTCCTGAGGTAGACGTTGCCTTGCACTGTGCTCAAGAGTTCGCCACGTGTGAACCCTGCTTTAGAAACGTCTCAGATTTTTATGTTAATTTAGTGTTTCTGCATCACACTGCATTTTCCTTTTGTTGTTAATTCACAATTTAGCAATGAAAGTTGTAAACAAAGAAAAACAAAACAAAGAAGTATTTGTGAAATATCTGCTTGAAAATTTTGTCAAGTAGCGTTATCTGCAGGAATATAGACTCTATTCAATGTATTCTGTAAGATGTTTTATATCGGTAAGTTGTTTATCTTTTTATGAATTCAAATTGAGTATTGTAATGATTGCCCATGAAACATAACCATCTTAAAGATTAATTTGAATTAAAGTCATAAATTTATGTGTGCAAGAAATAGCTAGAATATGTTAAATTTATTTAAAAAAAAACAATGTAAAGTAAATTTTTTTTTCTTTTTCATTAAATTTGACATCTTTTTAAAAGAAATGTATAAAGTAATAAAAAGTAAAATTGTTGCGAATTCATTTTTAATAATTAATATTTTTCCGCTGCCCGTTTTATATTATTAATAATTTTTCAATTTATGGAAACATGTTATATTGACTAAAATGCATGATTGGTACTGCATCGGTTTATAATCCAAGGAACACAAGTGAACTTTGGATGTTTTCGTGCTACTAAGATTTTAAAAAATACTTCTAGTATGACATAAATGTTTGATTTCATTTAATTACAAACTTACCTGTGCTTGTTTATTTTTATTTCAGGAAATTGTCATATGTAATTATGTTTAGTTGTAATTAATTTGGAGGAATGATAGTATCTTTGGAAATAGTTAAAAAACGATTTTAACTTTTCAAAAAGTGGTATAACAGTTATTTCATTAAAAAAATTTGTCTAAAGTTTTAAGCAATTTTTTTTCAGTGGTGGTGGTTGTTTTAAATTTCTTTAATCAAATTAAAAAATATATTTGTGGTTAACTATGCTACTGTATTATTAAAATGTTATTGTTACATCTTTCAGATTCTGAATTTAATGAAATTCATGTAATTTCTTTTTACATTGCATTTTTATATTATAAGTATAGGATTCTAGTATTTTTACATTTCGCAATTTTAAAACTGATTTTATTTGAACGGTGTATCTGCTGTTTATAAATCTAGAATACTATTAAAAATATGAACGTTTGGACGGATGGATGATTGATGGGTAAAGGTTACTTATAGTGTGCCCCTTGCCGCGCCAAGGAGGCCAAGTCGCCAATAAAGATGGCGGACACTATAAACAAATACTTTTATGGATTAGTGACGGATACGACTTTTCGCAATATAATAATGATTTTTTTTAAATCGATAAGCATTCTTTTTATTATTTTTTTTCATGCCCGGTGCCTTTAACAGATGCCTCCGGCATCTGTTGAAGGCACCGGGCAGAATTTTTTAACTTAAAAAAGCATCCTACGGCTTCGCTATGCCCGGGAGCGGGAAACTAGTAGCTTCGCTAGCACATTGAACATAAGGAATGTGCGGATAACATGAACAGTAAATAATAAATAATTGAGAAAGACAAATATGCAAAGAGAATGGATTTAATAGGAAATTTTAAAGACATAATGTACGAATTTGAAGTATTTAATCCAATCACCCTTCATCTATTTCTCAGGTTCGAAATGTTTTTTTCCATCCCATTTAGGTGAATGTAATCCACTCTTGAATAATTGCCGACATAATAACTAGCGAACGATAGAGCTGTGAAAGAATGACGAAAAATGCGAATAATTCTATTGTAGACGGTTTTTAAAGAAAGAAACCAGACGACTTTGTAAAGAAATAAAGCAGACGATTTTGTGAAATTGCATACTGACATTTAAAACGAGTAAAGGAATAAATATTTTATATTCGCATTAAAAATATAATTGAAACTTCTTATTAACTAAACAAAATTCTTAATTATAATACATATCAAAAATAAAATATTTAATTGATATTATTTTATTATTTTTAATTTAAGTTTTCAGAAAAGAGTTGAAGCTCATGTACAACTCAACTATTGTAGGAAGAAGTAAACAAATCATTAGGGTTACTACAAGAGCTTTGTATTGGGTTGCCATATTGGCGACAAACTCTTGGGCACACTAATGACCATTTTAACCGTTAATTTTTTTATTAATTAAAAACTAACTTTTCCGCCAAAACTTTTCCTACCACCAAATGAGTAAGACTTCAGTTTCCCCCCCTCGCTAATGAGGTTAGGCTTAACATGTTTTCGACCGATTATTTAAAAAATTGTTTATTAAAATAAGCGAAAGACTTCATTATCTTGAAAGGTTATTATAACTCAATAAGCTTCATAATCCGAAAAGGGCTGCTATTAGAATTGTTATACAGCAACTGAATCTTTACAATGAAGATGATTGCTTTCATATGATCATTTGGCAAGTGCTCTATAAGTGTTAAAACTGTTGTATTGTATTTCCCTTTGAAGTTTTCTTAAGTTGAACAAGTAATGGTTTTCAATTCTTGCATTTTGAAAAGATTTCCCAATTATGGTAGAATGAGATTCAATTTATTCCACAACTGAAATTACATTGCTCAATTTGTATTTGCGTAGTCACTATACCTTAACCACTTGACATACTGATTAACTTTCTAATTTGATAACTCATCCTATTTTGTAATTTATTGTTAATTTGATTTTTTAAAAATAATATATGGAGCATTTGGGATATCAAATCGTCTCATATAGATTTTTTTTTCGTATTTAAATACTTAATTCTGTGGTTTAGTTTCGGACTTGAAAATAAAAATTCAGTAATTCGATGCGCGTGTCAGACACGCCATTGTATGCGAAGTGGTTAAAATAACTTTTTATTATGCTTTGATTAGACAGATGGGCTAATATTTTGTATTCCAGTTGTTCATCTCATGTTTATAAATTAGTTACGCGAAGAAAAGTTAATTTCTTATCGTGGTGTATTCATAAGCAAATTACATATAATCATGACCTCGGAAAAGTTATTCGATGCATAGTTCGAATTATTTTAGTGCATTTTCTTCTAGATATTAAAATAAAAAAAATCTCTTGTTTAAGTTCAATTTTATCAAATGCATTTATCTTACTGTTTTTTTACAATACTGGAGATATTTTAACTTCGAAATAAAGAAATTTCAAATATAAATGAATCGTTTTAAACGTGTTCACAAGGTGATACGACTGTAGAAAAGTTAAATCCTTATATATCTAATGGAATCTTATATTAGAATATTTTATCATTATTTGATTAAAAACAACTTTCTATCGATTTATGAAAGAGATCTCGTCCCTAAATTGATATATTAAAAAAAAAAGTGGCGGTACGTATTATTTTCGAACATAATGGTTTGATATCAGGGCCCGACTTAGCCCAGTTGGGGCCCGGGACAAAAACTTCTTTGGGGCCCCCTCTGCTTCACTATTTTATGATGCTGTAAAATATATTAACTATTCATTTTTATAAAGTGTTGCTGGATAAATGCACTATTGTATATATAACTGTGGACTTTAGTTTTGCTCTCAATCCGATATCTTGAATTGAGTTAATTCTTATAATGAAATATGTTTATGATCAAGTTTTTTCGTCCTGTGAATTGAATTTTCAATAAATTTCAGTATTTATGATAGAGATTGGATGAAATGATTGGAATGAATCCAAGGAATATAGTCTTTGAAATTAGATTATTTTAGTGGAAATAAATTTTCTTCAATTTCAGACATTATCCATACTTTAAATACAAAAAAGCCAATTTCGATAGCAATTCTGCTTGTTTTAATAAATATCTCAGTTGATGCATCTAACTAAAAAATTTCCTGCAGCGATTTCAGAATGAATATTTAAAGGTTACTTCTATATTGAAGATCATGTGTTCGTTGATGAATGTGTTGGTCATGTGCTCGTTGATGAATGTGTTGGTCATGTGCTAGATGAATGTGTTGATAATGTTGTGCTCGTTAATGAAGTGGCAATCATATGCTCGTTGATGAATGTGTTTGATCATGTGCTCGTTGATGAAGTGGT
>JAOUZG010005735.1:7654317-7692775 GCA_026289955.1 Argiope argentata | reverse complement strand
TGTTAAATATAAGATTTAAATGTATTTAATAGGAAATGCAGTTACTTTCTGACTTTAATGCAATTAATCTTCACCGAAAATTTGCCAATTTTTTAAAAATGAAGATAAATAATGCAAAACATATTGATTTAATATAAGTACAAAAAAAAAAAGCTTAAAATACTTTGATAAATAGATTTATCTGTAATCAATAAATAAGAATAAATTAGAAGATGACTAAAAGGTTATTTCTCGGAGCTTGTAAGAGATTTTAATAATAATGAATTTTATTTATGCGATGTCAAAAGTTGAAATCAGGTACAAAAAGTCGTAATTAGTTTTGAAAAGAAATACATACGTATGTTAAGAAAAAAGGTGAATAAAATGCATTCGTAGTTACAAAAATCCTATTTACTTTTTCTTTTTAAAAGTTTATTTAGTTTTTATGTATTTTTTATTCACCTTGCTTAAAGATTATTATTTATAAGTTGAGTTTCCGTTTTAAGAATTTAATTTGATTCCGTAATGTTATTAAAACGAGGGATTGTTAATATTTTCCCGCTGAATGCGATCAATATCTATTGATACGATCTTTCTCATCTTAATATATGACACGAAAATTACTGCTAATTTGGTGATCTTATTACCCGAAAGTTTGTAAAAATGAAAAAGAGATAGAATTTTCTGATAATTTTTTTGTCAGATGATTGTAATTTTATATTTTAATTTCAATGATTTGTGCAAGATGAAAAAGGGTAAAACAGTGAAAAAATTTTTATTGAAAATAATTGCCAATTTAAAGAAATAAGAAGAAAAAAAAAACAACCGTAGGCACCGACGAGATTCGAACTCGTGATCTCCTGTTTACTAGACAGGCGCTTTAACCAACTAAGCCACGGCGCCACATTTTAGTGAGGTCAATTACAGCACATAAGCAAAATACATAGAATTATTTCCCTAAGTAATGTGTGTAAAGAATTATTTATTTTTACTGCCCTAATTTCATAGATATGTTATCAAAGGAGAATTCAACAATCCAAGTATTCCATGCATAATAAGATTTTTTTTTAAACATGCAAAAATATCTAACATTCTGAACGGATAATTAACTGAGTTACTTTGGCAGTTTACTTTAAACTTCGGACGCTTTCAAACATTATTTACGAAATTACTAAAAGTTCTAGAACTTATTGCCTATTTAATTTAAAAATAAAGAATTCGAAGGACTCATTTGTCTGTAAACCAGCCGAAAACTGATTATTCACTAGATCCTTTGATAATCTTTTTATTACTTATTATACTTTATAAATCAAGTTATTTAATTTAATTTAATTTAAATTTATTGTTGGAAATTTGGAAAAAAAATTCTAGCTTGTAAAAACTTGGCATTTTTTTACCTAAGATATTATTCAAATTTTGATACAGTTTTAAATTACGGTATTTTTTTTTCTGCAATATTTTCGAAATTTTCATTTATAATAATTATATAGAAATTGAAAATATCAGCTACCCACTGCAGTACATTAAACATCAATTTCGTAGTTATCCACCCCCCTTAAGGGATTCTAAATTAAAATATGGCATTAAATTTTCATTTTTTTGTTTTAAATGATTGATAGATGGCAGCACATTACAGTACTATTTCACTTAGGAAAATAAATAATTGAAAAAAAAAAGCCCCAGTCCCCTTCTCCTTCCCCGAAAAAAAAAAGGTGTTCAGTTGATTAAGAGAAAATCAGAGTGAGGTATTATACATGATTCTGTAGAAGCATCGAAATATGAAAACATATCTCTAATCTTACTTTGCAATAAAAGTAATGACAGGGCAAACAAACACTATTAGTCTTTAAAACATTTGGAATAGAATTTCGAAATTGTGCTGCCATCTATTGTTATTCTTAAGAACTTATTTAATTCAAAATTATGACGTAATAGAATCGCAAGAAGCGTATGTAGTTTCTTTCTATTTACACAAAACGCTCGTTAATATCGTTATGATATCATCAAAATATTGATTTGCATTCAGAATATCTATCTTTGCTTAAATAGTTTCTTAAAATATCGTAGAATTTTAAGAACAGAATAATTAGAATATGATAGGTTTATAAACTTTGTCTGACTGTAAATACATATCATTTATATATAATTCCTTATTGACTATGAAAGGGAATCTTTACCGATTTTATTCAATGTATATGCTAATAATTCCAAAAAGAAAGTTTTCAGAAAAATTCCAAATAACCATTTAACGATTGTAGATATGATATTATAGTGTTGATATTTTATCTTGAACAGTATACCACTCTGGTTTCGTAATTTTTTCTCCATTATTGCTCTGCCCTATCAATTGGGAACTAGAATTATTTCTATTGGCCACTTGTTCTCAAGAAAATTTTATGTAGTAGTCAATACTCTAAATAAATATTCTCTTCTTGTACCTAAATGTTAAAAATTAATTAGTTGCTGAGATAAATTCTCTCCATAGTAAGTGTTAAATCATAACCAGAATAAATTCATTCGTGATATGCAGGGTGCTTCTAACCGATGCTGGGTGTATTGGGTTCGAAAAAAATAAGTCCAATTTGTTTCATAACACACACTTTTAATCAACTTCAGAAACCGTGAAATATTCAACTACATGTTACACTGACTAAAAAACAGAATCTAACTGATTGAAACAAGAACAGAAACTTTACACATAGTTACGTCATTTCAAAACAGCGCCGCCTCTCGGACGGTTTTTCCTCTCTCCGTTCGCAACATCCTCCCCCCCCCCGTTTGAGACTTGATAAGGTCTCAAAACAGTAACAGTTCACATTAAATAAATCCAATCGTTTTGGTGCTTTCACGCACCTACCAGAAGAAGTAAATCTTTTTAATATAACATAATCTGAAATCTGAACAACAGGGACTCCCTCAGAACCAGATTCCCCCTCACCCGCACTGCTCTCAATGACGCAAGTTTCACTTGATTGAATTTCTAAGGGATAAATCCGTTGTACTGGACGCATCACTGTTCCATTCTGAGTTTTGAGTTTTACAGTCCGAATTTTCCCATCCCGTCCCGGGATCAGCTCAATTATTCTTGCTATCGGCCAAAACAAGCGCTTTTTATTATCATTTCCAATTAACACTATTTCACCAATCCTAGGCTCACGCGAAGATCTTTCATTAGACCTCTGAACTAGTTCACCTAGGTATTCCTTCCTGAACCGTTTTCTTAACTCATTGAAAAGTTTGCTTCGATACCTTATTCCTTTTGATAACTTTTGGGAATCTATTTCGTCAATATCTATTACTCCGGAACAGTGATTTTCTCTTAGGAACATAGCGGGTGGAAGAGGAACTAATTCCTCGGGGTTCTCAAAAACATAGGTTAGAGGTCTGCTATTAATAACACTTTCACAATAACAGGTTACAGTACTCAATTCTTCATGAGTTAATACAGACTTTCCTAGCGTTCGTCTTAACAATTCTTTAATTATGCGAACCAACCTTTCCCACCAGCCTCCCCACCATGCTGCTGTGGGTGGGATAAACTTCCAACGTATTTTTCGTGTTTGATGTTCCTTTGAAATCCTGTCCCAATCTAGACTTGAAAAGTCATTAAAAGCTCCCCGGAAATTTGTTCCGTTATATTGTGGAAGGTCTTCCACGCCTGGCAATAAAACGCCGAAGAGCCAGCCAAAAGGCATCTGTAGTTAAGGAATTAACCAATTCAAGATGTATAGCGCGAAAGACTGCACACGTAAATAGTGCAATCCACACCTTCTCCCCTGTTTTTAGAATTAAAGGCCCTGCCAAATCAACTCCCACAATTTCAAAAGCGGCACAATCTGATACTCGGTCTGGTGGTAAAGGTGTTGGTTCACTTACCGCTTACATATTACACAATTATAAAGAACATTTTTAATATTTTTCCTAGCCTTAATTATCCAAAAATCTTCTCTGATTAGAGTTTGCATCATCTGAATTCCAGCATGATTATTTTTTACATGTACAGAACGGATCAATGATCTAGTAAATTGACATTTATCTGGTAATAGTATAAGATACAAAAAATGCTTCTCATCAGCTCGGTTAGTTATCTTAGTTTGCACTCTTAAAATATCATCCTCATCTTTGAAGGTAACAAATTTCAAAAACCTTGGCTCAGGCAAAAAACACTGCTGAGTTACTCTAATCAGACATTTTTCTGAATTTACAATTTCAGATAAAGTAAGTTCAACATCTGTACATTTAACACAAGATTTTCGGCTATTATTTACAAATCTTAAAATCCAAGCAAACACTTTTATCATTCTGTCATAACTAGAAACATTATCTAAAAGCCACAGGGTTGTGTTCCCCGTCAGATCAACATTCACTACCCCAGTCTTTCTCCTCTCTAAGTCTACATCGGCAGGTTGACCGCAAATTTCGCCAGTCGGCCAATTCTCCGGATTTTCTTTTAGCCAAGGAGGTCCCTCCCACCATCTAGAATTAAGCATTTTTTGAGGGGAACATCCACGTGATAATAGATCTGCAATATTCCTATTTCCAGGAATATGTTTCCATGATTCAATTTTGGTCAGATTTCGTATTTCTTTAACTCTGTTGGTCACAAAAACTGACCAATTTCCTGAATCCTTTATCCACCAAAGAGCTGTAGTGGAATCAGACCAAAATGTGACTTTAAGTTCCACAAAATCAAGAGCTTTAATAATAGAATTTAGAAGTCTAGCACCAATGTTACATGCCATCAACTCTAAACGTGGAATACTAATAGTTTTGAGAGGAGTAACCCTAGATTTCGCTCTAATGAGAACGACCTTTACTTCATCATCAATTATTGATCTGACAAAGACACATGCAGCGTATGCCCCTTTACAAGCATCCACAAAAATATGCAGTTCAGAAGACGGATTTATAAACATGTAACGAGGCAAAGTAACATCTTTCAATACAGAAATTTCTCTAGACCATTTCAAAAATTCATTTATAATATTAGGAGGTAATTCAGAGTCCCAAGACACTTTCATCTTCCACAAATTTTGTAATAGCAGTTTCGGGAGCAATGTTGTCGGAGCTAACAATCCAATAGGATCAAAAATTCCCTGTACCCTAGACAGAATTACTCTTTTTGTTATTTTCAATTCACATGTAACCGGTTCTAAACCTATACAACAACTCAAAGTATCATTATCCAAGTCCCACACTATT
Organism: Argiope argentata; assembly: GCA_026289955.1. NCBI lineage: Eukaryota > Metazoa > Arthropoda > Arachnida > Araneae > Araneidae > Argiope > Argiope argentata. The sequence continues at coordinate 7,687,594 of JAOUZG010005735.1, read as the reverse complement.
CCTAAAACGGAAGTAGTACCGGAATGTTTGTCAACATTGTCACCAACAACATTGCTCTCAAACCCACGCAAATTAAAACAACCATTAGACATAATATTTTTTGCCTGTTCAATAAATTGCTCTAATTCATTAACATTAAAAACTCCAGATACTAAATTATCAACATAGAATGACATTTTCAATTTTTGAGCAATTTCATTACATTTAGGAGGGCAATTCTCTAAAAGATGCATTAAAGATACATTTAGTAGATAAGGGCTTGAACAAACCCCAAACACCACACGACAATGTCTATAAATTTCTTGCCCTTCCGAGTCCGGAAAAAAGAATCTTAAAAAATCTCTATCTTTAGGGGCAACAGACAACATCAAAAATGCTTTTTCAATATCAGCACTTATACCGATAGGAAAAATTCTAAAACGATCAAGAATATCGGGTATCATTTCCAGTAAATTAATTCCTTTATACAAACATTCATTTAATGAGAATTTCCCCCTCTGAGAGGCAGAAGCGTCAAATACCGGCCGAACCTTCGTTGTTTCGCTATTTAATTTTATAACTGGCCTATGCGGTAAATAATGACAGTTGTTACTCAATTCGTTTATAGGTACTCTTTCAATTACACCCATTTTTTCCCATTCTATGAATACCTGCTTGTAATCATCGAAAAAATTACCACCCTTCAATTTATTAATCATTCTTTCATGTCTCTTCCAAGTTAGTTCCATGTTATCATGTAAATTCCTTGATTCAATTCTCCACGGAAGCTCAACTTCGAATCTTCCATTGGGAAGAATTTTCATTTTTTCCTTATAGTCAGATAAATCATTTTCATCTTTATCTGTTTCAGTAGGATCAGATATCCCCAAAGCCTCAAGTTCCCATAATTCATTCAAAGGAATTCTCCCGACATGCATAGACACAGTTGTCATTAAATTATTCCTTCCACGAAAATTCTGTTTTCCTATTACCGTCCAACCCAGCTTACTTTCCACGGCTGTCAATCCGGAGTCCAATTCTGCAATATTTTCTGTTAATAATTTTCCCATTACATCAGCCCCAATTAAAAGATCGATTTCCGCTTCCTCACAAAAAGAATCTGACAAAGTTATTTTTCTTTCTCTTAAATCAGTCAAAACTTTCTTATCAATAATTTTAGGAATTAATCCACATATCTTTTTTTCTGAAAGAACTTCAAAACCACAAGAATAAGTCTTATTTAAATCGCTCACTTCAATAGAAAACACTCTATGTTCTTTCGGTTCCGTTTCCTCCCCCCCAAACAGCGCATGAATCACTGTTTCTCTTCTAAGAGGAGTTAAATTAAACAGATTTATTAGCTTTTCGCTGATGTAACTACTTTGGCTCGCGGAGTCTAATAACGCACGAATTCTTTTCTCATGACCTTGGCATCGAATAACCACGCAAAGTGTTTGTAAAAACACACGTTCGCTTCTGCAGCAATTAGAGAGAGAATTCTCTGTTTTACAAACAACTTCTTTTTCTTGTTTTGGACTCATTATTTCAAAATGAGAATTATTATTGCACAAAGAACAACTTAACTTATGATTAAATTTACAGAATTTACTTAAATGACTACCTTTTTTTAAACAAGAAAAACATGCACCCTTTTTAATTAAAACTTTCCGTTTCTCATCCAGTGACATTTTCCTAGCGGCAAAGCATTTTTCACTAGGATGGCTTTTATCGCAAAAGATACAATTAAGAAAACGCTTACCAGAATCCAGGCTTACAAGGGCAGAGGCGGTAGCAAGATCGCGATTTACCTTAACAAGAGAAGTATCCTTTTTTAAATTATAGTGGGGTTCTTTTGAAATGAATCCACTTCGTGCAAGCGACACCATTTCTTCGCCTTGCACCTCTTTGCGTAGGAAAGTCATTAAATGTTCCAAGGAACGACAGATTTTGGTGTCCGGTAGCTCTTGGTTTCTGCTTCGCTCCCACGCGATCAACACCTCTTCGGGAAGGCAACTTTCTACTAATGGGATTAAAAAGTCTCCGTATTTCTCCTGAGTTCTTCCCAGGCTTTCTAAGGCCCTTAATTTTCTCTCGAGTTCATCATACAGCGACGTTAAGTCGACCTTGACTCGTCCTTTAACGGCATTTTTCATAACGAGATATAACATGTCTCGCACATAAATTTGAACCAGTAGATCATCACGCCCAAAGCGTTCCTTCAATTGTTCTATTACTTTCGGATAGTTCACAGCAGTGGCTGGAAAACTGAGAACCAGTCGTTCTGCTTTCGAATTGGTTTCTACTGACTGTAGAAGATACTGAAATTTGTCTTCATCAGCAATGGAGTTATCTTCGTGAATTTTCTTGAATTGACTCCAGAAAGACAGAAATTCTTTTGGTTCTCCATTAAATTTCTTCAATTCAATTGTTGGTAATTTAAATTTTCGTGCTGGTTCACATAATACGGGTTCAGGAACAGGTTGCAGCTGTGCTTCAATTCGTGTACAAAGTTCCAAATATCGATCTCTGTATACATCAGATTCTTCTAAATCTTTCGCAAATAGGCTTTCGCCATCTTCTTGCACTAATAAGAGTTCAAATATTTCAGTTTGAGATACATCAAGGCGCTGGAATTTATCCGCAAGCTGCATCTTCAGAACCGAAAGCGAAACTGATTCGCTCGCTTCTTTCAACTCGGCTTAAATTTTGTTAGCACAGAGCGTAAACGCCATTCTGAGCCCTTTTCTTTTTAATTTTAACGTCTTCAGATCCATTACAAAAAATTCAACGGTTTCAAATCAGTTCAAAAAATATTTACTTTAAAGCTCCAAACAGCTTTCCGTTAAAATCCAATACACCCGATCCCGCCGAGGGTACCATTAATTTATGTTAAATCATAACCAGAATAAATTCATTCGTGATATGCAGGGTGCATCTAACCGATGCTGGGTGTATTGGGTTCGAAAAAAATAAGTCCAATTTGTTTCATAACACACACTTTTAATCAACTTCGGAAACCGTGAAATATTCAACTACATGTTACACTGACTAAAAAACAGAATCTAACTGATTGAAACAAGAACAGAAACTTTACACATAGTTACGTCATTTCAAAACAGCGCCGCCTCTCGGACGGTTTTTCCTCTCTCCGTTCGCAACAGTAAGAATTAAGCTCGGAAATTAAGTTGTTCACAAGAATAAGTCAACCAGTTAAGCATACAATTCCTTGCTACGAGAGAATTTAAGTAAATTATCATGGAGTGGACTAAACATTAAATGAATAATTTCAGAAAAGTGTAGGCTTTTCTTTAACCAAATTAAACAATTAATGAAAAAAAACGTTATTTGTTGTACACGTAGAAGAAACCAGACAAATTCTTAATCTATACATAGATAATCGATAAACCATCGATCATAATTTGTCCCGGTTAAGATAAATCGAGAAATATGGATCAGGTTTTCAGAAAAACAACAATTTTCATCTGTATAAAGAAAATATGAAACAGAATATGAATGCATAAAATAGGAAATTAAATGTTAATTTATGAAAATTTTTTTTAAAAAAATCTAAAACATTCATGGTAAATAGAATGGGATTTTCTTTTAAAATTTAAGAATACGACAACATTTAGAAAATTCAAAAAGTCTAAAAATTTTTACTTAGACGACGGTATAAAACCTGCAATAGTTCAGATCTATACTTCTGTATACAAGTAAATACAATAATGCATAAATGAAGCTACTAAAATAAATGAAATTAGGATGCGACTACAAATGAAATTCAGTGTCAAATTTTGATACTATTCGATAGAATTTTTTCCCCTCTAAAATGCATATTCTCATCATAGATTCAGTAAAAATTCTAGACTCGAATAAAAATTTGAAATTCCTGAGTACTGTTCACCAATGCCATTCAATACATTTGCAGCTTTTATGTGCAAAATTTTCGAATTTTTATGTGTCATGTGAAAGATAAAACTTTTATGGAAGAATACGAGCGAAAGTTTCGGAGAGTCCATTTCCAGTAGTTTGCATGAGTACCTTTATGGTACTGTAACATACGTATTGACTCAGAAACCATATAAAGGACTGTAAAATTATCCGTCATCATCGGAACTTCTCTTTAATACAGCCGTTGACTCGAAAACATTGCTCTCATCATTGAATTTATTTCCTACTTAGAATTATTCGTCATTTTTCCTAAATCATACAAGCAAAGTGTTTAACCTAAATTATGAGATTTTGAGCTATAAGAGGAGACCTATTTGGATCCCCCTTTATTTAAAAAAAACATTAATATAAAAAAATAGTTCTTCAGAAAGATTGAATAAATTATCTTTATATAGTTCTCCATCATATATTTAGATCGAAATTCTTCGATTAAAAAAATCAAATTTTATTTCCACTTTTGCTGGAAAACCAACTAAGACATAGAATTTTTTCTATAGATTTTATAATACTAAAAGGCGAAATCTTTGTACTCGATTTCGGATATGTTGTTTATGGTCAGTTATTTTATATTGTATGATGGGGGCATTTAATAAAAGTATTATTAGATTTTTTTTAGGTATAAGATTATTTAATTATTAGATATTTCTAGATAGGATTTGTAAAGATTTCTTTAAGAACTTGGGAATCAACTCCCCCTGTTGCTCTTGAATATTGGATTGTTTTGTTCTATAAATTTCTAACTTTTTATTTATTAATCAAGACAAAAAAAAAAAGAAAACCCCACTACATGGTGCTCAAAATAATTCAAAGTTATTGAGACATTTGTAAATCTTTGAGTATTGCTTAATGGAATGCCAGACGAAAATTAAGTAATAACACTACATTAAGTTTTTTCCGAATATATCACCTTAGTTTGAATTAAATTATTTTAATAATGTAACATATTTATGGCAAACTGTCAAAACAACCAGCAAAATCACCAGTATTGCTTAATGGAATGCCAGACGAAAATTAAGTAACAACACTACATTAAGTTGTAACCGAATATATCATCTTTGTTTGAATTAAATTATTTAATAATGTAAGTTATTTACTGCAAACTGCCAAAGCAACCAGAGCCCAATCGTCTGCCATTAACTAAAAGATTTTTTTTTTGAAAATATTTCTTTTGTTAGAAGAAAATAATAAGCACAAACTATGTCTATCTTCTCACCTGAAATAAGTTTTTTTTTCAGCCAAGGAGAAGAAATAACGAGTAAATCGTTTATTTGAAGACAATTTCAAAATAACTGCAGCTATAGAGAGTTAAAAATAAAAAACACGGAACAATCAATCATAATCTCTCTAAAACCAATATTTCAATTTTTTTTTTAAAAAAAATTAGTTGATTTAATTAATCAGTGTAATGTTCAGTCGTTTAAAAAATCAGGCGTAAATATACTTCTTGTGAAATTACAAATTAAAAGCATACTAATTTATTATAAATTCTGATTCAGTGTTGTAGATATCACCTTAACACTGTAAAATAAACAAATTCTGATATTATAAAGTTAGCTTCAAAATAATCGAAATTTACAAATTACGCTTAGTTAGTAAATTAATGGATAATAGCAGCTTTTTGTATTACTTTTTTTTAAAATTTTTATTTACACAACATGAACTCCTAAGTTACGGCCAATATTTAATTTCTAAGTAACTTAGTCGCTTTTGTTGACCAGTTTAGAAAATCTGTATAATATAAAGTTCTGAAATATCAAATGTATTGAACCTCCGCACTCCGAAAAATAATTAGATGCAAAATTATTCACCTAATACAAAGATTTGTTTATTGCTATGAAAAATAAACATACATAATTCTTCTAAGTCGAATTTCTTTGAAAAATTAATCTACATCTCTTAACTATTATGCAGTCGCTTTTAACAATTAAATTTGGAAAATTAATAAATAAAACGTCAAAATGATGCACAATCTTGAATGGTGATTCAGAGGCATCATCGGAGTGCGAAGGGTTAAAAGTGAAAATCCTACCAGAACTAATTGATAATTTATAAAACCTCTGCTGAAAATGTATGAATCTGGGAAGAAATTTCAAATGTTATAGATCCACAACTGAATACCTACTGACTTATTTGATGAGTTTGATATAATGCTTAACATTTTAAAAAGGTTTTTGAATAAATTTCTATTTAATAACATATCTAAATATTTTAATTGCTGCATTAAGTCTCTAATTCCTTAATTCATTCGCTGCCAATCACGAATATACTCGTGGTTGGTAGGGTGTTACCCAATGCCAGCACGAATATACTCGTGATACTTTCAATATATGATAACGTACAGCTTGTCAAACTTGCAAATTATTTATAGCCACAAACATAAACATACAAGTGCAAAAACTTGAAGAAAAAAAAAGCTACAAATAAATTGTTTTTACAAAATTTCTACTTTATTTAACCCATTCACTGCCAAGCCTGAATAGTATGAGGTTATTCTCATTGCCAACCACGAGTATACTCGCGTTTGATTTTTATTCTTGTAAGTGATTATTTATGGCAAAATATGTGTATTTATTTTGAAATAATTAAACTTAGATAAACAACGACACCCAAAACAGAAATGGCAATGGGAATAACCTCATACAATGAAGGCTTGGCAGCGAATGGGTTAACTGACCCTATGCGCCTTTAAAAATTCTGAACTGATTTATCAGTTTTGAATTTCTGTGGAGGAGAAATATCAACTATTCATGTTTGATAATAAAGAATTGCTTTCCCCTTCTCATGCTGAGAATAAAGGTATTGATGGGGGGTGGGCGTTCCGTTTTATGAAACCATTTGTGTAAAAATGCTCTGTACTCAACTATACCTTTTTATTTAAAGGTCTGTATTATTTATTGTTCATGCATCATCATATTGTTTTGTAGTTTATATTTTTACACACACATACACAAACACATACACACAAATATATAAATATAAATAAAATATTTTTAATCATATGTTTAGTACTTTGTAGTCTTTTATTGCTCATGCGCCATTAAAACTAATAATCCAATACGTATGTTTCTATACTTGTTTCAGTTGTCTTCAGGAATCATAGGATTAAATAATCAATCGATAATATCGTGGGCTGCTTTTATTGATTACGGTCAGTCTGTTGCACACAAAAAGGATGAAATAAAAAAATATATATTCATGTTTTAATATAGAGGCTTTTATTTTTTAAAAAAGTAAATAATAACAGGAACATAATTAGTAATTTTCAAATATTGTCGTGGGAGAACATGTTTTGGTTTTTGTATCTTGAAGAATCCAAATGCACGAGCAGAAAATTTGCGTTTTATCGCTTTTGAAACATAGATTTTTCGCTTTTAGGGTTATATGAAAATGTTATAGAAGGTTGTTATATTTGGCGACTTAATAAAAACAATAACAACTTGGCACTAACGTTTGTCATATTTCCAATTTTCTTATCTGGCCAACAAAGAGTAAGATTGTAAGAAGTTATTGCCCGAAAGAGCAGTGAAGAAAATGGAAATGAACGAGAAACAGCGTGGAAAAGTATTGAAAGTTATGTATAATTTTTAAATTTAAAATTTTTCAAACAGGTAAAAAAAAGCTCTGGTACCTGAACTATTTTGAGATGAGGGAAATTGTTTCCTAAATATTGATGCTTGCGTAATTTGACAGTCACGTGATTATTTAAAATCGCTTTAAACTGGCTTTTCACGAAAAATAATTCTTGCATCGAGAAAAACAATTTTAGAACTCGATTTTAAAAAATCCTCGCTTTTGTAAATGCCTGCGATTGCGAAATACGAATCTTGGGAAAACATGATGTTTTCTGTCAAAGTGATAGATAGCATTTGACTTAAATAGCGTTTTTACAATGACAACTTGAAATTTGTGATAGCAAATTTTTTTTTCGTTGCAGCATCGGATTAAATTAAAATATTTGGAAGTCCGATAGTCTCTTTATTTTAAACGAAAGTTCTCTTTGATAAAATTATTTTCCTCACTTTCGTCTTTACTCTGTTTCTAATTAGATCGGTATTGAGTGACTTTAAAAGCATGCTTTTAGTTTTGCCTGAGCGAATGGAAGTATTTGCTCTCACTGAAACTTTACCAAGCGCTATCTCAATGCAAATTAAAGAATCTTTTTTTGTTTTTGTTTAAATCCGTTGGAAGAAGGAAAGAAAAAAGAATATTAAATACTCTGCAGCATTTGACTATCAAAGAACATTCTTTGAAGCAAATTTCGTAGATAGGTTTTTCGTAGAAGTAGATTTTGAAGAATATGTCTGATTATTGCAGCAACTGAGAATGCATGATTTTGGGGAAAATGGATGTAATATCTTCTAAACGTTTCTGAATGTTATTATTTTTCATAAAGCATCGAAATTTAATATTTAATCAAATATAAAATTGGCAACTGTTTTAGAAATTTTGAAGTGAATTTTAAATATGACGCCCTGTTTGAAAAAACGAATTAATAAGTAGCATAAAAATTCTTTTAAATCAATTGATATTTAGGTGGATAAAGAATTTTTTTATTTTAGTTACTTTTATTAAACAGTCACAATTAATAATTCATTAAAAAATTGATTTTCGCAACAACTCAACTCGCATTATTCACCTTCACGTGAAAAATACTGAAATCCTTGCATTTTACCGATTGAGCTACTGCCTGTTGATTTCAATTTTCATTAAAAACTGCCAAAACTTTATTGAAAGTACTAAAAATTAATTAAATTTAATTAATGTATTAATATTGGAAAAAACTGTATTGACGTCAAGCATCATTCATTAAAAGTTCAAAAAATATATTTGAACTTGAGTGGATGAATAAAAGGTATTTTATTAAGGGCTGGACATTTGAGCAAGATTATATATAAATAATAATGATAATGTTGAGAGAGTGTGAGCTAATAGTAGGAATTGAAAGAAATAACTGTATCCTCTAAATAGTCATGATTTTGGTGAGTCACGATATTATTATTTTACTTGTGTATCGACTTTTTTCGATGTTAAAAAGGAATTATAATTTCTTATTTCAAAATTGTTATTTTCTCATCCAAAGGGGCATAATTTAAAAAAAATATAGGAAGGGTCTATTTTTTACCCCATTTTACCAAATGAGAGGAAAAGCGTGGTATTCAAAGCTTTTGAATTTTGTTGCATTAAATAATGTTTACTTCTGCATGAAAATTATGATTGAGAACTATAAAAAAGATAAAATAAAGAACTTGAAAAAACAGGTCTGAAGGAAGATTCAATTCATTTAGCAACTTACATTATATGGAAGGTATATTTTTCGTTTAAAAGCTTATGAGAGACTTAATAACATTTTATTCTCAATAGCTACGTAGTGTGTTATAAGAAGAAATAATTGCGTATGTGTAGTGCCCGTTAAAATTGTTACTAAAATCTAACTCCCTAGACAATAAAGACATAGTTTTCTGTTTAAAAGATGTTATAAATGGATTAAAAATTTTATTTACTCAAAAATGGATTTTTTTTTCAAAAGAACCTATGTTTTACGAAGCTTAGATTATTTATCTTGTTAATAAGTGTAAGCTTTACTTATATTGATTTTATATTTGTTGACTACAATAGGATAGTCAAAGTGATTCAAGGTCGTCTAATGAGTGTAAATAAAGCCTTTTACGTACTAAAACGATTTTTTAAATCCGCACTACTATCAAGAAGTACAAAATTTTTACTGTATAAAGCCTTAATTGGACCAATTCGTATCCATAACTCAGAAACATGGATCCTAAACAAAGCTGGAGAAAATAAACTAGCCATTTTCGAAAGAGAAATTCTGTGACCCGTACTTGATAGGATAGAAATCAACAATATTTGGAGAAGAAGATATAACTTTGAGCGATAAAAACTCTCTAGAGAGTCAGCTATTACAAAGTTCATAAAAATGAATGGAATGAACTCGGTGGCTCATATATTTGGAATGGATGGTGATTCCATACTGTTACTTTTTTTAGTGCAGAGGGTTCAGATTGAATGGACTTTATTTGAGGGGACAGCACAAACAAATTTATTTACAGCTATTTACAGGATGACTTGAAAAAGTAAAACTTCAGAAAACACAATCCAGCAATAATCAGTCTCTTACAGCGTAAATGCAAGTCTTACGCACAATAAACAGAGTTTGCAAAACAGCTATCGTATTGCACAGCAACAGTCAATCACTGCGAGCTCAATAACACAGCGTTAACAGCAAACGCAAACACAGCTCACTAATAATAAGCGAAAATCCGATAGTCCAGAAAAACGCTTCTCTTTCTTGAGAGAGCAACTCTCAACTAACTAACTCACTCACTCCGGATACTCGTCCTTATATAGCCGAAGAAGCGTGTGTACCGAATCTCGTGAAAATTCTCAAAACAACGCGCGCAATCTAGCGGCTACTAGACTATTCCTTTCGCCAAACCAATGAAACTGGCACGAGGCTCCTCGCCAAACGTCGCCATCTTTGGCGAGTTTTCGTGCCGCTCGCCCGCTTGTAACAATACTAAAAAAAATTCTTTTACATTAACTGTAACTCGGGTTAGACTCAAAGGGGACGGATTTAGTCAAAAGAGACAGACTTCTTGACTATTTAGGAAAGAAACTGGGGCACAAAGTGTCAAAAACAGAAAGCGTTGGAACAGAATTCAGAGGAAGGCAATGATCCACTGTGGGCTGTCTAGCTAAATATGATAATGATGTTAATATGTGTAATTAAAATTTTGTTTTAAATTCTGTAAATTAAATATCTGAATGATGTATAAATATCTAATAATGTGTAATTAAAATTTTGTTTTAAGATGTGTAAATCAAATATCTGAATGATGTATAAATATCTAATAATGTGTCATTAAAATTTTGTTTTAAGATGTGTAAATTAAATATTTGAATCATGTACAATGAATAATTAGTAACTGAAAGAATAATGTGCATGTAGATTTTACAAAATGAAATTCCCTTAAATTAATGAAAGTATATTCATTACATTTGTTTATTAATTACATAACCAATTACTTATTCAATAATACTGGTTAGTTATTTGATATTTTTATTCCTTATGAAGCTGGCTTTCTGGCACAGAGGTAGCGTGTCATCCTCATGATCTGAGCTCCTGGGTTCGAGTCCCGGTTAAAGCATGGTTGTTCTTCTGTGTACTATCTATGAGGTGTGTGAAAGTCCCCCCCTACAAAAAGGGGCTGTGCAGGCGAATGTGTGTGCCATTTCATATGAGCTAGAAGTCAAACTTCTGCCTTCGGGTGCTCAGGGGTCCATACCCTCAGAAACTACTGAATCCCTCTTTTCGTTGTAAAGCAGACACGTCAACACTATCATCATTCTTTATGAAAATATCATAGATTTATGTAAGAATAGATAAATGATCTTTTACTTTTGAAAGAAAATTGATGAGTTGAGTTTTTGTTAAAAATTTTTTTCAAGTACTATTTATGAGAAAATGTGTACAACAATAGCAACAGAAATAAGAAAAAAAAAATTCTAGTAGCAAAAAAAATATCATAAACATTTACTTAGTACTGATTCTTTCAATCGTTAATATTTAAACACCCAAGTTTTTTATATGACATAATCACGCAACGTTGCTTTTTTCAAGCAAATATGCTTTTATTCTTTATGAAAATAGATGCGAGATAATTGTATAAAAAATTAACTTCACGTCATCAAGAACTACAGAGTAGAATTTTTGTTTTATCATAAAATCATCTCGATGATGTCCTGCTTTGTTCTACACGCTCCAACGATGCGATTAATACAAGTGAGTCTCCAGTACCTAACAGAATCTTTGTTACTGCTCGTTAATGCCGGAACTCATTCAAAACTATTCATGCGATAATCCAAGGCGATTTGAGCTTTCGGCAATTTCTAAGGGGATGTGTTGAACTAGACAAGCCTTTCGCCCTTTTTGAGGACAGTTCAATGTTCATGGGGTTGCTGGACAAAGATTCTCCCGCTGTTCTATTCTAATTATCTCATTAATTTTCTCTCATTTATAAGTTCCATTGTATATTTTTAATAATTAACGTGATGGTAATGGTTGTCATTAAATGGGATATTTCACAATTCCGATCTTATTACTTATACGAAGAACAGGGTGTCCATAATATTTCCCAGAGCACACTTCGGTCAACTGTGGAGCATGCTATCTTACGATTCCGGATGGTAGCAGAAAATGATAGCCATTGTGTTAAACATGTTGTAATTAAATTTATCAAAAATATGCTAAATGTGTAATTTATTTGAAAAACTATCCGTGGTGACGAAATTTCCAACTATTTTGTTTTTATTCGCTTAAACAAATTTCCATCACTTCATTATGTCCCATACAAAGTTTCATAAATTTCTGAACAATAGTTACGCCTGAAGATAACTTTAAAGAAGGGTCCTTTATTTATGGACATCCTGTATATAAAAAAGAAAAGTATTGTAATCATCGAAATAATTAGGACTCAAGATTTTAAAGAATCTCAACACTTTTTCGTTCAAAATTCGTTAAAATATCTAGAAATTAAGTGTAGATATCACATACAAAAATTCATTCTTTTGATCCAAAATACTTGAGTTATGCTCATAGACAGATGGTATTCTAAAAGTATGTTTTATTAGACTCGGAATGACATTCCAAGGTAATAACTTCCATAACTTCCGAGTCTACTCGGAATGACATTCCAAGTCTAATAAAAGATACTTTTGGAATACCATCTGTCTATGAGCATAACTCTAGTATTTTGGACCAAAAGAATAAATTCTTATATGTGATATTTACACTTAATCTCTGGATATTTTAACAAATTTTGAACGGAATCTATCCACAAAAAGTCTATTAATCTTAGTACAAAAAATTTTGCAATTGCAAGACATAATTAGATAAATTAAATTTCCTACACATATTGTCATATAAAGTTCAGATAAGTATTAATTTTTGTAACACATTTATATAAGTGTTGTTTCCCAGTTTGCACTTTCGCATGCATGTTGTTGTTACTAATTGCAGATGGCCCAGCAGTGCTAGACCCTCTCCATAAAACCCAATATTTCGAAAAAGTCCATAAATAGAGCTAAGTCTTTGAGTATGTCACGCTTTGTAAAATTTAGACAGTTTAAAATGTGAGTGGGAGAAGCTGGAGCGCTCTTACACCAAAGACAGTCCGGGGAATACTTTTGTCCCAGGTGAAAAGTGAGGACTTTGATATATCCACTGATGAGTCAAGAGAGGGCTATACTTTGTTTTCTATCTCCCCTGGTCTGGAGGGACCCTCCAGGACAATCTCTAAAGTACCAGGAGTTATTCGGAGGAACACGCCAAAGCTTATTTGTCTCCACTTTCAAAGTAATGGGAAAAGGGTGGAGCTTCAATGATCCTAGGACCCGGGGCCCAAACGCATGCATATAAAAGCTATAGATAAAAAAACCCCATAAAGACTTAAAAAGATGTTTTTCACACAGTTTTAGAAACTTATGAGTAGCCTTACTTATTAACATTTTTTGAATCCAAACCGTCAATGGGTTTGTCGATCGGAGCATTCTCATGCATGTAAATGCGATAACTCAAAAATGCATTGATTTAGAAGATGAAATTTTGTTTGTGATCTTTTTATTACAATTGTAGTTCTATGTCACCTTTCAGTTTTTATCGATTATTATAAAGCGTGACAAATAAGTACTCGGTTTTCTTCGCCTTACTATATATATCACAAAGTGCTCAAGATCAGGATTCTGGGGTAAAAACGAAAACTGAGCATTTGCTGAACTGTCCACGAGCACAAATTTTAATTGTTACAAAGCATATTAGCATGATAATGTTTTTTGAATTATTTCCTTTATATTGTTACGTTTTTAGCGTAGCGGGTTCGGATTGAATGGATTTTATTTGAGGACAGCACAAACAAATTTATTTACAGGTATATACAGGATGACTTGAAAAAGAAAAAACTTCAGAAAACACAATCCAGCAATAATCAGTCCCTTACAGCGTAAATGCACGTCTTACGCACAATAAACACAGTTTGAAAAACAGCTATCGTATAGCACAGCAATAGTAAATCACAGCGAGCTCAATAACACAGCGTAAACAGCAAACGCAAACACAGTTCACTAATAACAAGCGAGAATCCGCTAGTCCAGCAAACCGCTTCTCTTCCTTGAGAGAGGAACTGCCGACAAGCGGTAGCCCGTCTCTTATATAGCCGGGCGAAAGCGCTGAGAGAAAACGCGGCGCAACCAGAATTGTCTCGGGGTTACCAGAATATTCCTCTCGGCAAGTCAACTCGGCTGGCGAGAAGCACCTTGTGAAGCGGCGCGTTTTCGACTTCAGCGCGCTTTTCGCCCCCTTGTAATAATATTATTTTTTTTTGTAAATTTTATTTTTTAATTTTTACTTTCAATCGTATAGTAATTAATATCAATCATTACATTAATAGCAAAATATTTCCAAAAACTTTCCAAATATTTATTTTTTTGGAAGTATATAATTATTTAAATGAAATGTAATTTGTGTTTACAAAGGACTTTGATGCAGGGGATTTTTTGGTAGTGACCTTTTTGCTTTATAGTTACTTCTTTCATTGTTTTATGAAATTTTGAAATTAATTGAATTCGAATATATCTGTTGCTAGCCTGAAGTGGCTTAGTAGATGGCGAGCGAGCGAAGCGATCCGAGAGGAACTGTAGTAGCAGTTCCTGGGGGTTGACAATCATAAGGGAGCAAGTGGCGGGAGAAACAGATTTCAAACAAAAGTTTTAATCAACTGGTGGTAAGTAATAATAAAACTTCAGAATAATTAAATCTTGTCAATCGTCCAAAAACTAGCCTAAAAACTGCTACCAGAAATGGTAACAAATAACCTTTAGAGATTTCAAAAAAAAAGAAAAAAATGACGACTGTAGTGGAACAATATATTCCGTAAATGCGGGGCTGCTATATTCCAACCTTGACGCCTCCTGGTGGCTTAAAAGAGAACTCCCTCCAGGGCGAGTCGGACTTTCCTCGAGTAAACAGCTGAATTGATCTTGTCACATTAATATGCTTTGTAACTGTAAATGTTTAATTGCTTGTCTTTGTTTATTTGTAATGTAAAAGTGTCTATGTAATTTATATGTTTTAATGTTTCCCCGAGATATTTTCTATGCCCAGACAGTAACCATTACAAAACTGGCGCCCCACGTTGGTCGCCAATTTTGTAATGGTTACTGTCTGAGCACTTAAAAAGAATAAATCTCGGGGTAATTCTAATTTAAAACATTTAATTTACGTAGAGAGTTTTACATTACAAATAAACACAGACAAACAATTAAACATTTACAGTTACAAAGCATATTAATGGGACAAGATCAATTTAGCTGTTTACTCGAGGAAAGTCCGACTCGCTCTGGAGGGAGTTCTCTTTTAAGCCACCAGGAGGCGTCAAGGCTGGAATATAGCAGTCCCGCATTTTCGGAATATATTGCTCCACTACATGACGAATCGTTTTAAAATATTTCATTTTCCACGCCGTACATTAGTTTTAAGTTTTACCATATCGTTAGTACTTTCTTATCGAAATTGATATTCATATTTTACAAAACAATGATCTTTGCATTAATCTTGAGGCTCAAAAAATTATCTTTTTCATTTCTGCATAATTCTGCAAAGATATCAATTTCATTTCTTCACAATTTTCTCTTTAAAAGATTTTATATATATTTTCAATTTAATATGTTTTCTGAAAAAAATGTTTTAAAATGCTATAAAGGAATTCAAACTATACATCAAAATTTTCGTTTTTTTTTCAGTCATTAACTCAGTAGTAGGATTTTTATTTTACCTATACCTACTACTAATTAAAAAGTATATTTCACAATATGTATACTTTTTAATAAGCAGTAGACATATTAATAGAATTCATGTTTTCCATTCGTCTCAAATAACAAATTAATAAACGAGCAACCTAAAATATCGATAAACTGACGAACGAACTGGTCACCAAAGACGGCTAGTTTAATTAAGTAAATAGTTCCAAAGATTTTTATATGGCATGTGCGTAAGTTGCAGAGAGAAGGGGGAGAGAGAAGTTAACGAGCGATGAAAAATAAACGATGCAAATTTTTGAGTCCAAATGTTATCTAATTGGATATAACTCAAAAATATTCTTATTGATTTTATTCTAATGTATTTTTTTTTTGACGGAATATCTCAGTGTTTGCTTAAGTCGAAGATATAAACGAGACTGTAAAAACCTAAACTGAATAAAAACTTATTTGTAAATCAATTTATTTGGTTTTTTTTACTTGCGAGGAGGATCTTGGATACATATATTCGAATTCAAATTTATCGTTATTTACTTTTGAATATTTATATCAGAATTATTTCGAAAGAATCAAATATGCTTATTGATTTTGAATCAGGAAATCTTATGATAAATGATTTGAATAAATTTAAAAATGAAACGAATCCTTTTAAGAAAGCTATTTACGAAATACTAGGCAAAAGAAATCTATTACTTATTTCGGACTTTCTGATCAATTTAAATATCATTGTTAAATATCATTTAAATATCATTTCTTAAGAAACCATTAAATAGAGCACTAACAAAGCTGAATGGAAAACCACTAAGGTTAACATTAAAGTTCTTTCTTAACTTTTGCTTTCATGTCAATTGCCAATCAGTGTAATAAAGTTTTTCAAGAATTTTTATTTGTTGTTGGCTGGTTTGCTTTTCTTAATATTTTTCAGTTTTGTTACTTTTCAGAATTTGTAAAATGTAAAAATGGATCAAAATCAGCTATAAAATTTTTGAGACAACTAATTTTGAAGATTAGAATCAATGAATGTTTGTAATCGCATTAGAATTACCGCAAAAAATTAACATTTGTGCAACGAAAATATTACGAAAAATTGAATGTTAAGTTAGAAAAATGAAAAACAAATGACTATTTTTTAAAATGGATATTTTCTTTTTGGTTTTGATTTTCTATATATTTATTTCATCTTGTATTCATTTGATATCGATATCTTTATATATAAAATTCCTCAATGCATTTGTATGTGACTGAATTCCTTCTAAACGGCTGGACCGATTTTGATGAAATTTTTTGTGAATGTTCAAGTGGATTCGAGAATGGTTTAGATTTACAATTCGATTCGCTAAAAAATGTAGAATTTTATTTATTAATTAAAAAATAACTTTCCAGCCAAAAAAATCTTCATTTCCCCATCGCGAAATGAGTAAGGCTTTAGTTTTTTTAATCCCTCGTTAACAAAGTTAGGCTAAACCCTGCGTTTGGCAGATTATTTCAAACTATTCTATTTGTTTTCATTGATATGATTATTTTTTGAATGCTGAATTTACAGTTAATGTCGGTAATTTTTTAATTTGAAGTAAACACGCATATTTTGTAATGCAAAGCAACAGAAAGAAGGATAGTTACTTTGTGGAAAGACAAAGTGGCTAAAGTAAAGTACAATTCTGTCTTCTTTGATTACAAAATTGTGTTTTATGTTTAAATAATAAAATAATTGTATGCCCAATATATGTATATATGATAAATATTATATACAAATATATAATGCATGTGACATTATTCCAAAACAGAAATCTTCCAAAGCTTCTTTGAAGTGGGAATTCTTAAGTGCTTCTTTAAAATAAAATTTGTTTTTCAGTTACTGGAGAGAAATTCTTAAAAATTATTCGATGTGTTATAAAAAGTAAAAAAATACAAAAAGAAGGAACAAAAAAGACTCACATGAATTTTAATTTTTGGTTACTTCTTCTGATGAAAATCGATGTGGTTATCAAATGTAAAATTTAACTAGAATATATTTACACAAATTATTATAGAACAGTTTGTGTGTATTTATAGATCCTTTTAAAAAATTTTTGAATTTGTTAAGTAGACTCAATTGTAAGAACAGTACCCTTTTTATACAAAGAATAAAAAATTCTTTCTACATTCATTATTATAAGTTATTTACGAATTATTATAGGTAGAAAATAATTATATCAAATGTATATTTGCTGATATCAGCTGGTATATATCAGTATGAAAAATACAGGAACGAAAAGTTTCATATCAGACAGACAAATGTTATTGTTTCATGTAAGGAATGTCAAAATAGGAGTAAAGAAGTTAAACACAGAAACATCATTAATACTTTATTATGTTTTTAACAGAGAATAGTTGA
The DNA here is from genome assembly GCA_026289955.1 of Argiope argentata. Classification (NCBI taxonomy): domain Eukaryota; kingdom Metazoa; phylum Arthropoda; class Arachnida; order Araneae; family Araneidae; genus Argiope; species Argiope argentata. Next base: position 7,669,464 of record JAOUZG010005735.1, on the reverse strand, counting down.
TATTAAAGATGCATATTTACAATCAAATGTACAATTATATATTGAGTTTTTGATGAAAGAAAGCTTTCTTCTACTGTTAATTATAGAAAACATAATAAAGCAACAAGTGAATAACAATTTTACCTTGAAAAGTATCTAAAATGCTTACAACTAACGATACTTTACATCAAATATATTACATGCATTGTAATATATTGTAATATATTTTAATATATATTACATACAATATCTTTTTAAAATAATACTTTAACTCAAGAATTAAAAAATTAACTCCAGCTGTGTAATAAATTCCTAGACAAACCGAACGTTCACTTATTGACTAGAAAATGCGTCCCAAGATTTTTTATCACTAGATTCTTTATTTTAAATCAGCTTCAAACAGTTCAGAAAAAAAAACCTCTTTAAAAGGACAACTAGTATGTTCATACATTACATTGAAGAAATGATTACATGCATGATAGGCAAAATACATTGAAATAAACTATAAATATGCAATAAGAGTTTCAACTGATGTGCATATTTACAGATGACCTTGACTCCTCTCGTACATGGGATTGGATTTTGGACAGGACACTTATAATCCGATGTAAAGGTTTCTGATTAATATTAGTACCAACTATTTGTAAAATCAAATATAAAGAACTATTACCTTCTAACTTATAACCTTATTTTACCAAAAAAAGTGTATATTTTTTCCCCTTAGTACTATTCTCTTAAAAATTCAAACTTTTAATCAGTATTATTACAATTAAGTCTTCTAATTATTACAGCTTGGGAGATGCTTACCATTCGAATAGAGTATTTTGTTTGTCCATTTTTCAAATTTTTTGCAAATTGTAGATTAAATCTCAGTAACGGTTGTTTTCACACTTTTGCTCAAAAACGTCTTGCTCCTGCAGCCTAAATAGATTGCCGACGGTGACGGCGTGCATTGTTTCTTTCTGCAGCAGACAAGAATTGTCTGAAATTTCTGTCTGAATTTTTGGCTAAATATGCTGTACAGAAGGGGATTACAAGCCGATGAGGCGTAAGCCATGATATTAACGAATATGAGGAAGGACCAAGTCTCCTTGAAAAGAGTCGCCGAAAATGTGTTGTAAATCAAAAGAACTTGATGAGGAGAAAAGCTTAAGAAATAGACAGTGACACCTGCAATCAACATTTTGATGACCCCTCTACGTGCTTTCATAGCACCAGCGAAATTCTCTTTTCCGACAGCTGGTTCTATTGTCTTCAGGGCTTCAGTGCTGAAAAGTCGTCTTCCAATGTGTATGTATAAAACAACCTGGAAGAAAAAAAAACATTTGAATTATTTGTTTTCTGTGTTGTTGTTGTGTTGTGACTAATGGCACTTGCCGTTGACAAGCCTCCGCCAATACGATCAGCAGATTTTAAGCCTAAGAAATGTGTCTCTTTGTTTTACAAGTAGCGCCATCTAGGGCCAAGAGAACGACTTAGCTACACACCCGTCACAACCCTTTTTAAGGGGCGGACATCTTTCATGCAAATTCATTCATACATCTCAGATCGTAATTTAGACCTAGAACAGAGAACGATCACCTCTGATCTAGTACCCCCAGTGATATTGCTCTCGATATGGAGGACTTTGCGACCACGAACAGATTTAACGAGCGCCAGCCGCCACACATTTGGGGAATCTTTTGGGCGTTGAGTTTCGAACTCGTAACCTAAGGAGTACGAGTACAACGCTCTACCAACCAAGCTATCCTGGCCCTTTCAGCTTTCTAAGCGCTATAAAAAATGTATGGTTCTTTTAGTTGAATGTAAGTTACACATTCTTATTCACTGGAAAGTAATGGCTAGAATTAATTTTCTATCATATCAACAATTTTTAATTTTTTTCATAAAAAAGCCTATTCTATTTTCACAATATAAGAAAGCTAAGTTTTATATAGACAAATACAAAATTATAAATAAATTTTATATTTACTTATTTATGCTAACAAAAATAGAGCCACATGGAAGTTTTCTTGAGAGATAATAGCCACAATTAAACCGTTAGGTTTGTCCCATCGTTTTATCACTGGTATAAGAGTAATCGTCCAGGGGGTTCTCCGACTCTTAACTTTCGTAGGTAGGATCAGACTACTCTCACTCGCTTTCCCATTGGGCACCTTCGAACTATGAAATACTCTGAGGGTTCTAAGGGTTTTGAAATCTGCCCCAGGAGTTTTAAGGAAGATATTTCCTCTGTGCACATTCTTATCTATCTGGGCTTCTCCAGGCAAGATATTACTGACAATCCGCTATTGTATTTTTGAAAGGAGCACAATTTCATATATTTGATATAACTCTGCTGCTTTTGGGGATGTGCAACAACAATAAAGTTTGATAAAAGAAAATTCATTCAAAATAGGGGAAAAAACACTTAAAACATTCTGATAGTTCGACGAATATATCGCTTGCTCAATGTTAAGACTTCTTTTATTTGTTTAAAGTCCTAATGCATTTCAACAATTTCTTTGTGAACTGAAAAAGTTCTCCTCCATTACAAATATTTATACAGTTTCAAGGCGAACAGGGACCTTTAAAAGGATTTTTTTGCAATTTTCACTTAGCCATTTGAAATTTTACAGGCATTAAGAGTAACACTATAGGAGATGACACACAATATTGTAAAGCATTATAGTAATTTATTTATGAGTTAGGAGGGGGGTGGGAGATAATATTAGCGATAAATAACGTTAAGGACAAATGTTTCAGGTGCTCCAAATTTGTTCGAAAAACGCTCCATTTTTTAATTACTTATTCTAACCTTTTTGAAACTAAAGTTGGGATTAATCTTGAAGTTTTAATATGAAATATAAAAATTTACCAATATAATAACTCAAAAATACTGATTTTTAAAAAAAGTTTAAGTAGTTTTGAGTTATTAAATGGATTAATTTTTATATTTCATATTCAAACTTCAAGATTAATCCTAACTTTAGTTTCAAAAGTGTTAGAGTAAGTAATAAAAAAAAATGGAGCGATTTTCGAACAGATTTGAAGCGCCTGGAACATTTGTCATTAATGTTATTTATCGCTAATATTATCGCCCCCTTCCTAACCCATAAATAAATTAATATATTTCTTTACAATATTGTTAAGGCGAAATTACAATATTGTCATATCCTTTAGTGTTACTCTTAATGCCTGTAAACTTTCATATTGTTAAGGTGAAAATTGCAAAAAATCATTTTAAAGGTCCCTATTCGCTTTAGCCATGCAAATGCATGGCGAAACCTTATGCATGGCGAAACCTTACGTCACTAAGGCACACTGATAAATCTGAATGACCTGACAGCCGCAAAAGCAACACTGGTGACAACTAAGAAATTATGACCTATGGGCCATTATTAACCATGATACAACCCTTCCAGTGGGAAATATGTCCCGTTGTCAGAAGAAGGTTGCCACCCCCCGCTATTTCTTTATCCAACTGCACTGGCGATAACCGACCATCATACCGGAGGTTTTTCGTTCCCATTTCTGAGTCGCCCCTCCCCTGGTGGGAGAAATGCATGACTAAATTACTGATAAAAATGATGAATTATACTTTCTGCAGATTTGTTACTTTGTTATTCCTTAAATATAATTCAGTTGCCAATTATTGATGCAATTAAGGAATTCCTTTTGGCGAAATTTCAAAAATTGTGTTTATTACGTTCATGGTTTAGAGGTTTTTTCCAAAAGTCGTCAAACCAATGCAATCGGAAACAAACAAACAAAACATTCAATTATATGAACATAAATGTTTAAGAAAGAAATATTAACTTGAATGTTTATAAATATACAGAAAAAGTTATTAAGAATGTTATTCCATTTTTCTTATTTTCAAAAAGAATTAAAAAAAATCGAAGATAATTTGTGCTTATTATATCATTATCAATGCAAGAGACATTTTGTCGTTCATAAAGCGTGTGTAGGATAAAATAAAAACAAATCACTTGATAATGAATCGAATTTTTTTGGGGGGGGGGGAGTTGCTCTCAGCTGGAAGGAAAGGCTGTTCACATTTTGGTGCTGCTTTAATTGAAACTAATTCTATCTTACATTGACCACTTGAGGGCGCTGCAGTAAGCAGGAGAAATTGCATGAAGACTTAATAAGACATGAAAAGTTCAAATTATACATTGACTAGTAATGTGATCTTTCAGTATTTATTTCCAAATTCATTTTAGCGTGAAGGAAAAATAAGCTTGTAGGAAAGATACTTCAAACTTGATGCTTTTTCTTTTTCGTAAATTTCAAAGCTACAATTTTTTTGATAAATTGATTTTAATAGCATTTCTAAGAGAATGTCAATAATGGTGTCACAATAGATAAACATTTTTTAATGCAATGAATGAAAGTAAAATAATTTGTAATGAAACCACTTAAAAGAATTTGAAAAAAAAAATGATTTTTCAAAGTTAGAACAGGTACTTGGCCTTAGTTCTTATTTATTTGTATTGCCTTTTTTTTGTAAAATTTCTTACCGAATTAGCGAGTTTAAGTAGTTTGAAGCCTTTGGCTGAGAGCATTATGAGGCCCCTCTTTTAATAAGATGATCAGTTTAGTTTCATATTTTGAGCATGTCAATGTTTTTTTTTTCGAGGTTTTCCTTAACTTCGTCAAAATGTATTTTTAAATATATTAATTACAACTCCAGTTTATCGAACAAATGCGTTTGTGCACAATATCAATGAAGCAAATGTTTGATTAGCTAAACATTATAATAAAAATGGAAACGTAAGGAATCAGATAAATTATGTTGATTTGTTCAAATAAATATATTAAAGTTTGTAGATTTTTTAAAACATTTATTTGGCATTTAGGAAACTAAAGTTTTAAATGTACCTATTTGCGGCTTATCTTCAGCTTGGCGGACCTAGGCCTTTGTCTGTTTGAAAAATCAATATTTATGTTGATTAATCTATTAATTTTCCGATGCAATTAAAAAAATATTGCTAGAAGCTATTCATTGTAAAAAGTTACATAAAATTGATAAATGTAAAATTTAGACATCATGTAGATAGGTTATATCATGAAAAAATTATTGATATAAAGATTAAAAATTGTTGCTTTACAGAAACAATGTAATATTTATAGAATATAAGTTACTCAATATCTGATTTAATATATCGTTACAGATGGTGAATAAGATCTTATAAGGGATGTTTCCGTTATTCTATAACAAAATTTGCATATTTATACGTTTTTCTTACTATATGTGGAAGGTAATTAAAAAAATAATACTAAAAAACGCAGGGAACATTTTATTCTTTTTCAGTTATTATTCATCAACTTTTCGTATATATATAATTAAAGCGATTAAAAATATTTTTCTTTTGATAATGAGGCAATGAAATATATTTGACATATAGTTCAAAGCTAATATAGAAAAAATATTGATTGTTCAATTTTATTTATATGCATATCAATTAATTTAAGAATCAGACCGTTATTTATGTGGGACTAAAATTTAATGATATTTAATAGCTCTAAACGCAAATAATAAATAATTTATCCCCTGTTTTGCGAAATAATGATTTAATGAAATTTTTCTGAATATCTTAAAACTAAAGCTTTTATTGCAGTTGTTTTAAAAGCTTTGATTTATAGTGAGGTACACATAGTTAACTAACCGATATTTAATATTTAAACTTCTTTGATACCTCAAAGTCATTTTTGTGAGCAATAATGAAAAATCTTTAAGTAAAACTCTTAGCAATATGTTTTTAGATCGAATTTAATATCCCTCATTTTCTTTCTAATTTTAAGCTCTCACTAATCTGTTTTGAAATCCTGATTAAGTCATTTCCAGTTATCTTTTCAAAAAGATGATTTTTCAAATTGTATTATCCATTAAACGAATAGAATATTTTTTTAAACAATGAACAACAAAATATATAATCCGCCTTAAAAGTAACGAATTCTAACGAAAAATCTGATAAGTTATTAATGTAGTCTTTGTACTAATTCTATAATATTTAAAATTATAAATTTAAGACTTTGCCGAAAAATAACTTTCAAGGATTTCTTGAACATTTTGTAAAACATGATCTCTGATTATTCCTTTAAAAATATTTAATCAAATTGCTCTTTTCGCATCATTCTTTATTTCTAAAATTCAATGACTTTTCTTCGAATTATATTTCGAAATATTTTAGTGATTGTTTAATTAATAAGATATTATATGTAAAAATATATTTTAAACTCTGAAATTATTTCTGCTATTCTGCTAAAAACAATTTTTATTCTAATTAATTGTAAGATTCTTAAATACTAAAAATATTCATACTTTTCTCAATAAAATAAAAAGTTCATCGCGAGCTATTTGATATCCCCGACTTTGTTCGGGTTTAAATTCCTTTCGAATACTTTTTTTAAAGCAGAAGGTACATTTGTATAAAAGAATAATACACAAAATCCTTTTATCGTCTGAATTCTTAAATGCCTGGTTTTAATTAGAGTTCGAATATAATTAATTTAATTAATATAAGAATTTTCAGTATCTAATTTTTCCATAAGTTATTAACTTTTATTCTATCGATATTGAAAATTGTGTTCACGAATGGAGACGTTTGAGAAAAGTTTTTTCTTCTTTTAAGCGATTGGTTTATCTTTAATGATGGTTTCTATAATTTGATTATGGAACTTGATCCCTACTTGTAAAGTAATAAAAATATTCTCAAAAGATTTTTTAATATAAAAGAAAAAAATAGTGGTAGAGAAGTTAAAAATTAAAAAAAAGTCAAAAGTCTTATTTCTCATGTCTTATAAGGTAAGTATGCTAAGTCTCATTGAATTCAGTCCTTTTGTTGCACGCACGCACGCACGCACGCACGCACGCACGCACACACACACACACACACACACACACACACACACACACACACCTCCTTCGCGTGCGTTCATGCATTTAAGCGATGATTTTTATTTACATTAAGATGGATAGAACTCAGCTGATTGTCTTTCAAATGCTGATTTAAGCTGATCGATAGCAACGAATGCTATAAAAGCAACATTAATTACGTATAAAGCCCGAAGCTTGATTTTAAATAAAAAGTAAAACTGCGTGATGCTCTAGAACTTATTTTTTAATAAAAGGAACAAGTACGATTGTATTGTTCTTTATATGAGAGAGTGAAGTTTTATATTACTGTAAATATAAATTTCAGTTACTTATATATTACTAAATATAAAAACGAATAATAAGACAGTTTCAGCGTATTCTATAGCAGATAATATTGCATTTAGGTAATATGAAATGATATTGCATTTTTCAAGAATTTCTTTTTCCAAAATATGTATTCTACTTATTTAGAATTCTTCGAAAAAAGAATGAATATAAAATCTCTTAAGATATATGGCAACAGCATCTCTTACATTTATATAATCGTTTGGAGTTTTCTAACCTTTTAAAATTTTTTTCTCCTCAAAATAAAGAAAAGTTATATTACATTTATTAAAATTCATACTTAACATATGAAATAAAAAGAAGTTTTCGTATCAATTCAGAATAAACTTTTAAGTAGCTATGCATTTTATTTTTTGCAAACGATCCTAAATCCTTTTTTTTAGATGGAACTACATTTCAAATTCCCACTTATGAAATGCTTTCTCGATCTTCTCAATTTATTCTGCCTGTTAAAAAAATACTGAGGCGATTTTTGTTTTTCGAAGGTCATTTTTATATTGAAATTTAAATTAGAACGGATGATAAGCAATATCGATCGATAACTTTCATTTAGATTTCTCGTAACATAATTCTTCGATTCCAACTTTCGCTTGTTCTCGTATTTTTTGATGATCCTTTTTATTTTGAACGGTTCTGTCCTCTTTATCGTCATACTTCGAAATCATTATTTCTTTCGAATTTAGGATATTGAATATAATTTGGTTGGTTAGTTTGGTTTTGTGTGATTTATTGGCGCAAGAGTCATATTTGGCTACGCTGCGCCAATAAAATGGTAGAAATATAAAGTATTAAAATCCATTCATTGTTAAATTAGCACAAATGTGCAGAGACAAAACTGCATATGACGCAAACAATGATTTTAGTACCTTAAAATTTAAAACTATCAGTCACACAAATTTGAAACAGTGATGTACCAGAACTTAAAAAGAAATGTTCAGCCCAAACATAATAAAAAATTTTGCTATATAAAATTACAAAACCCGATAGCCCTTAAGAATTTAAAAATACCGGATGTCCAAAAAGTTCCCGTACTCCAAATTTAAAAAATCATTGTCCATGATTTTTTTTCAAGTATAAAACATTTTGCCATACGAGTAATGAAACCATGGACATGCTTGAAGCTTTTTTCGGCGATCGACTTATCTCAAAAAATCTTTGGCCACCTCGATCCCCTGATCTGACCATCCTGGACTTTTTTCTGTGGGGATATTTAAAGGACAAAATTTATGAAGGTGATCCTCAAACAATAGATGATTTGAAAATCGCAATTACCCAAAGGATACAAGAAATCGTTCCTAGCATGTTAAAACGCGTTTCGAAAAACATGCGCAAAATATGCTTTGTCTCCAAGAAAAAGGTGGACATTTTGAACATTTATTATAAATGTAAGTTCAGTATTTTTTTCCTTAGTTACGTTAAAAGTGCTTTTTATCATTGGCATAAAAATAATTCATTTTAAACCTGGTGTTTTTGTGAAATAAAATCACAAATCATCAGTACGGGAACTTTTTGGACACCCTGTATTCGGGTGGTACTTTTCACCCACCAAATCTTGTAATGTTGAAAACGAGGTAAAAAACGAGAACAATAAGAATTAAAAACTGAACATTCATTTAAGATATGAAGTACAGTAAATCGAACTTGGTAATTGTTGCTCATAGGTGCGTTTCCCCCCAAATATGAGATGTTAATGAGTGAAGCGCGTATGCCCCATACGGAGACGAATCAATTTAACATTTATCTTTAGGCCAAGAAGTAATGTCCATTTTAATTTAATATAATTTATTATCAAGTCTGAACATGATGTTGTTTGGGGGATGAGGTTTTTAGCTTCAACAAAAATCCGTTGGCGAAAAATAGAAATTTTATTATCCGCACGAGCATCTCAAATAATCATCTTTTAATAACACATTGTCATCCCATTCACAAAAGCTCTGATTAAGAAAAATAAGTTAATGACCACAGCAAATAAAACCTAGAAAAACGTCATTTGAGTACGTGATTATATAAAAAGAAATAAATAGGAAATTTGATATTTTTTTTAAACAATAAAAGCGAGACAACAGTTTTTGGATCGTTTGCAATACTAAAGTGACTCATTCAAATGAAACTATTAAAATGAATAAAAGTATAATTTAACTTGCACGAGTACGAGGTGCTCGACCGTTCAGGAAATGATGTTTTGACATGATACATTGAAATATGCACAGCAGATTTCATTTTTATCTTTGTTATTTTGAATCTTCAGATTCCATAAAATTTACCAGTTAGAAAAGATGTGATAATGACTTTTTTATGTCTCGAAAGGGAATTCCTATTCTTAAAAAAGGACGTTTGTAAATAACTGGAAATAACTTGTGATGCTGTACATTGCTTCCTAATTGGCACATCATGTTTGGGATATTTATTACTTAATTCCTATAATAAAATAAATTATACCTGAGATATTGAAGTGTACCTAAATGCTCTTAATACTTTTACTTAATTATATATTTAAATTTAAAAGTAAGTAATTCGATTTAAAGTAATTCGATGTGTGTCAGATACGACATGTATACAAAAAGTGTCGAATCAAAGAATTTGAATTAATTTTAAAGCATTTATTTATTCTTATTTAACATTCTAAAATAAGGTCAATTAAACTTCTTGCGAAATAAAAACAACATTGAAACAATTTCGCATTAAATTATAATGACATATTTACCATGGTAATCAAATATTGGATTACACAAGGGAATTTCAATGCAATTCTTGAATATGAACACTATTTTATAAAATTAGTTAAAATTAAGATATAATTTTGGGTCTGAAACTGCGTCTATTACATATTTACTTAGAAATATATAACGCAGCTTAATGCTACTAAAAATATACACATACTTTCTTTCCATAAATTTTGTATTCGTGACATATATAGCTATACCAATGATTTCTTCGTATTCTATTTTTTTACTGCTAACTATCTGACGGTGAAAAATTAAGACTAGACAGATGAATATATGACAATTTAAAAACTTTCGCACCTTTACCTTTTCATGTGAATTGGGTAAAATCAAATTTTATAAATTCTTTTACATTTTAATCTTGTACATTTTGTTAATGGGTTTCGAATACTTTTGATTTATTCCAGCGTTTTTTAGTGGTATACCTGAATTGAAACATAAAATACAGCACAAGTCCTAGAGCCAACAGTCTTAGGGTCATCCGTCATAACATTTCTTAATTCTTCTACAGGACTTTTCCTTATTGTCGAAAAATTTAACAAATGACTGATTTACATTATTGGATACTTTTCCATTAGCAGGCTGAGAAAAATTGCCAAATATTGTAGATTTCTGCCAAATTTCTTACAATGATTTTAAAACAAAAAAAAATCTCCAAATATTGTAGAATTCCGTCAAATTTCTTTGGCGATTTTAAAGCAAAAATTCGCCAAATGTGTAATCACGCCAAATTTTTTTGGCGTTTTTTCGTTGCCGCGTGGATAACGGATGAGTACCCATAATTGTCTGAAATTAAAGCTATACCGTAACAGAGAAGAGATCGAAAGATGATATGTCTGAATGTTGAACGATTTAAAGGGCGTAGCAAGATATATAATCGAAGTTTTAATTTTTGAAAAGCGATGAAATCTGCTTATGAACAATTGTTATAATGCAAAAACAACTCTTTTATGATGAACGAAGGTTAGATATATCTAAATAACATTGTCTTTCCTATTTTTCAGTTATGGATAATTTAGAGTCAGATTCCATGTTTGGCTTCTTAATAGATAATTTAAAAACTCAGTAGTCAATATCGTAACTATGAAATGACATCACCGACAAAATACCAGGCTTATACTTTTAAAGGATCAAGGTGTTTATAATTATATGGGTCCAAAAGCGCTATTATTGAACTACATCCTAAGATTAAGAAATGCATGGTGTTTTAAGTCGATTAACGGTATAATGAAGCCTGAAGGGCTAGCCAGAAAATGAAGCATTTTTAAAATTGGCGATTATTTTATTTTTACCTAACCAAAGTTTTTGCTTATAGTTCTATGATATCTGATAACTATATTAACGATAATTTGAATACTTCATTTATCTATGAGAATATCACCTCCTTTGGAGGAAAATTTGTTTTCAAATCCTTGCGAGTTATATTAACAATGATAAGGTCTCTCGCCTATTTTATTAATCTAAGCAGATAGTTTCTCTGTATCTACGAGGAATTATTTCAGTAATTATCTTCCTCAAATTTGATGAACCTATTGCAGTCTTTAAAATGCAACAAGAATGCATTTCTATACAGAAGATTTCTATATAGAATTACTAGTTAGAAATTCCATTTCTAATTTCCATAATTAATCTGAATACTGAGCATTTCTCGTTGATTAGCTTTGTTTGATAATTTAGCAATGAAATATAAACTTATAAATTAGAAATAATCACTAAATGTCTTCGAAACAAAACATGCCGAAACAATAAGCGAAGGGATTAGAATTTTAATTATTTTCTAACGAATTATTTTGTAGAAAAGGAAAAAGGAATAAAAAGTTGAAGTCCTGATTGAAGAAAAGAAAAAGAAAAAAATTAACTAGGCCTGCCGTTTTTTTTAAACGGCCTCGAAGAATCGATTTTTTAAATTAATTTTTCAAAAGAAATCAGATTTGTTATATTTATTTTCTGTTTATATTTCTCTTTAATGTTGGGAGACACAAATAACAATATAATTAATAATAATAACTACTAAATGTAATGTGCAATTCTTTATTGAAATTTCTTATTATTGAAAATTGTGTTTAGTCTCATCTGTTTTTTATAATAAGCGAGCAAGAAATTTGAAACCAGTTTCAAGTAATATATATAAATTTTAGTTCTTTAATTATTATTTGATTTTAATAAAATTATCATTTTGCTCAGTTTAATTATTCATGTTTTTAATCATGAAAGTTCTTCAATAATTATAAAGCTTTTCTTATTCGTTTAGTTTATCCATTTTTTAGACAATGTCGGCACAAGCCGTGGAATTAATTGAAAAAGATTATTCCCACAGTAGCATTCTTTTCCTTTTCACTATTTTATTCATGAATTCAAATTTACCTCTATTGTTATCAAAGCGGTTAGTTTATAATCGCCCCGGGACTTATTGCATTCTCCAAGTTAAGCTAACATTAGTTAAAACTTATTTGTAGAATTGCTTTAGGGTAAAGTTTCATTACTTAAGATATTCCACCTGCTGCATTGGTTACAGGTGAAAGCAAGGAATAATAAACTTAGTTTCTACCATATTAATGCGAAGATTAAAGACAAAGAGAAATCTGTTGATGTTAAAAGGTTTACTTAATTTTAGAATGACTTCTAGCCCCAAATTCTATAGTATTATTATTTCTGTAGTTTATATATTATTATTATTATTAGCAGCAGATAGCAGAATCGTTGCCGAAATCATGGAGAAGACAGGTTGAATTTTTAAGTTCGTTTTATTCCACCATGGGAAGCAGGCATTATATACAAGCAAATCGACACAGAGCAACAGAACAATATAACACGGAATGACGAAAAGCTGATTAAAATTTTATCCCTCTGAATATATACTTTTAGATTTTAATAGGGATCTGTGACACATGTCAATCACATGTACAACTCGTGCAAGGGAATCATAGGGATTTTTTAATGGAATTTGCTAAGCTGGACCATTTCCATCCCTACACTTGGAGTGTGGGAAAGTAGCCGGCGTTTAGCTGATTCAGTAATTTTACAGAGTTTCTTTTGAATTAATTTATTATAACAAGTGGAAAGGATCAGGAAATAAGAGAATATTCTTTAGAATGATGTTACTACGAGTTAAATTATATAAAAATTAGGAAATTAATTTGCATTGAGAGTTTAAAATATCTATCTATCTAGCTAGCTAGCTATCTGATATCCCACAGAGCTATTTTATTTAACCATCATTTCAGCTTTCATTTTTTCTTTCATCAACGTCCGACGGTAGAAGTAATTCAAAGCGAGGATTGTAAAAGGTTAGATCATTTCCCAGAGGACGATAATTTTAATACAACATTCCAGAACAACGCCATCTATCGAGCTTTGGAAAAACTGCCACAATTAATATTCAGACAGAGGCCTACTAATCATGGTATGGTACGAACGTACCCACGCGTCAGCGTTTCCCGCTCGCAAAGCTACGCGGAAATATGTTTTCAGTCACATAATGTTTTTGTAACTTCTAACGTCCTCCTAGAGGAAATAATCTAACTTTCTGTTTGTTTCACATCTCCATGTTTTAATCCATTTAATATTTCTCTGTAAAAACTCTTCTCTGTAAATTCTTCCTTTAACTCTAAATAAATTCTTTTATTTTTTGAAGGAAGTCTCTTCATCCATCGTTTGCATTATTTTATCTTAGTCTTCAAACTGAACATGTAAACATTAAGAAACCCGAAGACTCCACGGCACTAAAGCCCCACTATCTGAAGAGTCTATGTTTTTGGAACGCACACACACACAATCGAATTGTGTATTTTCTCGTTCCAGTAATTATTTGTTCTGGTAATGGTGCCACTTAAGTCGTCATCACTAATACCATTAAGCGAAACAAATTGACATCAGATTTGACTCTTAAAAATTTTTCAATCAAGAAAATTTCATTATTTTTTATAAGAAAGATTTAAATTAACTTCAGAATATTTATTGTACTGGTAGAAAACTGTAGCCTACGATAGCAGCTATACACAATTTATGGAATTATTCTATTAACTATTTGCAAACCATCACTTTCATGGCACCTTCGTATTTAGTCTTAATACCTCAAAGCTTTCATTTGATGATGAAAATGCAATCACAAGTTGAAAGGTCTAGAATATACACACAAACGGAATTCATTTGAATTAGTCATGTTTTAACAATCATTGCTTTGGAAACCTGTGTCGAAAGAACTTTTAAAACTGTTTCATAATTGGGCAACATTTCCCCATAACAATTCTATCGGGATTTTATAATCGGAGTACAAGATATATCTCGTTGTGTTGGATGTGTAATAATTAATAACAATTTTTGATTAATTAAGAATGACTTTTTCAGAATATTGCCCTATCATTCTTTAGTATTACGATTTATATATGTAAGGATATTTTAAACTCCCAAATTAAATTCATTTCCTAATTTCAAATTTAAATTAGCCATAGTAACTTCATTCTAAAATAATCTCTTATTTCCTGATCCCTTCCACTTGTTCTAGTTAATTAATTCAACAGAAGCTCTGTAAAATTGCTGAATTAGCTAAACGCCGACTACTTTCCCACACTCCAAATCTAGGGATAGAAATTAGCCAGCTTAACAAATTCCATTAGAAGATCCCTACGATTCCCTCGCACAAGCTGTAAATGTGTCATATGTCAAAGATCCCTCTTAAAATCTGAAGGTATAAATTTAGAGGGATAAAAACTTTATTAGCTTTTTCATAATTCCGTTTTGTGTCGTTCTATGTTGTATTCGTCGCTTTTGCTTGTACGTAATGGCTGCTTCCCGTGGTGGAATAAAACGAACTTAAAAATTCAGCCTGTCTTCTCCATGATTTCGGCCACGACTCTGCTATCTGCTCTCAACAAATAATTTCAATTTTTTACATTATATATAATATAAAATGTAATGTAATGTAACACAAATTAATTTTGAAATGAAGATAGGTTGCAAAATCATGGAGAAAACACATGTTGAATTTTCAATTTCGGTTTTATTCCACCTCAAGAGGGTCACTGCCCAGCACAACAGCAGGAGAAGGTTTACAAAGCGTACAAAAAGGGTAAAAAGGGACGAAACATTTATCTCTGGTCTTATATACTATGAAATCATCATGCATCACACACGGGTACATTTCTGTCAGAATTCCTATACATTTGAACTTGACAAAAGAAAGGCAGGGATCTTCAAAAAGTATCTATTTACATCAGTGATTTATTATCCATCCACTCT